>CM074956.1:81054-135439 GCA_037577455.1 Pangasius macronema
AATTGCTGCGTCATCCCTAGCAACGGGGTCAACCACACCTCCTCACTAAGATAAAGGTTTTAGTACTTTCCTTACTCAGAGCTGCTCACGTTTAGTCTAGGACTCCTAGCTAGGACTGTTTTAGGCTAAGATAGGAGCTCTCTGAGAGAACTCTAAGAAGCTTTGTGAATACAGATGTGTAACCTTGTGGAAATCTTTATCTTGCACTTGAACATTACTAATTTACTGCATTACCGTCTGCTGTTATGATGAAAAGTGTTTGGTCAGTATGGGCAGAGAGAGAGAGACGGCATGGAGGCTATGCAGGGTCAAAAACACAGCCGTCTATTTTCAGTAGCAAGTTGATCATCCTCTAAACTGCAGATTTCAAAAACCAGACATCTGACAAGCCTCCCCCTCATCTTTCTCATACTCTCTCTCTCCCTCCCTCCCTCCTTTGACTCCTGCCAACAAAGATCAATAAGCTATCGATCAACTCACTCCATTTAAATTTTATCCCTGTGACAAAAGAGCCAGGGATGCTTAGAACAGAAGAATATGCTTTTTCCCCCCACTCATTTCACAAAAATACCTGCCTTTTCAAAATCAAGAACATGCATGCAATCTTTCCTGAAAAATCCTTCTTAAGCTGTTTTCTCTGTGTCTTAACCCATATACATACAAACACTGTGAATGCTGTAGGCAAAATCACTGAGAAACAAAAGGGATCTTTTTAAAGATTCTTTTAAGGATGCAAACAGAGAAAATGAATTCGTTTGAAAGAAAGCCCAGTGTGAGATAAATCAGAAAAAGATGGTAGAACTTTGCAGCCCTATAAGCCAGTGTTTAAATGCTCTACCATATTGCTGAATAGTATTGAATTCTCGTGGGCACTGCTTATTGTGTACACAGATACACGACTCTATACAATACTATTCCAGCAGAATTGTCCTAGCAGTGACATTTTCGATTCCCATTCATTGGACTGCTGTCCCAGTTGGAGGGAGAAGTTGAGTTTTACGGTGATATTAATAAATTTCCCTTTTCCCCAAAAACCACACCCTATTGAATATTTTGTATTGCTTTGTTCAATATAATACAGGCTTTAGTCCAAGCACACAATAAAGATGAAAGAAAGGATCAACAAATGGTAGGAGTGTGTGTTTGTGGGGAGTTGAGTGCTAATTCCTACTTGTAGTTTAAATAAAGATTGGCACTGGATAAAAGCCATTAAGGGAGAAATCAGACAAGCCACGCTATGTAGGACAAGAGCTGACTGCTGGGAGGTGAGTGGGAGGATCAATATCCAGTCGATTCACTCAACACTGCTTGGTGCTGTGTGTGTGTGTGTGTGTGTGTGTGTGCTGGTATCAGTAGGCTGTTGGGCATTTGTTTTGGCTACTGGAGATTGAATCAGGTTGAGGTTGCAAAATAATCAATTAAAACAACTTGCTTAGTAGCTATAGTTGTGAATATAAACACAATGAAGTAGGGAGAATAAGGTGAGGACAAGAGGGTTTGTTCAAAGAACAGTTAAAACATAGGTGAATTTTGTTTGTTTGGCAAGTGCATTGACACTGTAAACTCTTTGACACACTTCACCCTCTCTCTCAGTCTCTCTTTCTCTCTCTCTCTTTATCTGTCTTTCTTATCCTGCCTTTCTGTCTCCTTTCTCTGGAATTGATCGCCCGGGCCTCCTCAATCCATCTCTCCCTCAGTCTCCTAGCAACCAGAGCTTTATTGAGTGTGGTGGAGGTTGATTTTTCTTCCCCTTTCTCTCCCAGTCTAACCCGAAGTCTATCGAAGGCTGGACGTGTCCCCGTGTGGCAAATTGATGTTCACAAGAAATATACTAAAGTGTGTAACAGTGTATGTAAAGTAGTCTACATTACAGATCTCCTGCAAATATCGGGAGGGAATTATTTTGACTCCCACCAGTATTTTGATATGACTAAAACAAAGCTGTAATAATGATGAGAAGAATCGGGTGGCATTCCGGTATCAAGGCGGGATTCTGTACCGTTGCTGTCAACCCATTAAACCAGGACAGGATATCTAGGGTTAGCTGGCATACGAAGAGGAGTATGCTGACGATCTCAGCATAACGTTTGGTTGCCTCTGTAACAAAAAGTGCACAGACAATGATAATGTTCAAACATCTTGAAATACGTTTAATCGTTCTTGGACGGGATTGTAAAACTGTTTTCAAAGTCTAAAAGAGCTGATTCAGCTTGTCAGATAATTAATAAGTGCTCCATGAACTAATGTCTTAGACATAAGGGAGGTTTTTCCAAACAGAACAGGGAACCAGTCAGGCCCAATCCTTGCCATAGTCATACGGTACCATCTGCAGCTACGAATACAAATACCTTCATAACAAATAACTTTGATGGCTTAGGTCATGCTGCGTCATCCTTACACAGGTGCATATCGTGTTTACTTGTGTCATTCTGTATGTCAAGAAGAGAAAATTGCATAAAGATGCAAATATATGATGTTTTTTTAAATCATAACACATACAGGAACAAGATGTAAGACTCTGTGTTTCAGGTCTGCAATTTCTCACTTTATGATTATATCAATTGAAAGTAACACCCTGCACCCTGGGACACCAGTTCATCACAGCGCACCATGAACTCGCTCACTCACTCCCTCACTCGCTCGCTCACTCACTCACTCCCTCACTCGCTCGCTCACTCACTGAGAAGTATGCGAAACTCTGCATGAACAGTTACAGTTTCTGAACCTCTGCCGAGATCAGAATCACACCAGGCGCTATAGAGTTTGTGAGGCAGCAGCGCCGCGTCCCCATGTCTCCCCTCTTCCACCATCCACCCCCTGCCCCGTGCAGGACTGCTGCACCGCCACTGTTGCAGAGCTCATTTATTTAGACTAATGCTTTGGAAATATACAACAAGCAAAAAAATACCAAACACTCTTCTCTACACTTCATATTCTACAGAATGAGGGAAAAAAAGTCACAGTGTAGGGGAAAGTGGAACACACACTTTACTTTCTTACATTTTTTGGGTGTGATACATCACAAAGGAATAAATGTCTTATCAAAAGAAAGAATAAAGTCTCAGATGCATATTTGTCTATGGAGTTAAAGACAGTTAATTATAGGATGTGCACTTGTGACAGTTTGCCCCATCAGTAGGTATTGTCACACAAGTCAGTGTAAATGGTGCGTGCGTGCGTGCGTGCGTGCGTGTGTGTGTGTGTGTATAGAAATATTGCTTCACACTGGAGTGTGTATCTAATGTGTTAGTAGAAACACACATACACCCATTCTTAGCATATATATATATAAAATCTCAGTTAAATAATATACTGTATTATATAATAATTAATTTACAGTAATATTTAATACTATTATCAGAAACCCAGCAGCTGATTACACAATATTATAATGATTTTTTTTTTAGCAATTCATTTCTTTCCAGTGCAACATGCCTCAAACTGACACGTACTGACTGCAGCTAAAGCATCAAAAGACACTTTATTTTCTCCGCTAATCACTGAACATTCAATAATGTTCAATAATTCACACACACACACACACACACACACACACACACACACACATTCAAAGTCAAAAATAAGAAGTCACACAAAACTGCTATTTATTTCCTGAGGTGGTGCCTCTGCTGTTGGAGGGCTAAAGCGTGACAACTTACCCCGCTCACCCCTAAAGCAGAGGCGTTATAAGGAAGTATAACGCATTTACGGATTCTTTTTAAAGCCATACGATAGCCGAGTATATGAAGTGGCTGCTCCTGCCAGCCAAGGCGTAGCTGATGAGCTTCGGAAAGGCCTACAGGACTTCAGTAAACACATGAAAGAAATGAAAGATCTTGTGTAGAGTAGGTTTAGAGGGATGGGGAAACGGAGGGAAAAGAAGAAGAGGCTAATGAAGGAGTATATAATATAGAAATGAAATGCTCGTTCTCGATGAGACAGTAGTGTCATTGTTTCATTGTGGCGGTTAATCATGGCATCCGTCGTGATTTGGAAATGACAGAAGCAGAAGATTTTTTCCGAGCGCGTTGAGTGTGGAGCTGAGTCTGATGTGCACACATTCACCAGCAGGAAATACCACCGTGCAGCCAGGGGGGGGGGCACGTCTAATCATCATCATCATCATCATCATCATCATCATCATCATCATAATAATAACAACAACGACTGCAATAATAATAATAATAAAAACAACTGCAATAATAATAATAACAACATCGATGATAATAATAATAATAATAATAATAATAATAATAATTTATGCCTTAATAGACAGTAAGCTTCATCTCGCCCCAGAGTGTTTAGGAGAGCTGAAGCTCATCGTTCAGTCTTACACTGAGTCTTACACTGAGTCTTACACTGAGCACTGTCTTTAGGCCTGCCAGTTCACCTTACTCTTACTCTTAAATCATAAAACCCGACCAGTGTTCTTTTTTAGTCAAATAAATTGGTTTATTCGATTGAACTGCCGTTTATAGACTTACATAAATAAGCTTATTGTTGCCTTAATAAATCTAATTAACGTTAATACAAAAACGCATTCTATTCTATTTTATTACCTTCATTTAACTGATTTATTACCGACAATTCGAGAAAAATCAGACTGGCTCAACAATATGTAATCCCTCCTATATATTAACCTATATAAAAAAACCTTTATATATATATTTCTATATATATATATATATATATAGGCTAAAATAATTTCCTTTGCGACTCAGTTTAGAGCTGAGCGTCCAGAATGATGTCCCATGCTTTGTGTGACTGAAAGGATAAAACATTGTTGCTGCATTTGCTGGTGCCGTTTCCGGACTAGCAGAAAGCCGGTATATGGACCAGGCTGAGATGAGCAGCGTTTCTTTTAAAGAGCGCACGGGTCTGTAAATCGAGGAGCTATCCGAATTCTACAACACGTCGACATGTGTTCGTTTGTGTGTTTGTTTGTTGATTGCTTCTGGCATTAACAACTACAGACGGGTGACAAATTAAAGGAAAAGCCGACAGTTGCGCCAGCAGCACAGCTTCAGTGTGCGGAGTCTCCAGGTCTCTGAGCCTGCAGGCCTGCTGGACAGATCAACACCTTTCTCCTAAAAGACATTTAATCAGTTGGTCTTTTGATGATGATGATGATGATGATGATGATGATGGTGAAGATCTGGTCCTGAGAAGTCCAAACCATTTGCGTCTTTCCCTTGCTCCTCCCACCGTACAGGGAGTGTTCGTGCCCTGGATGTGGGAACTGGCCCAGTGGAAGAGCCTGCTCTCATCAGCATAGAAATGTTTCATTACGGTAGGCTATTTAAACTGATTTGACTCCTCCCTCCAGTCTGTAGTACCTAAAGATTAACAGTGCATGACATGCCAACTCCATCATATATGGCTTTACTATATTAAACATTTGGGTTTAAATATTAGCCGTTTGAAATGTACATATTTCTTAATATTCTGTTATAATTTATAAACCTGGGCTGCAGCCTGTGTTCAGCTGTCACACAGCCCATGCTGTAGGCTATAGGTCAGGTCTGGCACAAAGCAGCTCGAGTCGATGGCCAAACTATCCATTCCCTAGAGACAGTACTTCCAAACAGCAGAGGGTAGACGTGCATGTGATCAACACTTTACTAAAGAAATCACTTTACTTGGAAGTGATAGAACAAGCTCTATTATTATTATTATTATTATTATTATTATTATTATTATCATTATTTTTATTATTATTTAAAAGCAATTCTTGCAAGGAAAGTAGCTCTGACAGGTACAGCATGAAAGGCCTTCCGTATCTTTACCAACCATATGGCCAATAAAAAATTGAAAAAAAAAAGTGTAAAATGTTGGATTGTAATCACCAGGTAAACACTGGGTTGTCTATTTTGGTCAAAGCTGAATAAAGTAGACTTTCATCTAGGCTGTCTCATTCTTCATTATGTTTCTTTGAAACTGTTGTTTTTGCATCTAAATCAAAATCTGGACATTTTTCTTGTTTCTTAAAATTGCCATTTTATTTTTGCAGCTCTTTAATTACAGCTCTCACTCTCTCTCCTAGTCAGGAAAGTGAATGTTCTGCTCTTCCATTCCTAACCCCTCATCCTCCTGGTCTCTTACTGCACTCTATATGACAGCTGTAAAAAGCACACTGCCATTTATAGGTGTGTACGAAGCGTATTTCCAGCGGCATCATTTTGTTTTGTTTTGTTTTTGTTTTATGCAAGCTATGCTGATTTTCTGTTAGTGCATGAAGCTGTGTGCCTGGCACAATAGTAAGCTACAGTGTCAGTACATGGACCAGTGGCAAAGCACAGTCAGGGTTTTCCTGTACCCAACCTGAGAGGGTCATTATTTTTTATTTAGGTCTGGATGGCCTGGTTATTGCTATTAGGGGAGTGAGCACATAGATGACAGCTGCCACCCTTGGAATAAGTCTGGCACACCAATGCCTCCTCAACCCTGACTTCATGAATCATATCTCCGGTTCACTTACACCACCACCACTGTCATTTTGTATTAAGAGCAATACCTACAGCCCTACACTGTATTTAGGCTAAAAAGAAACTATGAAGGGATTACAGAGACTGAAAGGCTGTTCTAGTGGGTTTGTATATGATTGAACCAAAGTATGTGGTCACCTGACCAAACACACCCATATGTGCTTGGTGAACATCCATCATTAGATCGACTCCACTGGCATGCAGTCATCATGCCAAAGGTGTTAGTGGGGTGGAGGTCAGGACTCAAGCTGCCACACCAAGCTTGGCAAACCATGTCTTGGGGCTTGATTTGTGCACAGGGATGTTGCCATGCTGGAACAGGATTGGCCTCTTAGTTCCAGACAATTCAGACAAGTGCATACTTCAGATTTTGTGGCAACAGTTTGGGGAAGGCCCACATTTGGGTGTGAAAGTCACATGTCCTCATCTATCTCTGTTGATAGATAGATAGATAGATAGATAGATAGATAGATAGATAGATAGATAGATAGATAGATAGATAGATAGATAGATAGAGCTTAATGTAATGTGACCAACTGGATGAGACTATAGTCAAATAATATCACAGGTAATTATTTTTTAAATAGGAATGTGAATTAAAATGCAGAATAACGATGAAATTATAAAATAATTACAAGAAATAAAATAAAATAATAATAATAATAATAATAATAATAATAATAATAATAATAACAACAACAGGTGGATGAGATGGATGTTATCTGCAGTGTGTGTTTTAAGAATTAAAATGAATCAGTGCAACGAAATAAATCGGTTTTTTGTTTGTTTGTTTTTTTTTAAAGTAAACACCGGCACACGTGTATGCTTAAATATTTCACAGGGTTGATTTTTTTTCGCAATTCTAAAACTGAAGGCGTGAAATACAATTATATCAGACATTAATACAACAGCTTTTACACATGCTTGTTACTTTGTTTGCTGAATTTCATGTAACCGTATGAATTTACACCGTCGATTGCAAATCGATTGATTAACATTTTTACACATAACATTTAGAATATTTGGATTTTTCTATATTTATAATATTTAGAATTTGACCATGTTTAAAATCTCCGTTTTCTAATTGGGTTATAAATGCGCTGTGCAGGCTGTCCCAAGTGTCTGCGCACATTAACACTTTTTAGCAAAATATAACTTCACTTACAAACATCCTCGACATGATTGTCATTTCTTTGTAAACACACACACACACACACACACACACACACACACACACACACACACACACAGTCGTTTCTCCCTCTCATGATGAGCTCGTGTTATGGTGTTATGCGTTATTTAATTGCATTCTAAAAGGCTAAATATGTTCACATTTAAATATATATATATATATATATATATATATATATATATATATATAAAATCTAAATATGAAAAATTTTGGAAGACATTTGCCTAAAAGTGCGAATTTCCCCAGTGTATGGAGACCTTTGGGACACCCTGTATGTTTAATTGTCCTGCAGCACAGTATGATTTTATTTATTTATTTATTTTGTAAAGAGAGGATGACTAATCGATGTGGGTTGAGTTTCCCGATAACAGTTAATCTTAGTGAATACCGAACAGCCTGAAGAAGGATGTGTGTTGTGCACCAGCTAGTTTTGCGAGTGTTTCCCCGAAAGCCTTCTTTAGCACAGATGTAACGAGCGACTCCTCAGACGGTTTTTATGGACTTCGCCCAGCCCGAGTCGAGCCAAAAGCATCGATAGTCAAATAATCGATTCACAGTACGGAGGCAAAGTTATCAGATGAATCAGTGATTTAAGCAGCAGAAGCAGACGCAGATGATCAGGAGTTTAAATAGTGGAGGAGAAAAAGCGCTTTTTCTGAAAGAGATAGCACGTTATAGCAAGTGATGGCATACTGCAAATCGCAGGGCACACAGAGGGAAAAAAAACTGTTTTTGAGTCTATAAATTAATATTTATATTAAAAGCAATTTGTTGACCTTAGAGGTGTAACATGAAAGACCTTTAATATCAGAGCCAAATATCTTTGGGTTATTTGTTGTTTTTTTCCCATTTTACAATGAAACACAAGTGATTTATTTGTGACCCAATACATAAAAAAAAAAATTATTTTTTTTTTTTTACCAAAAGTTAATAAACTAGGCTTTCTTTCGCATTTTCGTTTCTGTGACACACTTGTCCAGTTTGTCTTTGCACATTTGGATCTTTTCCGGCTTTATTTCATTGTTGTTAAAATCGCCTCCTGGCCTTCCACTTCAGACAGGAGAGCTAGTTTTCCCCTCTCCAGTGTTCTCCTAAGGCCTTACTGTGAGTGGAAGTAAAGAGCTGTGGACTGAATGTCTTAATGTAACTAGAGGAAATTCACTATCACTCAGTAGTCAAAGGGATACTCCGCAGCATCCTGGCCGCAACTGTCTGGGAAGGAGTCGCACATTTATTGCGGAGTATTTATATGGCAGCTGTAGATGGGTTTATTAGGGATAATGTATATGCTCTGTATTACTCTACATTACTCACTGAATTCCCCAGTGGTACAGCACTGTCAGGGTACAATTTCTACAGGTTTCTCCTGTACCCAAACAAAAAGGGTCATTATGTTACCCAGGATGACATGTTTATCGTTTATTGCTATTAACATGTCAAAAGAGCGCCTTTGGGTGACACATCGGTGGGAACTTTATTCGGGACGGTGGGGTTAACGGGGGACTGGAGTTTAGTGCCTAGTGTCTGTAGATGATCAGGAGTACACTTCATTCAGACTTAAAGGTGCATTAGGTAAGATTACTCTTTCTCTCGTTCTCTCTCGTTCTCTCTCTCTCTCTCTCTCTCTCTCTCTCTCTCTCTCTCTCTCTCTCTCCCAGGAGTCTCTAACAGTTAGGTGGGTTTGCCATGTGAATGCTTTTCTTTACTCCTTGAGCCCATTCCCCAGTTCCCGCCCATGTCCAGGTAGCTGCACCTGAAGGGTCTAGCTTAGTGTCTAGAAAATGACTAACCGGAGTCACAGCCAAACACAAACAGGCTTTGCGGACCGGAAGTCAGTTTTTCAAAGAGGTTTTATCACACGGTTAGTAAGCTTTTTTTTTCTCTTCAGGTGATTTGTACAAGTACAGAATAATAATATTAAAACATATCTCAGGCTGATTTCATGTTGTAGTGACGAGTAACTTCTGCAACAATACACTGTTATACCTCAATTTCTCTTTGATACTTCACATAATAAATTATGATTATGATTACCGGGCGATGATGATGATGATGATATTATTATTATTATAATAACTAATTGCCAGAATAATTTCCCTTCAGGCAAAGGGTTAGTGTGGTTTGTTAGCGGCATCTGCCTTTTTCAGGTAGAACTGCACGCCAGCTCCAAATAAAGAAGTTCTTAGTGAATAACTAATGGATTAAGCTACTAGTTAGTTTTACGACCGAGTTTACGGGTTTCGGGAAACGCTCGTAAATCTAAAAAAAATCCGTAATATAATGAAGCACTTAGAGTTTTCATGCTTTGTTCCAAGACGTGAGCAAGGACCATCCCTCTCTCAGAGGTCTCACAGGTCTGCTGCACACTGCAACTCTGAGCAACAGCTAAATAGATTAAAGCTACAAATTGTTGGAGAAACTCTTGAATTTTATTGACTTTATGAATGACAGGAGGTGTGTTCCGCCAGAACCCGTGTGTAAGATCACAAGTCGATTTTACTCTAATGTCAATTTATATACTGAATCTTCAATTTATAGCCAATATTCATTACTGGACTTCTGTCTGAACAGAAATATAATTAAAGGTCGAAAATAAGCTATTATCTGTTAATGAATATAAGAGACTTGTTTTTATAAGTTCCAGAAGTAACTGCACCTCTCTGCAGTGACCGACCCGCAGTTCGTGGTAATGTACAATAACACAGCTGCTTTAACACAACAAAAACACACTACATTACATCAGCACGGACATACAGTGCATTAGCATGAGCTTTTTATATTAATGTTGTCAATACAAGTTTTGTTCATTTCCTTAATTCCATTAATGGACTCCTGTCTAGCAGTAGAACAGGCCTGATGTTTTCACATGTAACTGCAACCATTGTGAAGTAACTTGTTATTTCATCTTAGGGTTAGGGTTATGGAATTGCTAGGAATTTGTTGCTAGGAATTTGGGAAACATTTTATTGAGAGAGAGTTGTAGAAATTCATTAATAATTCACCGTTTAGATATTTCACTCTGGCGCCAGGTTTATCAGGGTAAACCGATGACTCAAGCAATCCCCAGCTCAGCTCAGTCCTCTCACGGCCTGTACTCATGCATGCTTGAAGTGTGTGCTCAGTGATGAAAACGCTGGATCGGGGTTAGGGTTAGTTCAAAGGCACTGAGAAAATGCCTTGTTTCTCTATAGGCCATCATAATCTCCAAGGTGGCTCGACACCAAGCCAGACAGTAGCGGTGGCCTCAGAGGCTTCGGGTTAGTCTTAATGTTCACAGACACAGCCGCTGCACAGTCCAGAGCTCCAGGAGAACAGGCGGCACAGGGGGCAAAATACGAGCGTGTACTGCTGGAAGTAAAGAAGCGCGTGCAGCAGGAAGGACCTCGTAAAATCAACCGAGTACAAGCTCGGATTCAATGGTCCGGCTTCGAGCTCGTTCAGGATTTATTAGCTGCAGCGTAAGATAAGAGGGACAGCGAAAGAAGTGTGTGTGTGTGTGTGTGTGTGTGTGTGTGTGTGTGTGTGTGTGTGTGTGTGAGAGAGAGAGAGAGAGAGAGAGTGTGTGTGTGTGTGTGTGTGTGAGAGAGAGAGAGAGAGAGAGAGAGAGAGAGAGTGAGAGAGAGAGAGAGAGAGGTGGGCATCTTTCAAGTCATGGAAGTTAGGATGGAGAACATCGGGAACCTTTACACGGTTTCACATTCTCATCAAACGGACAGTTTGATGATCTCTCCTCACACGAGACAGTCGGTGTCGCACCGGAACCTGCCCGGCCGATCGTCCACCATGGTGTCTAGCATGGCCTCGATACTGGACGGGGCTGGGGAATATCGCAGCGAACACTCGCTATCCGCTCCTCTTCCCCCTGCTATGACTATGTCCTGCGATTCTGGCATGAGCATCAGTAGCACGTACACCACTCTGTCACCGCTACAGCACCTGCCTTCGATATCTACGGTACCGGAAAAATTTTCGCATCACCAGTATCCGCACCCGCATCACGCGCATCATCATCCCGCGCACCAGCGCCTGACTGCTGGAAACGTCAGCGGCAGCTTCACGCTAATGCGCGACGACCGCGGCTTGGCCTCCATGGGCAACCTGTACGCCCATTATCCCAAAGACATCTCCTGCATGGCACAGCCGCTCTCGCCGCTGTCCAGCGGCTTAGGGACTTTGCATGACGCGCAGCAGCCTCTTGGCGCCTACGGTCCTGGTGCTCACTTCTCCAACGACAAGATGATCTCGCCAGGAGGCTTCGAGACTCACGCGGCGATGCTAGGTCGGGGTGATTTTGGGGGCCACGGTACCGGAATCATGTCCACTCTGAACGGCCTACACCACCCAGGTCACTCGCAGTTGCACTCTAATGGATCTATGCTGTCGGAACGCGACAGGCACGAAGCCGGAGGCACCCAAGCAGGCGGATCCAGCCAAGCAGAGGAAATCAACACCAAAGAGGTGGCACAGAGAATAACGGCCGAACTGAAAAGGTACAGCATTCCGCAGGCTATCTTCGCCCAGCGGATATTGTCTCGGTCCCAAGGCACACTATCTGACCTCCTGCGGAATCCGAAACCGTGGAGTAAACTAAAATCAGGACGGGAGACGTTCAGGAGGATGTGGAAGTGGCTGCAAGAGCCCGAGTTCCAGCGCATGTCGGCTCTTAGACTCGCAGGTGTGTAACGGTGCTCGTGATGGCAGGTTCTTATCTGCAAGACCTTATAGGGAAGACAATGTAACATAGAAAATATTTTGCCAACACAAAAAAAAAATTGTTGATTTCATAATGGGGTTCCTTCAGTTTTTCAAAAGCCGCAAGCCTTTACTCTGGTGCGTCGACTTGAAATGCTCTATAGTGATAAACTCTTACAGACACCTTGTTGCTTTCTATTCACCAGAATATCAGGGGAGCTGCCACTGGAAACAGTCCCTCACTCCTCACAATCAATCTGAAATCGCTGTATTCCTTCCTTTCCTCTTACTGAATAAAAGAGACGCGTAAAAGCGTGTTAAAACTTTACTAGTTTACAAAAAAAAAAAAAAAACGTGTTCCACCTTCCCTTCTTCTTTCGACTGATGGGTTAATTAACCAGGGAATGGTGGCACGTTTTGTTTCTGCTCAGTGTGTCGGGGAAAAGCCAGTGAAGAAATGTAAATTGTTCCTTTGCGCATTTAAAGTAGTACGCGTCAATATAACGTTTAAATAAGATTTGGAAGTGCTGTCGCACTGTTAAAGCTAATTGTTCGTCGAGATTTTTTCCCCCAACACTCCATTTAAATCAAGTTGTTTATGTAGTTAGTAGGCTGAGCTTCTGAGGCCACGGGAAAGCTACTGTAATAAAGACTGGGCTCTATAATCGCTGTAGAGCTGTTTCTCGGTATTTTATTTTAAACCCGAGCTTTTAACAAAATTGTGTTGAGTATTTTCCTCGGTATATCAGGCCTATAATATAATGCAATATAGACTAACCACACATATAACTACTCTTCGGTTTTATACCTTGGTCCATTTAATTGTCATCCCATCAACATACACGTATTCATTCGTAACATACAAGATAACAATGTAAAAGTCATCCAGTGTAGTTTAATTTAATTGACAATTTAATGGAACCATTTAAAAAAAAGGAAAAGAAAAACAACAACAACAAAACTGCTGTGAGTTGCATTTGAGTGCAATGCAATGGCCTCGGTATGGCTGAGCAAATGAGGCTGGCAGCCTCTGATTTTTTGCGCATTACAATATGCGCATGTGCGCAGGTGCCGCGTGGCAGTAGGGGACTGAGTCTGGCATCAATCAATGCATTTAAATTAGAGCACTATTCCAGATTCATCACAGTCCCCAAAAATCAATGCTGTTGTTTTGCTTCGTTAATGTAAAAGTGTGGGAGAGCAGTTGTCGGTGCTTTAGGCAAAGCTGTTAATTAGATTTTAAATTCGTTACTAAACACGTTCTGTTTATTGAAAAAAAATATTACAACCAGTTAAAGTACCCAGGAAGTTGTGAATATAACGTACCGATGTGAAAAAATGTTTTGCTGTGGCATTAAATTAAATTCTATTGGCTAGCTATTTGATGCTTAAGACAACGAGAAATTAATTTATCCCAAAACAGACAACAGGACCAAGACACATTTTAAAAAAAAAGAATCTATTAACTATGAAAAACAATTCGTATCAGCAGAATTCGACCTCTAATCTCAGGGTATTTGGTCAGATCAATAGAGGGATCGATAAAGATAGCCAGCCTATCTATCAATTATTCCAGTTCAGCACACTCCCCCATGGAGGCTCTCCCTGGATATAGACCTTTCAAAATGGATTGTGGTGTGCGGCTTCTGTTCTAATAAACTTGCAATAAATTTTGTTTATAATTTGCCCTAAGGGAAATTTAAACAGAGCAGATTGAAATATAAGAAAATAATGGCATCTGATATAAGCTTCAACACTTGAATCAAAATAAAATAACACCGACATATAGCCTATTTATCCAAACTAACCTCAAACTATCCAAGCTCTGATTTATTTAAGACTCGGAATCCAGATACTCTTCGCTCAGGTAAGAGTTGAGAGGAATAACTGATAGATGTTATGATGTATGGTGAAATGCAGGTGGATGCTGCCTGGCTCACTGACTGGGAACGGAATCATAAGCCTACGCAGCATCACTGCCTCCGAAATTAGATGTTTATTACAACGCCTGGGGCATTTTTCTTGAAATCTGTTGTGTGTTTTTTTTAGATGTTTTATTTGCTATCGGGATGACAGGTAGGACAATTACCACACACCTAAAACTAAATTTGCATATTATGGTTTACATGGTTTGTCCCTTACAGAAATCATTTACAATTAATCCGACATGTCAGTTGCTTATAATCATGCTGGGGCTGGACATGAATGAATATTGCGGTAGGTATATCTCNTCCACGTAAACAAGGGCCACGTGAACAGGGCGGAGGTAAACACGTCTCCAAGGTCCAGCAGTGTTGCCTCTGCAACGCGTAAAACGCTGTCCATTCCGGGCTGATGTGATCAGTCCCTGCGCGCCGATCGATAGGAGAGAGTGACCTTTAAACACGATTGTAAAGAGGTCAACTGCATTTCGTCATCTGCCTTCTACCAAAGGGAGATGTAATACTTTTTTTTTAATTGATCAAAGCCGAATTTAAGACTAATGAACCGACCTAAGTAAAGAGTTAGGGTTGAGAAAGGACATGCGCCGAAAACTGGTTGAATTATAAATGTGTTTCTGAATGACAGAGCAGGTTTACACAGGCAAGGTGTGGATCTTTTCTGACAAAAATATATCCACGATACACAAAATGTATCCACGTCACATTAAATATGTCGATGATATGTATCACAATATAAAGGTTTGCTGACAAACTGCCAGCAAATTAGTTGTGTTGTATTTAAAAAAACTGAGTTCATGTCTACACAAATAAACACAGAAAATTAAAGAAGAATATAAAGAAATTTTATACTATTACATTATAGTTCCAAAATAATTCTTATACTATTAATATTTAAAAAAAATATAATAAATACTTTTAAAGTGATGAGTAACCATGCTAGCAAGGTGAATTGCTGGTAAGTCATTATTCATGAATCAACAATAAATAAATCTATAAATCATCATTAACTGTTAATTATTAATCATTAACTATTTTGTGGAAGCCTGAGGTTTACACACCTACTAAGAAGTGCACATTTAGGAACCGTAACACGCATGTCCTGTAAAAACCTGCGATATCATCATGTAGCACGTCAGGAAGAGCACAAAGGGCAATTTCATGTAGTTCCTAACAGCCAGAGAACAACTCCGAGCCGTCAGGTCAGGCAATCCAGTGGAAAAAAAAATCTGGACACGAAACCAGTGAGAACTGCCTTTTAATTTCCCTTTTATTTCTACACATCAGGCAGCACTATCTTGGAATCACTAAACTCTCTTAAACTGTTCATTATAGATTTCCAAGTGCATTTGCAGTCCACCCCGTATCTGATGCTTCCTGCCTGTCATTAAACGTGTGACGAGCCAGTTCTGCATACAAGCTGCTGGGCAAGTTTTAATTTTCTGATCCTCTGGAACTCTGCACTTTCAGTTGACATATAAATGTATACATCATAAACCAGAATCAATACACTCTCCATATGCAGAGCAGACCAGTGCTCAGGGCATTGCACCAGTGCTGGGGTGGTGGTATCAATGAACTCCCTCATTTTACTAATGACAGTTGCTTTTTTTTTTTTTTAACCTGCTAAGAGAAAATAATTCGGAGCATCGAAGCTCTGACATTGGTTAAACCAGTCCCGGTATCAGCTGAGTGTATCACTGAGTCGCTTTGTGCATACCGAGACTAAAGCGCAAAAATCTTATTTCTAAAATGTACCATTACAGTGACCCATGTACTCAAGTACTGTAAGGAGAGTAAATGTACATGTAGCTCATTACCACTGGATTTTTTTTTACTTAAACCTACTAAGAAGACTTTACTAAATGAATAGTCACTAGTTTCTCTATCTAAAAAAAGAAGGGATTGTTGAAGATAATTGATATGCAAAATTTAGTGTAACCCAGCATTTTTAGTTCATTTTCACCTGACCCGATTAATGAATTTCAGTAGGTTTTCAGTGCACCATTAAAACATTATTGCTGTTAATCTTTATCAGTAAATACTATATTGATCAATTTCAACAATCGATTTTTAATGTAAGTAAAAGAAAGTGGCGGAGTGTCTGAAGCTGCTGCCTCTCAGATTTGATCCGGAGCTCAGGTTAGTGTCTATGTGGAGAGAAGTCCTCCCACCTCTCAAGACCAGTCAGTAGGTGGATTTGCTAAGATAAACTGCAACACAGTCAGCAGGGCTGTAAGGGAATGCCTGCATCTGTTTAATCCTCAGAATATTCACATTTGTTTTGGTATTCAGGTTTAAACTGGAAGTGGACGTGGTCTATTGCAGATTTTAAAAACAACTATAAGTAAATAAAATAAAAAAAAAAAAAAAAGGTTAACCCTACCACTATGCCCTGAAAACACTGGAAAAGACCAGAAAAACAGGTCTGCTGGGGAAAAAAAGTCATTTTTCATTTATAAATTATTACTAAAAATGGCGATCTGTACTCCTGAATCTGACTCCTGAAGCTGTAGTTTTCTGTATTCTGTCTAATGTGAGTAAGCAAACTATGCTTCAAAGCAGTGAAATCTTTATCAAGAAACTGTTATACAGGCTACAGTTGGCAATCTAATCATATTTCACTAGATTTACTTTAGCTATATAAGTCTTAGGCTCCTGAACTATAGACTTTAAGCAGGAAACTGCTTTATTCTAATTGGGTCTCAAGATGTAATTATTTAAAATTTGCACATACTCTCCTTTAATTGGCTTATAGGCAAATCTTCCAGGATTAGAACCATTATTATTTATTTTACTCTGTAACATTGATCGAAAATATATGTAGCAAAATGAATATTTTATTATTTTATTACTCAAGTAAACATGCTATTATTTAATTATACTTTATGAGCTGCTGAGCAGCTGCTTGCAAGTTGGCCTTTTAATCCTCTGCTCTAGCCCTGTCAGTGGGCTGACCTTTGGATAATTAAAATTTCACTGATAACAATGGCTACCCTCCAACTAATCCAGACAGAAATCAAGAGTGATAAGCAGAATGTTCAGTATTTACTAAATCAGAGTCAATGTAGGCCTTTGTAACAGACGGCTGTAAAATGTATACTGTCAAAATATGGTTATAGTCTATAGAGTCTATGTAACACTTTGAGCTAGTAATTAGGTAAAGTAGGTGTGATGGCAAAGAGGTGAATAAGGAGAATAAAGACCTGTAGGTAATAGGGGAAGTAGTCAGAAAGTAGGCAGGAACACCCTGGATTAGATGCCAACTCATCACAGAGTCTCCCTCTCTCTCCCTCTCTCTCTCTCTCTCTCTCTCTCTCTCCCTCTCTCTCTCGCACACACACAAAGACGCAGTTTATCTTACTATCCTTGTGAGGAGATTCCGCTAACATAATTATTTATGCAGCTAAGTAATGCTATGCTACACCTAAATCTCACCTCATCCTTAACCTCAGTTACCAGAAGGAAATCTTGCAGCTCTTTTATTAGCTCCTTTGGCTGAACACCTGTTGAAGACGAATTACAACCTAACGGTACGGGAGGTGATTTCTGAGAACTCATGAACTACTTATCATCCCTGTCAATATTGGCACTATTGCGATGGCAGCACTATTTCTCATCCAAGTACTGCCCAGCAATATTTCATTTTACAGATGGCAACAAGGCAACATCACTCGCATGTTTTCATACCATTCCCTGTGTAAAAGAATTTTGAATGCACTTTTATTTTTTTAACAATTATTTGTATAATTACAAAAAAAATGTTGTCAACATGAACCTGATGAGTTGTTGCATATGTCATCTTATTGTGACGCCTGTTCCTCTTCACTCCCCCCAAGTTTTGCCCATTTTGCTAATGTAATATCAAAAGGGGTGTCAGACAAATAGGGCTTTGCAGCATCATCAGGTATTAACCACATATATAACCACAGACATTTCACTTTATCGGTGTAACGGCACACTCCAAATTTTGTAGAGTGGTCAGTTAAACAGCTAGAAATGAATATATCATTGAAAACAACACTGAATACTGTTGTCATGTCAGTGTCAGTTTCTGTCATGGACTCCAAGAATCCACCACAGCATCACAGCATGGCTGATCTGAGCTCCAGTTCCCATCACACACATTCACATTCAAAGTCACTTGATTATTGATCACCCATCTGGACTCAATCTCACACAAACACACAATCCTATATAATACCACTTACACTCGCACACAATGCAAAGTCTCCCTCTGACTATATCTCAAAACAATATCCAACCCTTTGTATTCTGTGCACTATATCTGGTTTAGATCTTGTTTCTGGTTTTCAATTCTCGTTTTACCCTTTGAAAATCTGTTTATTCATTGTCTGACCCAAGTCTTTTTCTTGATGTTGATTCTGCTGATTGGGATTTGTTTACCTCTTGCAAATAAATCACTTGCACCCATCTCTGCTACAAGACAGAACACTTTACCATCATGGTAAAGGATCAAGGATGCAGCTGGACTGATCTACTGGACTGACCTACTGGCAACATGAGTTAGTAGCTCAAGGCCATCTTGTTGGAAAGCATCAACAAGAGCTTACGGTGATCAATGCCATGCTAAATCAGCTAAATAGCATGCTACCAATGCAGCTAACCCAACTGGCAGCACCAGCCCATCATGCTCCACCCCTCACCATTTGCCTGGACAAGTATGCAAAGAGTCTTGGAAAATGTAAGGGCTTTTTTGTTTCAGTGCTTCTTATATTTCTAGAGTCAGGAAAGAACATTTGAACTTAACAAGGTTGCCCAGTTAAACCTCCTGATGAACAAGGCACTCACCTCGGCTATGGTGGTCTGGTCACAAGGAGGGGAACCAAATTCTTCATATAAGCATTTCATCACGCTCTTCCAAAGATTCGTTGATCATTCTCCAATGGGCAAGGAAATCAGGGAACAACTCCTCTCAGTTTCACAAGGCAAGCATAGCACAGCAGAATATGTGTGGGAATTCAGAATGCTCATGGCAGGGAGCAGATAGAATGAACTCATGCTCAAAGCTGTATATTGCCAAGGGCTCAATCCCGATGCACTCACTGAGCCTGCATGCTGTCATAACCAAGTGTCCCTGGACTCTCTAATTGACCTTTCCATTTGCCTGGATCAGAATCAGCAAAATCAGAGAGGAAAACTCACTGAGAAAGTCAGCATTCAGAGCCCGAGCCCACCTGAGCCCATGGAAATAGGCCAAGTAATACTCATCATGTCCTCTCAAAAACCCACCACTGCACTCCCATTGGCATGTCAAATCAATTTGCCCAGCTACGGTGAGTCCATCTCAGTACTTATCCAGCCAACAGTTATGATAGATGTGCTGATATGAAGCTCAGTGGCTTTGACTGTTGTTTCAGCATTGATGGACCCCATTGCTCTAGGACTCCCTTGGATCCAAAAACAGGAGGAGACCATCCGGTGGTCATCCCAGTGCCAAGCAACCTGCCTCAAAGTGCCCAGTGTCATTTCTGCAACCACCTCAGGTGAGTGGTCAAGGCCAAGGCAAGTGGTTTACCATCCCACAGACCATATGATTGTGCCATTTAGCTCATCGAAGGCGACACACTCCCCAGAAGCTGAATATATCTGCCTTCGGCAACAGAAAACCAGGCTATGGTGGAATATATCACTATAGCACTGATACAAAGGTACATATGTCTCTCTATATCTCCCATCTCAGCTGGATTTTTTTTTATGTGGAGAAGAAGGGGGCAGATTCAGGCTATGCCCTGACTATTGCGGACTAAACCAGGGGATGGTGAAGTATAGATATAATTTGCCATTCATTCCCACAACTTTAGATCAACTCAGAAATGTGCATATTTTCACAAAACTTGACCTAGGTAGTGCATCTCATTAGGATCAGAGAAGGGGATGAGTGGAAAATAGTGTTTAGTACCATCTTTGGCCACTATGAGTACTGTGTCATGCCATACAGGCTCTCCTGTTTGCCTTAGGTGTTCCAGTGCCTCATTAATGATGTTCTCAGATACATGCTTGAAAAATAAGCCATTGCTTTTATTGGCCATGTTAATGAGGTCCTAACCTAACTGCTACAGAATAAATTTTATATCAAAGGAGAAAAATATGAATTTCATGTGAACCATGTTTCATTTCTCAGATACATTATTAATAGAATGGAGTTACTATGGATCAAGCAAAAGTGTAAGCTGTCAAAGAATGGCTTGTTCCAATGACAGTGAAGGAACTACAGAAATTTCTCAGCTTCGCAAATTTCTATAGGAGGATTATTACGGGAATTAGTTCCTTCACTGCTCCACTTGCGTCCTTCTTAAAAAAGGGTCTCAAGAAACTGAAGTGGAATGAATCAGCTAAGCAGGCATTCATTGAGTTAAAGGAGGCTTTCATCATGGTGCCTCGCATTCCAACCTCTCACAGTCTTGCATAGTTGGAGTACATGCCTCAGAGAATAGGATCAGTGCTCTACTATCACAGTAGCTAGGAGAAAGGCCAAAACTTCATCCAGTGGAGAAGCACACCTGTTTATCAGTTATACGGAACACGGAATGGGGTGTGGCTCTCCACCAGGGACATCCAAGTGACACATGGTTCTCAACAACTGACCCACCTATACATCAGCTCTTTCAAGATCCTGCAAAGAAGCAATGGGGTAGCCTATAAACTTGCCATATCACTGACATCTAGCCCTGTCATTTGATGTTTCCAGACTAAAGTCTTTGACTCCTGGTCCCCTGGATGAGGGAAAATTTCAGTATCTGATTAACTGGGAAGGATATGGCCCAGAGGAGAGATGACATGCTCGATCCCATCCTCTGTCAAGACTTTCCTGCTCACACATACACAGCGCCAAGTCTCAGTCTGGGAATATCTCATTTTGATTCCAAGCTTTTGTGCACAATATCTGGTTTGATTCTTGTTTTGGCTTCTGTTAATCATCTGACCCAAGCCAGTTTCTTGAAGTTTCTCTTTTCCTATTAGCACCTAGTGAGTATTGTTTCTGCTTTCTTTTACTGTGAGAGCTGCATATACTCTCTCTGTCCAATCCATCCGCTTTTTCAGGTTTTGTCACGCTTACATCTAGGATCCATTATCCATCCATTATTACTGATCCAACAATAAATTTACTTCTTGCTTTTTACCAGACGTGGTTGAAGTGGAGTCAACAAAAAAGTGCTTAGAACAAGTCAGTTCAAGCTCTGTTAACAAAGGCTTTTGGTGAACACTCACAAAACACTGTACTTTATGTATGAACTTCAGTAAATTTTCCATTGAGGAAAGACACCCCTAACTGCTTAGTATGGCAGCTACAAAATCAGAAATAGATTTTATTTTAAATGTATAAAAGTAGCCCCTTTGATAGGTTCTGTGGGTTCTAAGTTAAGAAACATACTACCAATTTGTAAAACTTTCACATCATTGATTAGTCTTGAGGCATATGGGCTGAAACAGCAGAAGACTACATCAGGTTCCACTCCTGATCAACATCGCTTGTTTCTTTCTTTTTTTTTTCTTCTTCTTCTTTTTCATCTTCAATTGTCCAGAGCCTGTGCCCACTGTAGCCTCATATTCCTGTTCTTGGCTGATAGGAGTGGAACCCCAAGAGGTCTTCTGGAGTTGTAGCTCATCTACCTAAGGGTTCAGTGTGTTGTGCATTCTGAGATGCTTTTCTGCTCACCACAGTTGAAAAGAGTGGTTATTTGAGTTACTGTAGTCTTCCTGAACCAGTTTGGTCATTCTCCTCTGACCTCTCTTTTTAAGAAAGTGTTTCTGCTTACAGAACTGCCACACACCAGATTTACTTTATTTATTTATTTATTTATTTATTTGCTTGCTTGCTTGCTCCATTTTGTCTAAATTCCAGAGACTGTTCTGTGTGAAAATTCCAGATCAGCAGTTTCTGAAATACTCAAACCAGCCTGGCACCAACAACCACACTATACTCAAAGTAACTGAGATCACAATGTTTCCCCATTCTAATGTTTAATGTAAATATTAACTGGTACTTGACCTGTATCTGCATGATTTTATGTATTGTACTGCTGACACATACTTGGCTGATTAAATAAATGCATGAATCTGCAGGGGTTCAGGTGTTCCTATTAAATTGGCCAGTAAGTTTGTATTAACACAATCAGAGAAGCAAATGAAAGAATTACACTGGAACCTGAACCTGATTGTTAGGATGAAGAAAAAAAAATTATACAAGCTATCTGAAAGAATGGTTTTGACATTCTGGACAAAATAACTATTGTAAGGCATGTGTGCTTCATATACAGCCATTATACTATGGTCAAAATCTTATCATATATAAAGCATATAGCAATCTACATTAATTCAGTTCAAATCAATAGCACTTTTAATATTGGTAAATGTCACAAAGCAGCTTTACAGAAATATACAAATTCCAAATATAATTTTTTACATTTTAACCCCTAATCAGCAAGTCAGAGGCAACAGTGGCAAGGAAAAATTCCCTGAGACAACTTGAGGAAAAAAGCTTGAGATAAGCCAGACTTTAAAGGGAACCCATCCTCGTCTGGGTGACACCAGATTGTGCAATTATAAATAATTCCCTTTTAAACTGTAAACTATATAGCAAAAAAAGTGCAATTGTATAACTAGGGACTAATGAGCTTGTGAGCAACTTATGAATACGAGCATCAGAGCCATTTCTGAATTCATTATAATTTTAACTTGAAGTCAATTATGTTGAAGTTATCAACTGTTCAGTGATGGAGATTTGAGTGCAAAACTGTTGGTAGCATTTGTGGTACATTAACATTGTTCTCATGTAAGCTCATTGATCTTCAGGCTGTCCACGTGGGGCCATCTGCATTGAGTAATGTTCAGGTGATGAGAACTCCAACCAGAAATACAGCATCAGGATGGATCAGGCAGTTCTGGAGGGCATAAGGGGTCAGGATCACTGGTATCTCAGAAGTAGCATGCGTATCGAGAGAGAGAGAGAGAGAGAGAGAGAGAAACACAATGTTTAAAGATACTGTCTGCAGAGTGCAAGCAGGGACTCCAGAAAGACTAGCTATGACAGCTATAAATAAAGGGGAGAGCCAAAAGGTAACACAAACATGAGGGTGCCCTGAGACATAACCACTATTCAATTCAATTCAATTTTATTTGTATAGTGCTTTTAACAATGGACATTGTCACATTGTCAACTACACCAACTACACCAAGAGTGAATGAGTGAGAGTGTGTGTGTGTGGGGCATCCAACCATCATACAAACATCATCCAAACATCCTGGTTCACCAAAACACGCTATGCCCAAGAACCCTCCAGATATGCTCCTTTACCTAAGAAAAATTTATTCACAAAAGGCTTGACTAAACAAATGTGTTTTCAGCCTAGACTTAAACGCTGAGACTGTGTCTGAGCCCCGAACACTAACTGTAAGGCTGTTCCATAACTGTGGGGCTTTGTAAGAGAAAGCTCTATCTCTAGCTGTAGCCTTTACTATTCAAGATTCCCAAAAAGGCCTGCACCTTAGTAGGTGTGGTGGATTATAAAAAAAACAGAAGTTTGCTCAGGTACTGAGACGCGAGACCATTCAGTGCTTTATAGGTCAATAGTAGTATTTTATAATCAATACGAAATTTGATTGGGAGCCAATGCAGTGTGGATAAGATNGTGTGGATAAGATAGGGGTGTGGATAAGATAGGGGTGATGGGGTCATATCTTCTTATGATGGGGCCGAAATCCTGACTGATACATTTCATGAATGTTATTCCTATGTAAGTATGAGCATAGCTGCTGTGCTACTACATTTCCTAGGACCTTGGAGATAAAGAGGAGGTTAGATATCGGCTTGTAGTTAGACAGCTGACAGGGGTCAAGGTCAGGTTTTTTAATCAGGAGTTTGATAACTGCCAATTTAAAAGATTTAGGCACATAGCCAGTTCTAACGGAAGAATTAATTATTTTTAGAAGAGGTTCTGTTGCTTCTGGTAGTATCTAATGCACTTATCTAGCTAACTGTCTCACCATACATTATGTAATATTAGCTAATAATTTTAGTGTGGCAGCTAAAACACAGTTCTGGGCAGCACACTGGAGATTTCTCTTGCCCAATGGTCTTGTTAAGAAATTAATAATTTGTCCACTGCTGTATGAATATATTGAGGTTTGTGCAAGAGACCTTTTAAAGTTGTTTTGTCTACAAAATGATGGGCCTCTGTCTAAACACAGACTCCTGCCACCTGTCTCTGAGGTGATTAATGTATGTTTCATTAAATAACCCGAAGCGAGAGCTCATTCAGCAACATGAGCGCAGATTTCGTGCTGGATTTTAAGAAATAAAAACTCCCTGAAGCCATTCAGGATTGTTGAGATAGATGGTATTTTCTCCTCATCTACAAAAAGCCTCTCGATTACCTCATCAGCATTCTGCACAGGCAGCTCCCTTCTCGAACACCGAGCTCTCGGGTCATTTTGTTATTGTGTGTCATGATGGATATGATTAGGATTCAAGACTTCAGGAAGACCAGAATACTGATTTGGGCAGCAGTGCGTGAGCTTGTTGACGTTCCGCTCTCCTGGCCAGATTAATTCCTTCGTTAAACAGGGTGAAGAGCTGACTCTTTTATTTGCATGTCATAATTAAGGCAGTAGCTTTACTGCATTGTTCCATGCACTGTTCATTTCCATTTTGTTATTTAGTCCCTTTATTGCACTATAAACAAGTGCTGGAGAATGTGTATTAACGTCCCAGGTGAGAGTTGGTGCAGGTTAGAATGAGAGTGATTAGCACTAAGGGTGAGCTATTGTGCAGAATTAGGCTCATTATGTGTGTGTGTGTGTGTGTGTGTGTGTGTGTGTGTGTGTTGTTTCTGTAGATGGAAGAGGATGGCTCAGTTCATGAAGTTGAGCAGTTAGTGTCCAGTCCATCTTCTGAAGAGCCGAGCTATCAACAAGTAAGTGTTTATAAGTTTAAGCAACAATTCTGTGCTGAATATTAAAAAAGCATTGTAAAGCTTTAAGTGTAACTATTGAGGGCTAATTTTACTTTATTTAGATTTTTTATTTGCACACTAATAAATATATGCATATCTTATGTACATACAGAAAAGTGATATTCACTAGATGGATCGTCAGAGTCGAAACATCTCTGTCTGTCAGGTTTCCAAGTCAAACTGTAAAACGTTCAGTGATTTCAGTGTCCCTTAAAACGTCGTCGTGATTGCTGTCATGAGCTCCATCTCAAACCAAAAATTTCAAAAAAGTTCAATGAAATTTTTACTAATCAAGAAAATCCAGAAGGCTGGTACGTAGAACAGACCTTTCAGTAGGTTTAAAGGTGAAATGAGAGGTTTTTTCCACTACTGTAGAGCAAGACACGCCCCCCGGGGGTGGAGCAGATACAAACTTCAGAGCATTTAACTAAGCGAGAAGTTTCCCTCCTTCACTCCTTCTTTCCCGCACTAGAACTCAGGCAGAAAATACGATTGCAGTCCCACCAGCATGAAGGCAATCAGGCCGAATACACTTTATTCCCCTGCGCGTCACCAATTCATCTTCCTTTGCATTTTTCCTCATCAGTTAATAAAGTTCCTTTCATTAGTGCTGCCCTGCTTATCACGTTGTTTGCCCTTGGGTTTTATTGTGCTATCTTCACACAACGCTCTGGAGAATACGGAGACAGATAAAACTGCATCACTCCGCCAGACGTCACCTTCTTCTGAAGCTGCTTTAACACAAACACGTTCTCCACAGCTGAGATTTCACCGTCTCGCCATACAACTGCACACAACTTACTCAGCACACTCTAATACACACTGACGCACACTCCAACACACTGACACACACTAATGCACACTGACACACACTATAACACACTGACACGCTCTAATACACACTGACGCACTCTAATACACACTGACACACACTATAACACACTGACACACACTATAACACACTGACACGCTCTAATACACACTGACACACACTATAACACACTGATGCACACTATAACACACTGACACACTTTAATACACACTGACACGCTCTAATACACACTGACACACTCTAATACACACTGACGCACTCTAATGCACACTGACGCACACTCTAACACGCTCTAATACACACTGACGCACACTCTAACACACTGACGCACTCTAATACACACTGATGCACTCTAATACACACTGACACACACTCTAACACACTGACACACACTAATACACACTGACGCACTCTAATACACACTGACACACACTATAACACACTGACACGCTCTAATACACACTGACACACTAATACACTCTAACACACACTGACACACACTATAACACACTGACACACTCTAATACACACTGACACACACTATAACACACTGACACGCTCTAATACACACTGACTCACTGTAATACACACTGACTCACTATAACACACTGACACGCTCCTTGGGTTTTATTGTGCTATCTCCACACAACGCTCTGGAGAATATGGAGACAGATAAAACTGCATCACTCCGCCAGACGTCACCTTCTTCTGAAGCTGCTTTAACACAAACACGTTCTCCACAGCTGAGATTTCACTGTCTCGCCATACAACTGCACACAACTTACTCAGCACACTCTAATACACACTGACACACACTAATACACACTGATGCACTCTAATACACACTGACGCACACTCCAACACACTGACACACACTAATACACACTGATGCACTCTAATACACACTGACACACACTATAACACACTGACACACTCTAATACACACTGACACACACTATAACACACTGACACACTCTAATACACACTGACACACACTATAACACACTTACACGCTCTAATACACACTATAACACACTATAACACACTGACACACACTATAACACACTGACACACACTATAACACACTGACACACTCTAATACACACTAATACACACTGACACACACTAATACACACTGACACACTCTAATACACACTGACACACACTAATACACACTGACACACTAATACACACTGACACACACTGACACGCTCTAGGCTAAGGCTGTGGAAGGCTGACAGTTGATTGGTCAGAGATGTACAGAGATGGAAAAGTTGAACAAACCTTTACCAGGTGCAGAAAGAATCACCTGAGGAAGGACAGCACAGTGTTCACTAAACCATTAGCTGATTATAGAAATAAGGAGTTCTGTCTCACATCCAGAGTTTAATTCAGTTTCTCTGGCGTTCCTCCGTCAGTCCAAACCTCCAGAACACTACAGCTCTGTGCTTCGGCTCAGTATAACCAGAATAAAGTCAAAACACACGTCAGGTTTGATTCAGTTCCTGCAGCGAGTCGATTCAGATTCGAATCACTTCCTCAGCAGTGTGTTAATGATGGAACTCGCACTGATACAGGAGGAGATGGTGAGGGTGAAGGAGCACAATGTCTCAACAGCATGAAGTGGATCTGTGGGATGAGTTCCTGTGTGTGTGTGTGTGTGTGTGTGTGTGTGTGTGTGTGTGTGTGTGTGTGTGTGTTCTGATCACCTCACTGATGTTTCAGGTGGACGAGCTGTTGAAGGAGGTGCAGAAGCTAAGAGAAGAGCTGCGAGGGAAAGACGTACTGATTTCGAAACTCACTCAGCAGCTGGTACGTGGCTTCATTTCTCTAACTCCTAAACATAATTTATTTATTGCATTGTTTACGTCGTTATTGTTATCGTTGGCACGGTCACAGTGGCGTTTGATGATGAGCGTGATGGCATTGACGCACACTTTCAGATCTGCACCTGCAGCTAAAGGAATCACACACTCCGTGCCATTCTGTTCAGGGAAATCAGTTACTGTTAACAGCATGAAGTGGATTATTTTCCTATAACAGCACACCCCCAGGGGTTTTATTCCTCTTACATCAATTTAGCAACAGTTACAATTTTTTATTTATTAAAGATCAACACATCACAGCTTTACCCCTGACTGATACAAAGTGCTGACACTGGAGACTCCTTCCATAAACGTTTTATTTGTCTTGTTGTAACAGTCAGCTCCTGTGGAGGTGACACCGTGCCTCTGCCAGCAGGGGGAGCCGCAGAGACGAGCGCGTCAGGACAGGAGCACTCAGACTCCATGGAGAGCGCCGAATGTGAGTAGACTGTTCCGAAAGCATCCTCACTTCCCTCAGGAGAGATTTCAAGCTGCTCGTGGAATAATCAGCGGAGAAATGAGACCTTTTGGTCAGTCGGCGATTTTTGGATGATTTTTCTTCACACAATTAAATTCCAGTAGAGAATAGAAATAATAAATGTATCCTGTTCATATGTGGAATCTGACTTCAATACGTTTTATAATAATAATAATAATAATAATAATAATAATACTCAGGTAAACTCCGCCCCCACGTGCATCACTCTCACGTAACTTGTGAACAGCGCTTAACTCTGGCGTTCCGTCGGAGCTCTGCATACTGGCTCGTGTTTCAGGTTAAATCCTCGGTGTGTGAGCGTAACTCTAGTCTACAGCTCCTGCACAAGTCACACTTGGGGACTGGTGTGTCTCAGTGGTTTAGGTTCTGGGCTCCTGATCAGAAGGTGGTGAGTTCGGTGCGCTCTACTAGTAAGTGTGACTGTAAAGGCTGCGTTGTTCTTCTTTCCTTTTTTAGAAGTGTTCTCTCTTTACTTTACTTCCACACACACATCCAGAAGCCTGGTGAAGTCTGGAGCTTTTATTATACTCAGAATTCTGCTAATAATTCTCTTGCGTGTGAGTGGTCCTTCTCCTTCTCCTCTCATAGACGCTTCTGCGCTCTGTTTGCAGCAGATAAAGAACCTGTCTCAGCAGTAACAGAGAAGGGGATTTGAGGGCACTGGTGTCCCTCGCTGTGTTCGGAGACTGCAGTTCCGAGGAGCGAACGCAGGAGATGAGCGATCCGCTGTGTGTCTCAAAGTGGAGAGACAAACTCAGTTTAATCACTGAATTACTCTGCAGCATCAAGGCCAGCTTTCTCTCTCTCACTGCTCACATATACTCATCTTCTGCTGCAGAAGAAAGGCATTATGGGTAGTGCTAGGCTGAAGTGGGAGACTGGGTGAACTTGCTTTTGTTTTACATCCCACTGTTTATTGTGAGCTAATAATGATACTGGTCATGGAGAGAGAGAGAGAGAGAGAGAGAGAGAGAGAGACATGAAGAGAGAGTTTAAAGCTACTACAGGAGGTAATTGCCAGCTACATTCCCAAAAATCTACATGAAAGTAAATACTGAACTTGCCATGTGTTCTATAGAAAGCAGCTGCCGGTATTCCGGGGATAGACTCCGGATCCACCGTGATCCTGACCAGGATAAAGCCCTTACCGAAGATGAATGAAAGATATTACTTCTTTTATCTTCAACGGCATCAAAGAGTTATTTTATAATGAAATTCTAACTTAAACTTCTTTCCTGCTCACTTTGGTTAAGGGTTTCCTTCATTACCCACAATGCTGTGCTGATTTAGCCCTTCACTGAGGGATTTAGCCCTCACTTCTTCTTCACCTAAAGCTGCGCTTTAGTCCTTTACTCTGTCCAGCTCTCTCACCTTCTCATCTGTACACTCTGCTCAAACGGATCAGCTTCCAAAGCTGCAAGTTTCATGCTAATACAGCCGTCAGCGCCGTCACACTCATCATCTCATACGTCACTAACTAGCCACGCTGCATTGCATTCTGGGATTTTGAGTCCAGCATTTGCTCAAATGTCTCCACTACTTCTGTTCTGGATTTCTCATAAATATGATGTGGAAAATGAAAAGTGAGTGAGGAAAGAAGTTGTGCTTTTAGGAGCTAATAGCAAAACCTGAGTGTCTGAGGTTGATGAATTATTTTCTCCTATTAAACGTGCAGGTCATGAGGAGCGTGCGGGGTTGTGTGGAGCGTGCTGGTCACATGGAGCGTGCTGGTCGTGCAGAGCGTTTGGGGTCGCGCGGAGCGTGCTGGTCATACGGAGCGTGCTGGTCGCGCAGAGCGTCGGGGTCGTGCAGAGCATGCGGGCCGTGAGGAGTGTCAGGGTTGTGCGGAACGTCGGGGTCGTGCGGAACGTCGGGGTCGTTCATCACAGTTTTCGCAAGAAGTCCGGTTGGTTAAACTCTATCCGCTGTCCACTGATGGAGTCCTGAGTACGAAGCTGCTCGTGACCACCGCAGCCCCAAAGCCACTACAGTACAGCTGTACAGTGCAGGTGGCTCCATCCCCAGCAAACCAAAGGGTTCTTCAGGCCGTACATATGGGTTTCATTCGGTATTTTCTCTAGCACAGTCTGGGTTCTTCCAGGAACAGGAGTATTTATACTGAGATCCTCTGATACTTTATTTGTACACTGAACCAGAACTAGTTTGGGGGTGAAAACTTCTGAAATTCTCACTTTTTTTTAAATCTTTTTTTTTATTTATGTTTACACTGCAGTGCTATTTAATGTTATTGTTTCTATAGTAACAGCTCACTGACAGGGACGTGTACAGCGGACGCTCCATGTAAAAGGATTAAAAATTGTTGATATGATTTTTCTATAAGGAGATGTTTATTTATTTAACATTTATGGAAGGAGTCTCCAGTGTCAGCGCTTTGTTTTCCGACGTCTTCAGGACAGAGGAGTTTACGCTTCTTTGTGGTTTCTCTGTAACATGACAAGCAGCGTTTGTTTTTATCTTATTAAGTTGAAGAGAGAGAGGCTGGTGAGGAACGAGTGTTTATAGCTGCTGTAACGTAAGCGACAACAGGAACTGACTTGATTCACAGAACATGAATTGTACCTATAAATAGATAAAGATTACAGGTTGTGCATGAATTCTCATTAATGCAACATATTTGAGTGGAGGGAGCAGACACTGTGCAAGAGGTGTGTGTGCGTGTGTGTGTGTGTGTGTGTGTGAGAGAGAGAGAGAGAGAGAGAGAGAGAGATAGTGGGTCAGTGTGTATCTCTCTGTATCTCTGTACAGGATATTCTTCCTCCTCCTCCTCCTCCTCCTCCTCCTCTCTCTCCGAGGCGGATGCAGCAGGGGACTGGCCGTGTGTGTGTCCCGCTCCACTACAAACGGAGTGAGTTTGTCTTAAACCCTCTCGCCAAACTGCCCCTGCATCTGCCCCTGTCTCCAAATTACCCCCCCCCCCACATGCCTGCGTCACCCTGTGGATCACCCTGTGGATCACCCTGTGTCTATCCGCACACACGACCACGCCTGCTCCATCTCTCCCTCTCTCCCTCTCTCCATCTCTCCCTCTCTCATGCCTTTTTGCCTTGTCATGTCTCTCTTGGTGTGTGTCGTCTTCTCAGCCCTGTATAGTGAGGACACACACATCTGGTTATAATACAGTGATGATTTTACTTTTATTTCATTCTCATTCTCACTGAGACGCGTCAGCTCCTCCTCTCTTCCTCTCTCCCTCTCTCTCTCTCTCTCTCTCTCTCTCTCTCTCTCACTCTCTGATACACAGTTGCATTGTCCCTTCACCTTCCATTACCACCTGTGATCAGACATGAATTTTTTGTTAGGAAATAAACAAATCTGTCTTCGTCTGTCCGCAGATTTTACTGACAAAAATGCCAGCCATGACAGCTTTTATAAAATAATGATTGGAGAATAAAACCTCACATCCTCCTCCTCTCTCTCTCAGACTGGATTAAAGAGTAACATGCTGTGAGACAGAAGGAGCTCTCTCACACACACACACACACACACACACACACACACACACACACACACACACACTCATTGCAGAATGTGTAAGAGACAGACAGTGGTAGCATGGACACACACTAAACCTGATTTCAGTACTCATGTAAGATTCTTACTGTGAGGATGGAGCAGTGTTCTCATTCCCTATGGCCACACACACACACACACACACACACACACACACACAGTTGCATACACACATTGCCTCAGTGTGCTAGATCTTCCCACACACTCCACTGGAGCTCTGATGTGATGTAAGCGGCTGGTTAAACTCTGCCTCTTTCTCTCCGTCTGTTTTGATGCTTGTTTGTGTTTTACGCGCTGGCATGAAGTGCATGAAGCCTCTGGCTCTGTGAGTGACGCTGAGCCCTGATAAATACTCAGGTTTTGTGTGTGTGTGTGTATGTGTGTGTGTGTGTGTGAGACTGACGGAGCTCTCCTCTCCTTGTCTCTCCCTCTGCCTCTCCCACACTGCCCATGGCTCAGGAGTGGAGGAGTTAGTGCATTACTTCACAGATACAGCGTGGTACAGTACTTTACTCTAAAATACCCCCTCTCCATCCCACTGGTCTGTCCATCTGTCTGTCTGTCTGTCTTTCCCAGTGTCTCTCTGTCTGTCTGTCTGACTGTCTCTCTCTCTGTCTGTCTGTCTTTCCTTCCCAGTATCTTTCTCTGTCTCTTTGCCAGTATTTCTCTCTGTCTGTGCCTTGTCTTTCTTGCTCTCTCACTTTTTTTTTAAAATCCTAACACTAACGCCAACTCCATAATTAACACTCACGCTCTCAGTAACAGGAGCTGGTGAGATTTGTGTAATCATTTTTGACTCTTCTGTATTTAAGAGCTAAAAATAGTCTTTATGTGATAATGGTAAAGAGTAAAACAGCACTTCACTAAAGAGGTTTGGACAAATTTGCTATCACACACATTATTTTATTATCCAGGGTTATTCAAATGAAGTCTGTCCTAGCGATGATCAGTGAGGAAACAGTTAGTCTGTGTGTGTAATGCTGGTCCGTAGAGAGCTAATGGTACTACCTGAGAGACGTGCTGTCCTCACCCCAGTGCCTTCATGTCACTTCTGTGTGTATTAATGATGACGGCAGTGTGATAAGCTCTCTGTCTCACGCATGACCTCGCTCTGCAGCCGGAGCACACCGGTCACCTTCAAATCCTCTCCACTCAAACTTTAATCATGCGTCAGTGCCTTGGTCCCGATGTGAAGAGGGACTTGCTGCTGCATTTGCATTCTTATTCTAATCATATAAAGCATGTGTGGACATTTCCAGAGAGACTGCTTTGTCATTATTCAGATGTTTCCCCAGTCAGTTTGTATAGTGTTGACTTAAATGGAGATTAGGGTGAGGCCGCCCTGGCGTGCATTTCAGGTGCAGTTCTGGATGTTGAGGCGTCTCCCATTTTAAACTTTGTCTTTTCGATGACTCACTTCCTCACGTGTGCCTTTTCCCCTTTTATGGCTTTTTTTTTTTTTTTTTTGCATCCTTCCAGATTTTGCACCTCTTTCGTCATGCTTTTGTCTCCTCTCTCTCTCTCTCTCTCTCTCTCTCTCTCTCTCTCTCGCTCTCTTTCTCTCCCTCTCTCTTCCTCTTTCTATGAAACAGTGTCACGTTTTGTCCGCTGCTGGGTCCTAAACACTAACAACCCTCCATTAATTATTTAGGAAGTGCCACTATGAGGTAGTTGCCTCTTCTTTGCTGTTTTGGTCTTCAAAGTGAAAACTTTCTGTGAGGAGTCTCAGACTGGCTGCTCCAGCGCTGGGGCATGCCCCGCCATGTGGATGACTGCTCTCGTCCCCTTTCCCCTCTGTCTCTCTGACTTTTTGAATCTGTGGGAATGAAAAAAAAATATTTTTAAGGTCCTAGCCTTAGGCCAGAGGCAAATATTGACAGGTGGAGAGGGAGGTGAGAGCAATCGATGCAGTGAGCATCATGAAAGTATTTACCTTGTTTATTATATGGAAGACGAAAATGGAGGTGAAACCAGCAGGTGGCGCTGTGAGCCCGAAAATCCTCTTCTCGTTGTTAGTAAGCTCAGTCTGCTCCGTCTAGCCTCCTGCAACACGGGAGCTTGAAGCCAGAAACCTCAACCTGACTGTTCAACAGTCCACTAAGATCTCGATATGATAACATTCAGATTTAGTTCAGTCCCATTTCATGCTCTAACGTCTCCCCGTGCAGTCGCGAGTGAAACAGGGTCGGTTTGGACATCAGGCGGACCTTAAAGAAAAGCAGAAACCACATCAAAAGCTCCACCCCACAATAGCACCCGGAGAGCCGTCCACTGCCGACGAGAGCATCACACAGAATAATTCTCTTTGAGGCAGCCATGATAGACGGACTCACGCCGGCGCATGTGGTCTGCTCCTGACTGCTGCTTGTGTAATCTTTGTGCAAGTGGCTCTGTGCCTGGCCTGCACCAGCCTGCTTTCAGGCTCTCCCTCACCCCTCGGCTGATTCGCGTGAACCTGTCAAAGCTAACACTCGCTGTCGTATTCTTAACATGGCAGCCGAAGAGGTGTGCTGGTGTGCTGGTGTGCTGAACGCTGCGTGCAGAGCTTTGATTGTGACCTCGTACCCTCGCGTGGAAGCCCACATCACTGTTAATAATTGCAGCGCTGTTGAGTTTCCCTCAGCCCTGCCAACATCGCTTACACTCGGGGAATCAGTCATTTTGTGGAAATGCTTCTTCTTTAAAGTCCCCATGAAATCAAAAGTAGTGTTTTAGAGCTTTTTATATGAGTCCCTTTGTGCTGTAGACACAAATAAGACAGTCTATATTAGTGTATAAATTCTGTTGAATTTCTAGTTTCATGTTGTATTTGTGTGTAAACAACCTGGGCAGGACTAACATCGTGACAAACGACCCATGGCCTGGTAGCGATCTGAGGCGTAGTTATGCTAGGATACGGTTGCGGTTTCAGTGAGAGATCCTGCACATCTGAACACAAGTTTGAACTTCTTATTTAGTCTCTTTGCTAAGGCACTGTTTAGATTTGAGGGATGTGTGGCATATCTCAAACGCAGTTGGCTGTTGTGGAAATCAGTCACGTCTTTCTGTTACACACTTCCTGTTAAAAAAAATACATCAGCATACAGGGGCCTGAAGGTAAAAACAAAACAGCTTTTTCGTTAGATGAGTGTTCTGTCCGTTTTTTGTGGAATTTGCAGTGGCACAATTAGACCTGTTAGAAAATCATTGTATTATTTATAATAAATTCTGTTCTTCTCCCCTCCTCCCTCAGCCTCAGATACTACAGCCTTCCCAGCTCTCGGCCAGCGAGCACAACAAATTGGCAAGACCATCACTCCAAGCCCTCTCAGAGGCCCGCAGTGACCGTGTGGATGCCCAGCCTGGTGATGGTCCAGTGAAGCCCCAGTCCTGCACTGTAGTTTTACCCGTTCCTGCCACCACTAATGCCACGCTTCCTTCCTCTGTGCCCGCGACTGCGCCTGCTGGTAGTGCCGCTGCTGCCTCTTTATCCTCCAGCACTCTGAGCTCAGATAATCTCATCCTCCTCCCAAACACACGTCTCCGAATTGATGAGTCGCACAGCCCCAGGGCTCATGTTAATAACTACGTCCAGCTGAGGAGGACAAATCAACATCCCGGTGACCTTCACACACTCAGCAGAGACAGGAAAGCTCCTGTTCTTATGAAACCCAGAGGAGGCGAGCAGGTCGGCTTAGGACGAGGAGTGCGAGGTGCATCTGGTGCTCACCCGGGTTTCAGCGGTCCATCCAGGACCAGACATCTGCCCCCTCCATCCCGTGGCCTGCCCTGCATCAGCTCAGCAGCACAGTCCAGTCTAATTCCATCAACACACAGCTCAAGCGTCAGAATGATCTCAGCTCCTAGAGACGAGGAGATCAGCTCTGTCCGGGCTCAAGAACTGTCCAATGCCTGTAACTCTCGCCTCCCTAAGCCAAAGAGCCATTAACCCTTTCCCTCTGCTCTGCCCTGCTGTTCTTCTCCTCCTCCTCTACAGCTCTGCTCAGGGCATCAGGCTCCACACTCCACGGCTCCCCTCGGCCAGGTCTCCAGCTCTAAAAGCCTGCTGATCTCTGAGCTCGTATTTAAAAAAAAGCACCTGAGATGTTTGATCTGTCCAGGCTCTATACTTAAAACACGCAGTTAAGGGCGGATCTCAGTGTTATCTAGCGTAAAGTGGAAAAAAATTTAAAAATCACTAACTTAGGGATTTCAATTTCAATTCCCGATGATGTGGCCAGGAGTCTAGAGAGCGTAATTAGCTGTGCTGTCTGAGTGGGAGGGGCTTTACTCTATCACCTGTCAACCACAATGACACTGTCCAATCATGAGCTCATGTAGGGCAGATAGCACTTTCCTCCAAGTGATGAAGCATGAGTAGCAGTCCGAAAAAATTCCAAAAGAAAAAGAAAGCAACCAACTCAGATCCCACTGTCTGTACCAAGTGAAAGCGAAACACACTCTCACAAGCCTTGGGTAAAAAGCCTCTTTATTCAGTGTATTATATTTTGAAAGGCTATCGACAATCCCTTTATTGCCTTTAAATCTTCACAATGCTGATGAATTAAACTGGAGTTAACATTTGACCTGAAAGCTCTATTCTGATTAGTGCAGAAAAGAAACAAGACCGTAATGACAATCTATAAGAGCTTGATGATTTCCACACACTAAAAACTCCACTCAGCATCATCGTAAACCTGCTAACGGATCGAACGGTCGGTAGTTTGACAGTCAGCTCGGTTTTTGGTTTTTTTTGGTTAATGTAACAGATGTGTGCTGTGTGTGAAGGTCAGCCGCTGTTGGACACGTGTTTCAGTGTTGTGCAGAAGTCCGTTCTGTCAGCTGCGTGAAATCATCCCGTGTTGCCCTTTAAGAAGAACGGCATACGTCTTCTGCTGGGTTGATCAGATTGTTCATCTGTCTCGTGTAGGAGAGTGAGGCGGTGTGATCTGTTACTGTAAGAAGTGACTGATTACCCAGCGCAGTACTTTTCTTGTCCTCCTACAGCGACGTTCACTCTTTTTCAGGTTTGAGTGAGTGTGTTCACTCTCTGTTGCTTCATTATGTACTCAGTGGTGCACATGATCTACCCCAACATGTCCACCTTCTTCATCAAAACAAGAGAACGTTCCCCTGATCTGCAGTTTATTCAGAATGGAAAGAGAGGAGAGTTGCTCTCAGATGAGCTTCGGAGTAGAGCTGAGTAGATGCAGTAACGCTCTCTGGACAATGTCTCCTGCCACTTTCCTTTCTTCCTAAAGATCCTCTCACAGTGTGCTGTGAAGATAGTGTGTATGTGAGTGAGTGTGTGAGTTTGTCAGTGTGTGAGTGAGTGAGTGAGTGAGTGAGTGTGTGAGTGAGTGTGTGAGTTTGTCAGTGTGTGAGTGTGAGTGAGTGAGTGAGTGTGTGAGTGAGTGAGTGTGAAGGCCAGAGCATCTGATTGACATAATTTTTGTCCTCATCACCCCATTCAGTGATCCCTCATGCCCTGTGGAAGGGGGCGGAGTCATCATGGAAGAGACCACGCCCACCAGGATAGATATGTTACATGCAGGAGTGATGTGCAGCGGCGCTTCCACAAAGCCGTGCAGACATTAATAAAGCCCCACGTCATAGCAGAGCTTCATATAATATATATTAAACATACTGACTTCTGCTCCTGTAGTTCAGTGAAGTTACTGTTAGTGTAACGCTTCATTTATCAGAAAACATCTTAAACACGCTATACACACGCTACACACACACTACACACACTACACACACACTACATGCTCCACACACAACTTCCAAGCTTTCTATGCAAGCTTTTATTTAGTTGAGCTTCCTGGAGTATGTCACATGCTATTTATACAGTATAGCACTGCACACACACACTAACAGCTTATTCATTAATGTAACTATAAATGGATAAAAAGTATGACGTTAATAAATAGAAAGTTGTTGCCATGGTATAAGAGGAATAAAACACTCGAGATGTGTCGTTATAGGAAAATAATCAGCGTGAGGGCAGTCACAGTAACTCCACTCCGTCACACCACACTGCTGCTGATTACTTTTCTGTAACAGCGCCACACACAGCGTTTTATTCTGTCCTTACACAGTCTGTTTCTGTGACGTGACTTTTCATCTCTCCACTCTCTAACTCTTCTGAAAGAGATGGGAGTGGGAGTCCGGTGTGACCTCCACGTCTGAGGAGCGCAGGCAGTTCAGACTCACGCCGGCTGTGATGTGCTGAAACTCAGGAGTACAGAGCCGTCTCTCAGTGTGCGCCTCGGCCAGCGCCGAGTCAGTCCTCTCACTGTATTCCTCAGATCCTGCTGTAGGAGCACGCCACCTCCCAAACACACACACACACACACACACACACACACACACACACACACACACACAGCAAAAGTACTGAAAGTTCTGCGCTGTCTTAAAGAGGTGAAGTGACCTGAAGTGTGTGAGGATCCTGAAGTGTGTGTAGATAGTGTGTGTTGATTGAAGTAAAAAACACACACATGATAAACACTTTTTCACTTAAACGGAAAACGAGAACGAACGCAACGTTTGTGTGAAGATTTCACTGAATTGACTGAAAACCTGTACGTTCTTTCTTTTAGAATCCTTTTGTCTTTTTCTCTTTTCTCTCTCTCTCTTTTTTAGTATTGTTTAGTATTTGTTAGTCTTCAGTAGCGCGATTTTATCTTCACACCATGCTGCTGTTGAATTCTCAGTTCTGATTGGTCAGAAGGTGTTCAGTAGCGTTCTCTGATCTGATGTTAATGCGCTTGTTCTACCACGGCAGACTTCCTGCAGTAACGGCGCGTTCACAGGGACGTGTACAGTCTACGATCCGCTGATAGTAAAAGGATTAAAAATGTGTGTGATTGTTGATCTTTTGTCAGGAGACGTTTATTTATTTAATATTTATGGAAGGAGTCTCCAGCGTCAGAGGTGAAGCTGTAACTTTAAGGACCGACGAGTTTATAGCTGCTGTAACGTAACTGACATTTTGCCGACGTTCCACAACATTAATGCAACTACAAACGGATAAAAAAAAATGGACGTTCTTTATTAAATTCCTGCGGTGTTCCATGTCATTAGTTGATTAGTTTCGTATAACAGCACACCCTGAGTGTGTTAGTAACATGTGAAGAGGGTCGAGCACAAGTGCCTAGTAATTGTTTTGAGCTTTATAATAGAGTTCACGCTTTTCCTGGGTTGACGGTTTGTCATGATTTTGGCGAGAAAATATTTACTGCTCAACTGAACGCCTTCCTGGCGACGTTTCTGCTTCAGACAGTTCCAGCAGCTAACGTCTCCATTTCAGTGCTCATCAACTTTCCTGAGGCTCCGCCCACACGTACATGGTGGAGGATTGTTCTGTCTGTTGCGTGTGTGTAGCGTGTTGTGTGTGTTTAGCGTGTGCTATGAGGTTGTTGTGTCACGGCCGCTGGTCAGCTTTTGTTACTCTATAATTTATTATTTGCAGTTTAATTTCTTGTTGCTTTATTATACACCCACACCAGAGCTATATATCCATGTATATATCCATACACATGTGGGTGGGGCCTTAGGTTTGGTGTGAGCTTCAGTTCTAATGCCACACACACACACTCACACACACACACACACACAGATGAACCACAGGTGGGCTGCATTTCGTCAGGTGCATATTAATAACCCCAGCACATGTTCCGGACTTTCTGTGTCTTCTCCTCATGTCTGATGATGTAAATGCTTATGATGCGAGCTTCACGTGTGCTTTCGCTGCAGACGTGAAAGCGGCAGTAACGCCCGCGCTGTAGACCTGCGTAGTAATCGTCTCACGTTGGATTTATCTTCATAACATGCATATATCACTCACTGTATAAGGTGATCTCATGGTATACACTACGTATTATCTGACCATATCACTCTCTAGTAACAACAAATATCAGCAAGTCACACAGAAACGATCTGTCAGTATTAAAGTGTCGTCTGATATCTAACAGCATGTAACGGAACCATCGTTTCACATGACCCGGACACGTGGCAGGACGCTGTGAGATACGTTTAGAGATTGTCATTATGAACTGACACGTGAGAGAAAGAAGTCGTAGAAGCTGCATGTTTCCCGTTTCTCGCTCAAACACTACTGTTTTGTTCTGGCTGCGATTCCTTCACCTCCCGTGACTGTTAATGTTTGTTCTCAAAAGCTCAGTGGTCAATATTTCATCATCAGCACCACATCTCCTTTAAAACCTAACGTGTTGAGCTGCTTTTCTTTGTGGATTGACTGATTTATTTATTTATTTTTCCCCATTTACACACTGGATCTTAAATGTGTGCAATAAGAGAGCAGATCATGCAAACGATAAGAATTTGCACTGTAATGTATGATGTGTAATTTTGCTTAATTTATTGAATGTTAATTCTGACTCATTGTCACCGTGTACGGAATCAGGGAAGATCCGGGAAGAGAGCGGTACGTTCCGTACTCACTGCGCGGGGAGATGGAAGAGAAACAAACCTGGGTTTTTTTTTTGTTTTTGTTTTTGTTTTTTTTTTTGCCTCTGTGTCCTGATCCCTTGTCTTGAAATAAAGACAGAATAAAAACATACAGCTTCAGCCTTGCTCTTATTCATGTGTGTGTGTGTGTGTGTGTGTGTGTGTGTGTGTGTGTGTGTGTGAGCTGAACCTCCTGACTCCTAATCCTGTTTGTGCTGCAGCCACTTGAAGTTCAGGTTTCTAATGAAAGGAACGCCTGCATGAGTCCACCGCGTCCCCCTGAACCTGCATCAACACCTTCTTCAGCAGGACCCATTTAGACTGTTGCCATTGGTAACCATGTATTACATTTTCCATCAAAACGAACAGGCAAATTTCCCTCTTTCTACAAGCGTTTTATCAAATTATATGATCTGTCCTCCATGAGCTCCCTGGAACAGAGAGTTATGCCGTAGAGGTGGACGGAAGCGGACAGCGGGGTCGCTGGACTTTAATACCTGCGTCCGAGCTGAAATAACTGGCTTAGGGTTTATCACGCGTGCAGTTAACCTGATAAATCTCAGTTATTTCTTCTTTACATTTTAATTTAACCTGCCTGAGGATTTGCGAAGCTTCAAGGATAAAAAAAAAAGGTTTACAAAAGCGAACTAACAGGACAAAGCAGAAATTGAGACATCAGCACCACGGTTCAGAAACATGCTCTCAGCCAAACATCTGTCAGGGATTACATCAAATTATTTATGCACAATATGATACTAAAAGGCTTTAATAGCAGAAAAAGGCTAGTTTGGCATTTTAATAAACCATCTCCTATTTTCCAGCACTTACTTACTGACATTCTTGATTGATTTAATTATTTATTTTTAGCATTATCATTTAGTGACAAAGACGCAAGTTTCACTAAACGTAGCAAAAAGGAGTTTTAAGCTAAAATCACTCTTAAGTGTAATGGGTCATTATACTGTGCCTTTATTTTAAATGTCAGACTGGGAAAGGCCAAATCTGAATTTACTTTTCAGCAATTTACTTTAACATTTGAGGATTTAAAAATGCCTAGTTTTGTAAATGTGGCTCTGCGAACACAGACTCATCTGGAAACCTTCTTGTGAGTCACAAAGTCCACACAGAATAAAGTATCTGATGGAAATGATGCTGTCATACAGTCGATGTGTCCCTGGAACCTTCTCACCAGGTTCCTGTCAGATTTGCACTCATTCTAAATGGCAGGAAATCCGATAACTACTGTTCTGTTTCACCTGTCTTCACCTCCAGGGGCGTTTACTATCACCTGGGTAACGTATGCCACAATTTCTGATAACCCATTTCCAATAACCTCTTCGTTTCAGCAGACCCCAGGCAACCGCCGCTGTTGTCTCCAGTCCTAGCAACTAATAGCAACGTGGAGTTGGTACCTCACACAGCGGCCACCTGCGGCGCTAGAGAAAGGCTGAAGGGTAAAACCAGTGAGTTTGAGTGCCGGTCCTCGGAGGGCCATCTGTGTTCTGTGTCGATAAAAATGTGGAAATATATTAAAGTAACAAAGTTGCTTACACTAAGGTTTAAAAAAATATCTGACCCCAGAGGTAAAACCCTGTAACTGATAAATGAAGTGATAATTCTGTCATTTTAAAGAAAGGGATGTTCATGTAAAACTGGAGAAAGCAGCAGAAACCCACGCAGACCGGGAGAGAACACGTGAAACGCCACACACAAAGCACCTGGAGCTGCGAGGAGACATTACCGCCGGTTTACACGGGAGAAAAAGCTTACAAGCAAAAAAACAGAATGGAAAGGAAACAAACAAACATGACTTACTGGTGTCCCATAAAACTTAGCAGGAAGTGTGCTTTATTACATGGCATTCAAATATAAATGTCAAAAGCCCATGCTTAAAATGATGAAGGACCATCTGATATTAAACATTAAAATGCATGAAATCCGCAATACGCAATACAATCAGTATGACTCAGTATGACTCAGTATGAATCTCAGTATGAATCAGTATGACTCAGTATGAATCTCAGTATGACTCAGTATAAATCAGTATGACTCAGTATGAATCAGTATGACTCAGTATGAATCAGTATGACTCATTATGAATCAGTATGAATCAGTATGACTCAGTATGAATCAGTATGACTCAGTATGACTCAGTATGAATATGTATGAATCAGTATGACTCAGTATGACTCAGTATGAATCAGTATGACTCAGTATGAATCAGTATGACTCAGTATGACNTCAGTATGACTCAGTATGAATCAGTATGACTCAGTATGGCCAGCTCATCATGTTAGTGTATCAGCGAGTAGAAGGCAGTCGTGGATCTTTAATGACCAGACAGACCCTCTGATTTAAATTTATTTTATTAACTACACAATAAAGATACAGATTGCACAGTTAATAAGATCTGAAGTAAACAACATTTTTAAAAAAAAAGGTGTAGCAGCCTCAGCCAAATCGCCATGGTGAAAGGATGGCACTTTAAAGCGCGGGGTCATTTCTCACTCTTATCTTTGCGCCTGTAATAGGCAGCCCAAGCTCTCTCAGGCCTTAACAAGCCTCTACACAGATCAAGATATGAAGTCAGTGCATACTAGTGGGCTGCTGTGTATGTCTTTGTCTTTAAGAGCAGTAGCCCTGTGGAGCGGTTCACTCCAGCCTGCCTGTAACACCCTTATACCCTTATTTCACCCCTTCCTCCCTCCCAATTAGAGCCGGATATCGATCCCTGCCACGGCTCTGCATCCACTCCAATAACTCTAATGCCTGCTCGGGGCTCAGATTGAGATATCTCGGCGCTGCCGGCGCCTCTGTTGACAGATTGAGTTTGGAAGTGTGTTTTCTCTCTCATCTCTTACACAGGGAGTGAGGAAGGAAGAGAGAGGTACAGAGCAACATCCTGCTGATCTCCTGCTGATACACGCTGCTGTTTGTGAGTATCGGCTGATTCATTCACAGAAAAGTGGAGGCTCTTTAAAAGACGTCCTGCTCAAAGAAAAACACTCCTGAAGACAGCGGGTCTCAGTCTTTTTTCACCAGTGACTCTTTAAGGACACAGCTGTTTATCTAAACATATATCACAGATCACATTTAATTATTGTACATTAAACACTTTAATTATTGTGCATTATTGCACAAGTTCATTATATTTTACACCTTAAGAGTGTGTGACGTCTCTGTGTCTAATGACAGGACTGGGCTTCACACCGCATCACACTGCAGTGGATCAAAGTCAGGAGACGTTTCGTTCTTCTGCTCTCCGCACTGAACCCTGCGACAATACTCAATAACCCAAGTAGTCAGGAATACAGAGCAAAACGTTAAGACTTAAACTCAGAGACAGAAGTGATGCTGCGAAGATTCAGAAGGAGTGAATTCCAGATCTTGGTGCTACCACGCTGAAAGACCTGCCAGCCGTAGCAGCAAGGCAAACTCTAGGGACAGAGCGGAGTCCGGACCCAGAGGACCCGAGCGAGCGGATCAGGTTGTACAGTGAACTCAGTGAACTCAGTGAACTCTGGATCACCCGCCGCACGCCACCGCAGACCCGAGGGTTTTCCGTTTACTGCTGTATGGAGATAAGAAGCACACTGATGGGTAAATTCTCCAGGATGTGATCCCACAGGGTGGACACTCACTGGGAAGCGCTGAGATTAATGCTTGGCGCACTGCAGGAAGCCTCTATTCCCTTCTTTTCTTCAGTGAAAGTGTGACAGAAATGGGATTTGCGTGACGTCTTTGCAGAGGAAGATAAAGTACTCCAGCACGTCCACGCTTTCTCATGCGGCTCTGCAAGCTGTCATGGAAGTAAACATACATTATTTAATAAAATGTGGAGTTATTTTTTTTCCATATTTGGAGCGCAGAATTTCAGACCACATGTAGATAAATAATTGGTGTGTTTGTGGTCTGATCTTAGGAGTGTTACAAGGTTGTGACAGCTGGAGGGATAAAATCTAATATCTATCATCATCTCGACACGGAAACTGTTAGTGTTCAGTAATGCGTTATCTCCCATGGTCACGTCGATGGAATAATACGAATGATAAACACATATCTCACTCACTCACACACACACACACACACACACACACACACACACACACACACACACACACGCACACACACTTAAAGAGGGATTAGCAGATACATTTGTGATTTCTCATTTTTAAGTGTTTTAATTCTGAACTGGAATCATGTCGTGTTTCCTGTGAAAACCAAACAACAGAAAAGCTGTAACTCGTTCATTCAAACCAAAAGAACATGAAAATCATGTTGTTTGCCATTTTGTGTACTTTGTACAATGCATGTGTAGATTATTGACTTTTACTCTCTCTTCTCTTCCATTGATATTTTGGGGATTAATTGGGGTTGCACTCTCAGTGCCCGTCCCAATCCCAGATGAAATGAGAGGATTGCTTCAGGAAGGGCCTCCTGCGTAAAAACGGTGCAAAATGAAACATGCGGGCCAGTGATCAGCTGTGACGACCCCCAACAACAACAACAAGCTGGTGTGGATGCCAAAAATGAAACGTCATGTTGATTAGTCCTTCTAGCACATTTAGATCAGTCACCATGATTACAGTGAAATCTACACAACATGTTTTAAGTAACCACCAAGGAAAACTACTTTACAAATTATTCAATATTTGAACCAGACATTAGAAATGTTACAGGGAACAAAAACAAATGACATTAAATCATTTCTGATGGCTGACTTGAATGAATGTTTTGGTGGTGGTGAGTCTGCAGTCTGCTGAAACACGCCGCGCTGTCCCATGAACCCCCTCGACCCATTCTGGAGCGCAGTCATGCAGCAGGTTCAGCCGCCTCTTCAGCGAGCATTCAATCAATCCAGACCTGCTTCACTGATGAATCCATCATGTAGCACACTGCCACCTCAGCTGGATCTCTCACATCACCTGAAACAGCTGCTTGTGTCTGTCAGTTTCTCCAGTTACACTGAGGAGTGAAGCTAAAACTCCAGCAGATGATCCTGGACTACGGCGTGAAGAATAAAGCTTTAGCTGCCATCCACGTGACTTATGATAAATGTGAGAAAACTTACATTCCTGAGCCCTTGCAGGGGAACTGACAGAAATAACATGACTTCATTCATTTGACATCATATAAGTGGGTGTGGTCCAAAGAGCTCTCTGAGGCCTTCAGAAAGAAGATTGTTGATGGTTATGAGTCTGGCAAGGGACATGAAAAGATCTCAGAAGAATTTGTAATCAGCCATTCCACTGTCCGGGAAATCATTTACAAGTGGAGAACATTTAGAACAACTGCCAACATGGCCAGGTCAGGCGTCCAAGCAGACTGCAAGATGCTTAAAGAAGTCTCCAAATCCCTAAAATATCATCACGGGACCTACAGCAAGCTTCTGATGTGAAAGTGCACGAACCTACAGTCAGAAAAAGACTGCACAACTATAATGATCATGGGAGGTGTGAAAGGAGGAAACCTTTGCTGTCTGAGAAAAACATGAGGGCAAGACTGAAGTTTGCCAAAGAACACAGACAAAGGCCAAGACTTCTGGAATAATGAGCTCTGGAGAGATGAGTCTAAAATTGAGTTATTTGGACACCATGACAGGGCATGTTTGGCATAAACCAAATACAGCATTTCAGCAGAAGAACCTCATAGTAGCTGTGGAGGTGTTCTGGTTTGGAGCTTTGCTGTAGCAGGACCTGGCCAGAGAATCCACTATGAATTCTACATTGTATCAGAAGGTGCTTGAGGAACATGTGAGACCATCTGTCAAAAAACTGAAGCTGAAGCAGAACTGGACCTTGCAACATGACAATGACCCAAAACACACCAGTGAATCCACCAAGGACTGGCTGAAGAGGAAAAAATGGAGACTTCTGGAACGGCTGAGTAAAAGCCCAGATCTAAATCCTACTGAGATCCTGTGGGGTGATTTGAAACCGACTGTACATGCAAGAAACCCCTCAAACATCACACAGCTGAAAGAGTTCTGCACTGAGGAGTGGGGAAACGTTCTTCCAGTCGATGTCAGAAACTGGTAGATGGCTAAAAGAAACATCTCATTGAGGTTATTTCAGCCAAAGGGGGAAACACTCGCTATCAGGACATAGAGTGTCCTAACTTTTTGGATAGACTCCAGGCTCCCCGCGACCCTGTGTAGGATAAACAGCACAGAGAATGGATGGATGAAGAATGGTTGTGATTCCTGTAAGGAAGTATAGAATTATTCAGACCAACAGCTTAACGTGTGATTTTACTGGCACTGCTCTGCCAGTGGAGTGGAGCTCATTATAACAGCACACACAGGGGAATAAATGCGTGTTAATGCCTGTGCTTATGGAATGGGATGTCCAACACACACATATAGGGGTGATGGTCATGTGTCCACATACTTTTGGCCATATAGTGCATCAGAATTCACCCTAATGACTTTATTCTGCCTGTCTGATATTATATAAATTATAGCTGCATATCCTTCACTGGAGAGCATGGTTCAAAATATTTTAATCATAAAATGGATAAATATTTAGAAGCATTAAGCACCGTAATTGAATTTTTTGACAGATCTGCATATAAAATAATTGTTAGTGAACAGAGACTCTTCTTTCCCTCAGTAAAGTCTTATGATTTATGTCTTCAGTGTCCTCGGAAAATCTCTTCCGGGAACAGTAATTAATTTTATTGTCCTTGACAATAGATTTATCTTTATTTTAAAAGCACTCTTATGTGGCTTTTATAAATCTCTAGGCAAACTGGCACACAGAATTCTTACGTACCTTCAATCCAAAATGTACAATTACATTCAGCTTTTTATTTATTCATGACATAGTGACTGTGCTGCTTTCACTACATATTACTGTTCACATTTATTAAAACATAAACGTGCAGGAATGTAACACGAGATTCTATTCAGTTCATCTTATTTGTGTAGCGCTTTTAACAATGGGCATTGGCACAAAGCAGCTTTACAGAAGTAAATACATTGAGGATATCCATTTTAAAATGATAAATTTATCCCTAATGAGCGAGCCAGAGGTGACGGTGGTGAGGAAAAACTCCCTGAGACATCATGAGGAAGGAACCTTGAGAGGAACCAGACTCTAAATTGAACCCATCCTCATCTGGGTGTAATGGAGAGTGCGAGACATTTTCTTTTCACTTCTAAAGCCAGTGATATGACGTCCTCCCATATATACAGTCTGTGGCTACGTTTACACACACATCAAATTCTGTTTATGGTCTATATTCGGGCTGCGAAAGTGTTTATATGTGTACAGGCATCGGGATATTCCTGCATCCATGGTTGTTTTTAAGTATGCTGAAACGGGAATGGAAAGGGTCGGGTAGGCATCTGTTAAGCTACGCAGATGAGCACGTGCATATATCTCCTTTCAGTGGATGTGCATGTAAACATAGTCACTGCTGCTGTCCCAAAGGGCCTCGATTAGCGCTTGTTGCAGTTCCCCTGTTTGACCACTAGGTGCAATAAGAAGTCTATGGAGTGAAATGGGGCAGAGAGCACGCTGAAACACGATTACAAAAAAAATCAATGGCACATTGACTTATAGCTCTCAGAAGGGTGCTTATTATTATATTTTTTATATCGCTGGTCACTCAAAAGAGGTCTTTAGTATTTAAATGGAATTTTAAATGTGTGGAGTTGTGAATGAGGACTTTATGACGATTTTGGCTGATATAAAAGGGTGGATGATATACAGATAAGCCACCACTGAAGGGAACCCAGTCCAAGGCCACCGTATCTTCTTTCCGTCCCTTCATCTCCTGCTCCAGAGTGCTCTCTAGGCCTTTATGTGAACCCGTGTGCAGTGTCCTGATTGCTAATGCACCCCATCCTTTGTCTAGTAGCGGCAACTTGATGCTTCATCTCCCAGGAGAAAAGCACTTCAAGGTGTGTATTATTGCAAATGGCTCGGGTGGAGCTGACTCACTATAATGACGAGTACAATAGTGAGCTTGCAGTTCAGTAGAATCAGATAAAGATGCTCTGCTATACGTTATAATAATGAGACGAAGCGTCCACATCCATGAAATAAAAGTGGAGTAGGAATCGAAAGGCATGGTTGTAGCACATAAACTCCAACACAGTGCTCTACTTGAAGCCAAAATTACTGTGGCTAATGATGCAAACGATGGCGACTCCATCTACGTTCATACATTAACACGGAGCTAGCCTTTTTTTAATTCATTCTCATTCATCATGGGGATCCTCCGAGGACCTGTGGATAATTAAGCACTAAAAATGTCCCAATTAGACACGTTTTAGTGAACATTTTTGAGGTTCTGTAGCTCCTTTAACTCATACAGCTGAACAGATTCATTCCTCACACACGTCACACAGCCTTTGTGGCGTTCAGTGATGGCATTGTGTTCCACTGTGACTTCAATCCTGCGGGAAAATTCTCTGTCCTCATTTGTAGCTACACTAAAGAACTGATCTGACAATTTCAGGGTGGGACCACTCCTGGTCATCCAATCTGACATAAATAATTCCTGTCCAGGGAAGCTGCAGGAACATCAATCAGCAGGTCAAAGGGTCGTGCCAAGTGTAAAATTGGAACATTTCTTCATCACCAATATTCAGCCTTTCCAACAAGCAGAACCTGTAGTAAAAAAAAAAAAAGTGACAAAATGTGTAGTTCAAAAGGTAAGCACTTACTTCAACAAGCAGAAATCCCACACACCTGCTAAAATTATTCCTCGTCTTGAGAAGAAAGGTCAGCATTTGATTGAAGTGTGCAGAAGAATAACACCTTATACCCGTGAAAGAGTGCAGCCTGTGGCGTGTTCTCCAAACTCCGTGGAGCTGAGAAAACTCTATACACACTTTTCTGCTTGGGCGTCATGGTGAAGCTTAGCAAAGTGTAGTGTGGAAATGAAAAAAGGATCATATTTTCTGACAGCTGATTGGTCCAAAGGCTGTTTACAGTCTGTGATCCTGAACTTAACTTTCCCTGACGATATCTTATATCAGACACACAGATTTTCTGCAGAGGGAATATCGTCTGTCTGCCGGCATCTCGAGCCTCATATTGCAAATGCCGCTCGCTAAAGCAATGCCGTCACTCTTCCACAAGCTGCATGAGTCGCTCTGTGGGGTTTTTGCAACTGGAAATCCTGAGCAAACATTCAGTTCTGAGCAGATGCTGTAATCCTTTCACTGAATTTCCACGACTGGAATAGATTCCGCTGACATCCTGCTCGGCGTAGCCCTGGATCACCCCCGGATTATTCATCCGCTCTCTCACATGTCTACAGATTTCACTCGTCTGTCCTCTGTCACTCAGGAATCTGACGTTATACACGACTGTTAAAGAGCCGCTTTAGTTTAAAACTGGAAACCTGACAAACATGTCATAAGCAACTATTCTATTCATTAAGCATACTGATAATCACAGTGGACTCCCTTTAAATATAAACAAAACAAAACAAAAAAAGGAAAGAAGAAAGTAAGGAAAGAAGGAAGGAATGAAAAAATGTAGGTATCTGTCTGTCTGTCTGTCTCTCTGTCTGTCTGTCTGTCTCTCTGTCTGTCTCTCTCTGTCTGTCTGTCTCTCTGTCTGTCTCTCTCTGTCTGTCTGTCTCTCTGTCTGTCTGTCTCTCTCTGTCTCTCTGTCTGTCTCTCTCTGTCTGTCTGTCTCTCTGTCTCTGTCTGTCTCTCTGTCTGTCTGTCTGTCTGTCTGTCTGTCTCTCTCTGTCTGTCTGTCTGTCTGTCTGTCTGTCTCTCTGTCTGTCTGTCTGTCTGTCTGTCTGTCTCTCTGTCTCTGTCTGTCTCTCTGTCTGTCTGTCTGTCTCTCTCTGTGTCTCTGTCTCTCTGTCTGTCTGTCTCTCTGTCTGTCTGTCTCTCTCTCTGTCTGTCTGTCTCTGTCTGTCTGTCTGTCTGTCTGTCTGTCTCTCTCTGTCTGTCTGTCTGTCTGTCTCTCTGTCTGTCTGTCTGTCTGTCTGCAGGATCTTCACTGCCAGAGTTACAGCTACAGTAATAAAGAAAAGCCAGTTGATGCTCCACTCCATCAGTCAGTGCAGTAAGCAGGTTAGAGCAGATTATAGCCTGTATCTTGTGATTCTGCATTAGAAAACTCAGAGTGATATTTTTCTCAGCTCTCTGTCCATTTTTGCGGTTAGAATGATTTTGCAGTGGTTATATTAACACAGGATCATTTCTCGCTCCTCTGCTGTAAGACAAGCTGCTTGACTTCTCTGCACGCGTCACGTGATTGGCTGATCTCCTCAAACGTCACGCAGGGATTAATCACTGCCTGATTATCTAAAGGTAACATCGTTATGGATGGAGAGGAGTTAATCCCAGCTGCGTGACAGAGAATATATATGTATATAAATAAATCAGAAATTCCATCCATGTGGAGGATTTATCCAGTGAAGGGGCTGATGTTTGGTGGATATTCATAATAACGATGACTTTGCCATCAGGAAGAGAAAACTCTTCTTAACATACATTACCCTTGTTACCCTTTCTAATACAAAAGCAATTGGTGATGCTTTGTGAAAGTGGATCGTGTTTGTGACAGGAACACAGGACTGTCTGCGTTGCCTCGAGGGAAAGCGACACCATTAATAGCTAATAGCTAATAGATCCTCTCAGCAGCACAAAGCATGGAGTTCACTTGCAGAGCACGAAATGTGTGGAGGACATCTGCAAAGGAGCTTTCTATCCACTGTAAGCCCATCTGCAAGTCTAATCAAGTTATTCCACAGTTCATCTCAATAGGACTAAAGAACGGACTGGCTGATGACACACAGTACTCGGTGAAATGGAAAGAGCCGCTCTCTCCACACAGGCACTTACTGCGAGAATGCCATTTTATTCTTACAGGAAATTCATGGTATTGGAAAGATAAAATCATACCTATGGGTCCAGTGTGAAAATGTGTCCCTCACACGTTAATGGTTCATTAGTGCAATAATAAGATGCCTTGACTTTTAGAGATTCTTATTTGTATAAGAAACAGAGAGAAGAACAGAGAGAAGAACAGAGAGATAGATGATAGACTGCTAAACAAGGACATCTCAAACAATAAGATCATTTAGGCAATCGATATTTTCTTGGAAGGAAATTTATCCCTAATGAGCGAGCCAGAGGTGACGGTGGTGAGGAAAGACTCCCTGAGACGATATGAGGAAGAAACCTTACGAGGAACCAGGCTCAGGAGGAAACCCTTTTATTAATTTATTATAAATAAATCCCTTCTGTAGCTGTGTACTACATGGACAAATAGTGCGATTGTGTAACCAGGAAATTCATTATAGTTTCCACACAAAGTCTATTTTGTTGAAGTTATCAGCTGTTCACTGATGGAGACTTGAGAGCAAAACTGTTTGTGGGAATTGCAGTCCTAAGCCATCGATTTCATCTTTTAAAGGCCGCTCACTGAAACAGATGTCTGTGAGATTTTTAATTGGTGTGAGAGCTGCAGTAATCCTCTGCTCCTCTCACACCGTTGGTCAAACCTTCTCTCATCTCCTGGCCGTTTTAAGGTCTGTCAGGTCAGAGTAAAGAGCTGCTCGATGTGCCGGGAACCGCTCAGCCACGTCATATCGAGCATCATGAATTTACTGCTATTGATTGGTATGATGCTAACATAATTGTGAAGAGACAGCAACAAGCTCAGAAGACAATGGAGTCCATTTCGAGTCTCTCTCTGTTTCTTCCCCATGTTGTCTCAGGGAATTTTTCCTCAACGCCGTCACCTCTGGAGTGCTGATTAAAGATCTGCGTAGGATCTCTGTCTGCATGCGTAGATATGCTAGAACTTTTCTTGTGGTTGAGAAACATGTAAAAGAGGAATATTTTTCCCAGATTCGCTCTGATACATTTCAATAATCACAGGAAAGTAAGCTCTGCTTAAAGCTCAGCAGCTTTGATGAAATAAACGAGATACAGCTGAAAAAAGAGTAACTCTTTTTAAACCCTGTTTACTGAATAACATTCCACTCTTTCTTGTTTTATTCTCGTGTTTCTCAGTGATCCAGAGAGAGAACCTGGACGAGCACATGGACACGTGAGATGCCCAGGACTACATGGATGGCTGGAAATCCAACAGTGCTTTTAATTAGCTTTTTGAGGAGTTCCTGAGGCTAATGCTAGCTCGGGCTCTTACACATCACTGGCATCTTAACGATGTGGAAGGATTTAACAGATAAATTGTGTGTTTGCTGCTGTCTCTCTGCAGGCATGAGCTCCAGTGAACATGGTGAGTGATGTGTCTCTGCTTCCATGTGGAAAGCGTGTAATCACATGCACACACACACACACACACACACACGGCATGCTTCAGCTGTCAGGTGCTGGTGGAAAGGTCTATGTATCGTCATAATGAATTCTTTTCAAAACCCTGATTGTGCACTGGAGTGATCTCTGCACTCGCTCCTGGGCTTCGAAACTGAACCTGCTTGTTAGATGACGTGTGACTGCCGTATCTTTCAGTAACACCAACACGGGAACACAGAGCTGTGCAGAATCAGAGATTTTATTACTCACCATAAACTCCATCATTAGCATCAGTCAAACAAACAACCCCTTCCTATGTTTAACTTCTCAGTCCACAGCTGACAGAGTTTATCTCGTTTATCTCGTTTATCTTGTTTCTCTCATATCAGAGCTTTGAGACCAGCGAGATGTCCGGTTTCCTCCGCTGTGAGGTCATCACAGCAGTGTGTGAAGCACTCGGTCGTTTCAGAAATGCTGTGGTCTTTTTATTTAACTCTCAGAGGCCTATTTTTTGATTATTTCTGACACCTAGCTTTAACAGTTAAAAAATCCTCCATTTCAAATAAATAAATGGTGTTTTTTCTCAGCACAGATAAAGCTGTGTGACTATTATAGTTTCAAGTGTGTCATGTGATTGTATAAAAAATAATAAGAAAAAATAATGTAGAAAAATTTTACTGATTAAAAAGATCAATGAAATGCAAAAAAGACATGCAGATTTACTGATTTAAAAAACTAAATAAATTCAGAAAATTTGAAAAAATTTCAATTGTTTTTTTTTTACTGACAAAGTTGCAAAAGTTCATAACTAATAATCTTTCTGAATTGTATTTTAATGATTAAAACCTTGATTAAAATGCATAAAATACATTCTGATTTTGTTACTGATTAAAAAAACTAAATAAAAAAGAAAAAAAATGTGAATTTTAATGAATTAAAACAAATTATAACTAATTAATGAATACAAGACACATTTTACTGAGTGTCATCACACAGGGACACGACTGAGACCCGGCAGATTCCAGGCGTCTGCGCAGAGCAGGCAAACCGTTACAGACTACAGACCCAAGTCCCCCTCCATACACAACAGCAGCCCCTCCCTAGCCAACGACTTGAATATCTTCTATTGTTCATCGTTCTAAGGTCCATTGTTAAAAGCGCTATACAAATAAAATTGAATTGAATTGAATTCTATTCACAGTTTAAGGCTACCAGCACCAGCTCAGACCAGGAAAATCGTGAGTATGAACCATCAGGTCTAGCTGGGGAAGAGGAAGGACTGGTCATTTCAGAACTGGACGTGAGGATGGTGCTACACAAAGTTAACACCAGAAAAGCAGGTAGTCTGGAAAACATTCCTGGACGTGTGCTAAACGTCCGTGCTAACCAACTAGCACCAGTCTTTGCCACCATTTTTAACCTCTCCCTCAGCCAGTGTGTTTTTCCCACATGTTTTAAGTCCTCCCCCATTATTCCTGTTCTTAAACCGCTGTCCTGCCTGCCTGAACGACTACCGTCCTGTAGCACTCACTTCTATAGTGATGAAGTACATTGAAAACTTGTCAGGGCCTACGTCTGCTCCCTCCTCCCCAGCTGCCTAGAACTCGTCCACGCCTTTGTCTCCTCCAGACTGGACTACTGCAACTCTCTTCTCATCGGGATCCCTAGCAAGAGCATC
>CM074956.1:138734-154362 GCA_037577455.1 Pangasius macronema
GGAATGCCCTCCCTGAACATCTGAGGGCTCCACAAATGACTGATGGTTTTAAAAGGGGTCTAAAAACGTACCTTTTTTAAAAAGTGTTTTAATATTTACTGCAGTTCATTCCACCACTGAGGGACAGTCAGTTTCTGGAAAGGGACCTCATGCCTCATTGAGTAGGCACTACTAGGTGTCCGTCATTGACTGATCACATGTTGTGGACGGGAACATAAACCTCAAGTAGAGAGTGGAGATAAGACAAGGTCTTGTACGTGAGCATCAAGGCCTTGAATTTGATGTGGCTGGTTACAGGAAGCCTGTATAAGGCATGTTGCTGCATTCTGAAACATCTGAAGGGGTTTGATGGAGCTGGCTGGGAGGCCCTGGAGTAGCGAGTTGCAATAGTCGAGTTTTGAGATAACGATGTCCTAGACTAGTAGCTGTGTGGCATGATCAGTGAGATAGGGTCTGATTTTCTTGATGTTACACAGAATTAACCTACTGGAAAGGAAACTACATGCGGGTGCTGTTTGTGGATTATAGCTCCACCTTTAACACCATCGTCCCCTCACACCTCTGCAAAAAGCTCCAGGATCTGGGGCCAAACTCTTCCATGTGCCACTGGATTCTAGACTTCCTGACCAGATGCCCCCAGGTGGTCACGATGGGAAACCACACCTCTTCCATGCTCACCCTCAGCACTGGAGCTCCTCAGGGCTGTGACCTCAGCCTCCTGCTGTACTCCCTCTACACCAGTGACTGCACAGCCCCATGCAGCTCCAACTGGTGGTAGGCCTCATCACCCACAACAACGACAGGAAGGCCTACTAAGAAGAAGTGGATGTCCTCTCCAACATTGTGTCGAAATCTCTCTCTGGATGTCACTAAGACTAAGGAGATGATTATTGACTATGGAAAGAAGCAGATGAGGAACTACAGGCCCCTGAGGATCAACGGGGCCACAGTCGAGAGGGTGATCAGCTTCAAATACCTTGGGGTCCACCTCACAGAAGACCTCTCATAGACAACAAACACAAACTGCTTGGTGACAAAAGTGCACCAGCTTCTCTACCATCTATGACTTCTGGCCAGGTTCAGGGTCTCTTCACAGGGTCCTGAAGGCTTTTTACACTGGGGCTGTGGAGAGTCTTCTCACTGGGAGCATCACCACCTGGTTCGGAAGCACCATGGCCCAGGACCAAAAGGTGCTGTCCAGAGTGTTGAAGACAACAGAGAAGACCATCAGGACTTCTCTCCCCTGCATCACAAACATCTACAACCAGGAGGATCATAAAAGACTCTCACCACCCCGAAAACAGTCTCTTCTCAGTGCTCCATTCAGGAGAGAGCTACCAGATCCTGAGGACCAGCACAGAGAGACTGAGAAGAAGTTTCTACCCTCAGGCAATCCGGCTACTGAACTAGGACACGAGACAGTCTGCTACCTCACACACACACACACACACACACACACACACACACACACACACACACACACACACACACACAGTTTGCACTATAGGAAAACAATTTTGCACACTATATAGTATCTCTATACACTGTACAGCTCTGTATATCTGCTTTTTTGTAAAAGTAATTCTATTTATATATTCATATTATAACTATATACATTATATTCCTCTACAGACTGCTATTTTTTTTATTACATAGTCTACAAGAGTTTATTGTATAGTCTAATATTATTTTATTATAGTCTGTTTTTATTGTGTGTATCTAGCTCACTGTTGGTTCTGTTCATCGGGACGAGGATCTAAGGAAAAACGCTTCACTGCATTACATCATGCATGGAGGCATTGGGTGAAGTCGTGGCCTAATGGTCTGAGAGTTGGACTTGTAACCCGAAGGTGAACCTGAAGGTGGTGGGTTCGAGTCTCGGGTNTGTGTTCACTACTGTGTGTGTGCACTTGGATGGGTTAAATGCAGAGCACAAATTCCGAGTATGGGTCACCACACTTCCACTTTAAAAAAATGTGACAAATAAAGAGCCTTGAACCTTTAATGATTGGTTAAAAATCTTGTTTGAAAGCGGCGAGTGTGACAAACTTGTACATTAAATATCAAACTGTGAATAAATAAAAATACACAATATTTTTTGTATTTTTTATTTGGTTTATAATACAAACCAAATAAAACCACTGAATTTCTTTCTGTTAAACCAAGGATTTTTTACTGAGAGAAATTTAAGGCAAGTCTCTAGGCCAGATAATTCCTGCCTTACTAAACAATACGGAGGACAATCTGCTGCGCGTCTGTGAGCCTCAGGACTTTAAAGTCTGTCTTTAGAAAGATCTTTGTACACAAACTGTATGAAACTCTGGATTAAAATATGTGATGGACAATATGACAATATATTATCAGTCACTTTCTGAGATACTGCAAGAGATATGTTTACACATATTTAATGCTGTTTCAGAAATATATTACAATTACAAATTAAATAAAAGTATTAAAGTATTATTTATTATTTATGCGACTCCTGTATCATGATGCACATCGTGTACCATAGTAATTGTGAATGTTATACTTGTCACTTAATCTGTTTAAGTGTTATTATTTGGTTGGCTAGCAGTTTTTATTTATATCCTGATTATCTTCACATAATTCAGCAGAGTAAATATGTTTACTAACTGCATTAACATGTGAAGTGATAAACGCTTCTGTCAAATGAGCGGTTTTCTGATGGCGATGGCGTACTGTGATCCTGCTGGTCAGAAGGTGACAGCTTATTTGTAACATGGACCTCTGCTGGAGTTATTAAAGAGGTCCGCTTACAGTTTGGCAGTGTGATGTGAGAGGTCCAGGTGTTCACACAGTCAGAGTCCACAGTGACGGACTCGTGGCCTTCAGACAGGCGTCTGTTCCTCCTGCTCCTCCTGCTCCTCCTCACCAGCGTGGTCAGGTTTGGACTCGACTTAATCAGGGCTGGCCAACTCCTAAACTCTCCACTGTGTGTCAGTTAACACACACTCTGTCCCTGTGTTAATGAGGATTATAACGCAACACAACAGAGGCTTCGGAGCGCTGTGGGCATGATGGACCTGCTGATGAGGAATTACAGCTCGGAAGTTCGTTTAGGGAGTTTATGGAGCTGTTGCAGTGATTATGAGCGTCAGCAGAGTTAGTGACCTGTGTAGGACACACTGGACAGCCCACTGAATTCTGGATTCTGATTGGCTGGAAGGTGTTGATTAATATTCTATAAGAGCAGCTCTGACAGTCGTGCAGGTTTATATTAATGCGCTCGTGTAGAAACATGTTATTGTTTCTATAGTAACGGCACATTCACTGGGACGTGTACATGTGTGATATGGTGAAGGTTTCTGTAAAGCAGATGTTTTCAAACCTTTTCCCCCATGAGGTCCACTTCCCAGTTTTTCAAGAGCTTGCATCACCCAAACAAAAACAAACTCGTATAAAAACCCAAGTCATCCCTTTAGCCAACCCAGCGTCACAGAAGAAACCGTCCGCATGTTTATCTGCGGCACTCATCACCTCTCGAATGCTCTGCATGACACATTCTGCACCAGCGCACTGGAACCACACCTACCTCTTCGACTGTGCTATATGAATAAGACTGATGTGTAATGTACCACATGACTGGGAGGCCTGGTTGTGTTTAACAAGGAGAGGGTAGGCTTATTTCATAACTATTTCCCAGTGGAGAAAATGTATGGCATGTCATTCTGTAATAAATAAAAATATTGTAATTGTCTGCAAAGAGCTGTGGTATAAGAGGAATAAAACCCTTGGGGACGTGCTATTACAGGAAAATAATGAATTTTGATGTGGTTTTCTTATATTTTCCTGTAACAGCGTGACATGGAGTGTTTTATTCAGTACTTTATTATTTAGTTGCACATGCAGATTTGCAACAGTTGTCCAGATTCATAAGTTTGTGTGCGTGTGTGTGTGTGTGTGTGTGTGTGTGTGTGTGTGTGTGTGTGTGGTGAGTACATGTCTATGAATAAAATAACGTGTACATAAAGCAACAGCAGGCCTGAGATGCTTGTAGAGAAGGATGCTACATGCGACTCAGGCCAGATGGTGCACCATAAAGATAGCGGTACATTAGCATTTCACACCTCTGATCTCGTCCCCGGTGCCTTAAACCTGCGTCTCCTCAGCACCTGCTTACTTTCTCCATCCTGTACAGAAAGGGCATCTGTCTCTCTTTAAAAAGACATGTACTCTTTTTTAGATACGCATAATAATGTATAATACGCTCGGTCCTATTATCATACACAGCTAAAACCTTCTGCACAAACAGCAGCAATGGAGCAAAACAACTGACACACACACACACACACACACACACACACACACACACACACACACACACACACACACACACACACACTCTCTATTCTGCAAACTGAAACCTGTGGAGATATCAGCACTGCAGCCTGTATAATAGCTAGCCAGACCTGCTGATGTTTTAGAGTACTCTCAGAAAAAAAGGTTAAAAGGTACAACCGCTTGTCACTGTGGCAGTTTCCTTTAAGAAAACGGAAATATACTTCTGTTTACAGGTCAGATTTAAAGCCAGACAGCTGTGTGGGAGATCATGGTCAAGCTGCTCCTTTAGAAGTACAGCTACTGGTGGGGTAAAGGTTGTACCTGAGAGTGTATAAAAGCTCTTCATTCAGCTAAAGATGCTCTGTTGTGTTAAATATATCTGCTACAGACTACAGGAGAATGTGCTTTCTAAATAGCTAACGTAATGTAGCTGGAAACGTGAGCTAGCTAGCGAGCTAAAGAACCTAGAAAGGATCAGCATTTGGCTAAGAGAGCTAGCCAGCTAACGTTCCCTTTCTTTCTGTCCTGTTGATAAAGGAGGTGGCGTTCGTCACTGTGTTCGTTAACATTAGAACCGAACAGAAAAGAGAAGAGTTTCCATTTTTCTTAAACCTCGTGTTAGTTGTAGACGTGTAAAAAAAAGTCATTTGCAAGCTAATCACTCAAGTAGTTCTTCAGCAGGTGGTTTATTCAGTCCTTGATGAAGACAGGTGAATTCCTGTAGCAGTACTTTCACTCGACTCGGTGTGTTTTTACTCTTTACACCACAGAAGCTTGCTTTAATATCTTTTTGTTTGCACTGTGTGTATTGTCTTTTTATGGTAAGATATGATGAATCTGAATTTAATGGACTTGATGTCGAAGCGTTCAGCTTCCCACCTCATCTGTGTTCTAAAAGCAGAACATTAATTAAGCTGCTTTTGTAGAGATCTGCTTTAGAGCAGAAGGTCACAGCTAGCACACTAATGCGTGTTTATGACAGCTAGGGGCCGTAACACTAACACTTTAATAGATGTTTTAAGAGTTTTCTCTTGCGTGTTAATACAGAGTAATGACTTGTGTTCGCAGCAGTTGTGTGCGTGGGCTGAGACGAGCAGGTGTCGTGTGTCTTTGTGTCTTTGTGGCGAATGGACACTCCACCTGGACACTTTTATTGGCTTTTGTTTTGAAGCAAATTATTTATCTATTAGATAAACAGACCTTCCTTGAGCTTATTATGATACAATGAAAGGACAGTAATGATGGTAATGCTATAATAATATTGCATAAAAACCTTTGGCTTTGTCGCGGTTGATAAAAATAATTTGGTTCCATAATTGATCATTAAAGCAAGATAAATAGAAGACAACACAACACACACGTGCTGTGAACACACTGCTGCTCTGTGGGCAGGTTTAGTTTAGTGATGACTGACAGGTGGGATATTGAAGCTGGAAGGCAGGGCTGCATTTAACGTCACCTTATTTGTACTCTCATGTATCAGCTATTTGCTTTAAAGACAGCAATCTGTGCTCGGATGAAGTGCCTCGACCTTTGACTGCATGAGAGTTATGAAAGCTGAGTGAAAATAAATGGCAGGTGATTAGATCACTGAGTCAGCCGTACGTCACGGAGACGCCAGGGTGGGAAAGAAAGAAACACACAGAAGAAAGGAATTCTGGGTATCTGATAACAACCTGATGTTTCCTTTCTGTTAGAAGTGGAGTCGACACATGAATGTGGAGTGACTGACAGCTGTGTGGGTGTAGAAATCTCTGATATTAGCAGACCCAATCATAGCCCCGTCCCCTTCCCCCCATCAGTAACATTTTGGCTCGTGCTCTCGTCTCCACTATGTTTTCCTCCTTGAAAGATGTGCTGATGCATCGGCCTCGCTTCCTGTCATGGTGAGTTCATTAGTATGAAATAAACAGCGTGTGTTTGACTTAGCTCACATTACACACTGCAGCCTCCTCTGAACTGAAAGGCCAGTTCTTTTGTTTTTGCTATACACTGAAGACATTTGGGCTTGAGATCAAAAGATGAATATGAGACAATAGATCAGAACTTCAGCTTTCATTTCCTGATATTTACATCTAGACGTGTTAAATATTAAATGCTATTTACTTTCATTTACTTTACGACTATCTGTTCCAATACCTTTGCTCACTCCTCTGCGAAGTCTTTCCACTAGATGTTGGAGCGAGGCTGTGGGGATTAGTGTTCATTCAGCTACAGGAGCGTTAGTGAGGTCAGGCCCTGATGTTGGGATGTCGAGGAGGTCTGGGGTGCAGTCGGTGTTCAGTGGGGTTGAGGTCAGGGCTCTGTGCAGGACNCTCGCTTTGTGCACAGGGGCGTCGTCATGCTGGAGCAGGTTTGGGCCTCTGAGCTCCAGTGAAGGGAAACTGTAACGTTCTACAGTTTCTATACAACTGTGTGCTTCAGACGTTGTGGCAGCAGTTCACAGTCCAAATATCTTTGGCCATGTTTATAAGGGATGCTCTGAAAATGGTCAAAAACAGCACGTTTTTCATCTGAAAGAGAAAAAAGACTGAAGCATCTGATGCACAAAAAAAAAAAGAAATAGTTCAACAATGAAATGTAAATTCAGACACAAAATAATTTAAACGTGATGACAATGTGATTAAAAATGGGATTTTCTGTCAGGGGCTTGAGGGGAAAGCTGTCTGTTTTAGTTCAGATGTAGACACTAGAAATGTTTTTACACACTTTATTTTAATTGCTGCATTTTTGTGATCGGAGTGGAGCTTCCGAAAGTTGAAAAACATTTAAAACACACACCAACTTTTTGAGGAATCTGGTTTATTTTCTTGTTTGCCACCACAAATCAGTATCGAATAGCCCTGACATGAGATCTGCTCGTCCCAGAGCCCGAGGTTCTGCTTTATCTCCTCCTGCTGTCGCTCCACCTGTTTAGCTGCCTGTGTGATTATAATCGTGCTTTATCATTTTCAAGTGTTTCTTGTGGCGTTCCTGTTTTTTTTTTTTTTTTTTGGATCTCATGTAAAAGAGATATCATGCACACATCATCTTACGGTATCTTTGGCAGGTGTACTCTTTGATTTGGCCTGTTTTCTTTTCCTCAGCAGCATGCCAGCACGTAATGGCGCAATTACGGCGAACACAGCGAGGCTCCATCCCTAAGCTTGAAGGCTCTATTCAGAAGTGGTCATTAGTAAGGAGAGGATCCTTGGCCTCAGGGTCTGGACACAGAGGAGCCCACTAACACACACTCTCCTCCGCACAGCACACAAGCCCAATTCTTCTAAGTGTTGTGTGCTGTTGCTAAGCAACCCCAACGACTAACATTAGATGCCTGGTACGTGAGAGAAAGAACCGAGTGGATGTTTATGAGTTTTAGGAGTGCAGGGATTAGGAGGAAGATCCCAGGTTTGGAGTAGAAGCTGTTTATCAACAGTGTTACAGGTTTTTTTTTTTTTTTTTTTTTTAGAAAAAAGGAGCCTCACATAACATCACACACCTTAATCTGTAGAATGTCCTCGATTAATTTTCTATAACGGCAGCTCTGATAGTAGTGCAGCAAATGCAAATGACAGGTTTACATTAAATGAATACGTTATTTTTTCTGTAAGGTGATGTTTATTTAACATTTATGGAAGGAGTCTCCAGTGTCAGCGCTTTGTAACGGTAAAGCCTAAGTCTAAAAACGTTACGTCTTCAGGACCCTCTGTTTACACTCTCGGTTTGAAGCGTCTCCATAACATGACAAGCTGCGTTTTCTTTGTCTTTAGGAGAGAGAAAAAAGCCGAAGGCGAGTGAGGGACTGTGTGTAATCGTTACACAAACACTGTGCGTAAGTGTAAGTAAGAACAGGAACTAAACTCATCCCTTATTTTGAATGTCTGTGAATTAGATGCAATAAAATGCTTCAGGTAAGACTTTCCATGAGGCTCATATTCAATTAACTGTGTTCATAATCCTGTGTAAGTAATGATAATGATTCATTGTAAGCGTTTTATAATCATTAATAATGCTTCATAATGCTCTAATAATGGGCTTTCTTGATAACTTATAATGCAAGAGTCACTATTCATTATAATGCCATGTGCTGCACTGCAGAACCTTTAAGCCAGGAGTGTAAATCTCAGGCTAGGACACAGTTTCAGTTCTTAAGGCAACGTTCGATGTTAGATGATACGACGATATGGATCTGCTACGATGTGTCTGTCCAAATCATCAGATCATTGCACCTCTCCTGTTAACTAATAGACAACAAGAATAATCCTAGATTCTTATTTAGCACAATAACAAAGGCAGCTAGGAATATAAATGAATTGAGAGATAATCATTGGTACAGCTCAGCACCACATGCAGGACGCTCGAGTCCAACCCCGCTGTTCCTGCTTCACCTCTGTATGAAGCGATGTCATTAAATATTTCTCCTGAAGTCGTACCTCTCTCTGTCAGAAGGGCTCTTTGTTTTGATTACAGAAGAACTGGAGTTGCCGTGGTAACCAACCTGCGACTGGATGACAAGGCCTAATTCTCTGAGCTAATTACAAAAGCAGTGACATTTGCTAATCCTTCTAAAGGTCTGTGATACGGCCGGCCGGACGCACTGCAGACTCACTAGGGGGAGCTGGAGGGTCACACACCATACACAGGAGTGCGAGAGGAAGGAAGGAAGAATTCCCTCACCCACCCTACATATGCTGCTACCATGGCAACTGTTAAAATGGCAACCAGTAAATATATGGAAATTTTTTTTTAATTTGGTGAGGGACATCCATGACCATCCATCTGAAAATATGATGCAGTTGGGGTTTTTTTTTTACTCAGAAAAAAGAACTACAGAGACAAACTATTCTCTAAAACACTAAAACACTTCTTTTTTTTTTTTTTTTACTTCTCAGAACTGTCTTTCAAGTTTCTCTGTTTGTCATAAATCATAAATCGTACAAGTGGGTGAATCCATTTGGAGTTCAGTCTGTCTGCATCTCACTACTGTTCAGCTAAAGTCTCTGGACAGAGTTCAGTATGTTTGGTGAAGTGTGAACGCCGGGTTCGAGCCCATGATTGGTCCAGATGGCTGGTTCTGTTATGAGCGGTGGTCTGGGGTTTGTGTCTACAGAACTGTGGTGAGGTCTGCATCAAGTGTGTGAGCCATCCATGCTCAGCACTGCATACAGAGCAACGTGATAGGTTCAACATGTCACCTCACTTCCTGTTTCTACTTTCATGATGCTGGGGAAAGGGTCGTTATGGTTATTGATATATAAAACCAGACTTTCACAAGACTGGAGCTCAGCGTTGTGGTGCGAGTGCTTGGACTGAAAAAATCATGAAAAACACACGTCTCTCCCAGCCTACATGGCTAAAAATCCTGTACGAGATGATCTGTTTGCAGGTCATGATGACATGCTGAGCATCCTAAGCCTAACGCTAACCACTTGAGTGTTAGTACCTAAGGAGAAAAATAAAATAATAAAAAAAACAGCAAACAAATGAATCTACGGTAGTGCTGACTGCAGTAAAAACCTGCGTGTACAAAAGTGGCATATGGAATTATGCAATTGAACCACAAGGAATTGTTCAATGTGAAAACAAACCTGTGATTATAAGTCCCGCCCCTAAACAAGCCCAGAATCCATCCTGAGTGCTGACTCGAGCATTCAGTCAAGTGTGAAAATGCACTTATTCACCTCTCAGTCCTGCCCTACTGCTTGCCAAAACACTGTGGCCTTCAGCCAGTTTGTTACATCATGTGCATCCATGATTATAAGTGGAATTTCCATCGGTAGGAAATAAATAAAAGCTGGATAAAGATTTCGCATTTGGTTGAAGTGGAAGAGGTTAAACACGATCATGTTTGAACCTTTTTGTTTGTTTATTGATCTTTTTATTACCATTTCAGAGCCTTCACCTGACAGTACCTGATCAGTTACACTGCACTTTTCAGGATCTTGTTCAATATTTGCAACAAATTTCAAGGGTAATAATGAAAGTGGTACAGTGGGTAGCGTTGTCTCCTCACAGCTCCAGGGTCCCTGGTGTGGGTCTGTGCAAAGTTTTAAATGGTTTCCTCCCACTCGATGGGAGGTGGCCAGATTCAATCGCAGGAGCACTGGGTGCGAAGCAGGAATACACCTTGGATGAGAGTCAGTGGAACCAGTCATTGACACCTGGAGGTGATTTGGAGTCACCAGTCCACTGCCATGGTTTTGTGAGGTGAGAGGAAACCAGAGAAGCTGGAGTAAACCTAACCAGCTAATCTCCATCCAGGCCAGCAATCCTTGGATAGACTCCGGATCCACAGCCACCCTGACCAGGATATTGTGCTTACTCAAGACAAATAAAAAATGAAAGAAAGACATCGGAATGGAGTACACCATTAGATGTGTTTCCACATCAGCAGATGTTAGGGTTAGGGTTAGTTTTCAGATGAAGATGATCAGAGACATTTTGAATTCTACTAAACCCTTCAACCACAAGTATAAAAAAACTAATTTCATATAGTGCATTTATCACTCCAGAGTGCATTGCAAAAATAAATAAGAAAGCTGAGAGAAAGCTGAGAGAAGGGCTTCATTGTCAGTTGTGAGTTGAAAGAGACACAAAGCTGAACAGTCCCAGAGGGATTATATGAGCGATTGATGAACACTGAGTGATCTTCCTCACACACAGGCCAGTCTGGTCTGAGGTTGTGAAAAGATCAGTCAGGGTTTCAGCATATTTTAAACCAAGTATGGGTTTAACAGATGATTAAATATTATGGAGCTGAAGAAAAGCACTTTTAGGATCTAACATGAGCACCATCAGAGGTTTGGAAGCAACATCATAAATGAAACCCAGTTCTTTCATAACTTTAAAACATGACTACATGATGTTTATGATGTAAGAGAAACTGATGTAAGGCGTATGATGTAAGACTTGTGTTATCCAGATCCATCCTGATGCTACTTCTGCACTCATGACTCTCTGCTGCTACGAATTGTTCCAAATGGATACCCTAAAGATGGACACTTCCCAAAAACAGTTGATTCCCAATAGATATAGATAATCTAGAAGCTAAGCTAGAAGAGGACAAGGAGTCACCTCTGGCTTGTGCAATAAGCATCTAAGTCTACATCCGGATTTCTGCAAAGCTGCTTTGTGATGATATCTGTACAAATGCAATTGAATTGAAGAGTTGCACATGTTGCTGAACTGTCTGACCAAGATGGAGGGATTATGTGCTGAAGACGAGAGGCCTGAGGACTGATCTTTGACAGACACATTGCGCAATAGTAGGAGAAGAGCATGATCAGAGTCAGAAATACCAAGAGAAGAGAGAAGCTTAGTGTACCAGGTTTAGCTTTAAGGTCTAATCAGAATGTTAAAGCCACCAGAGTCAGTAGAGAAAATCATTACTAACTGTAGTGAAAGTAAAACCCGGAATTCTCCGAGGCAGGAGGTTCACTTCAGTTTGAACTGTTTTTGACAACTGCAGCATTCGGCTGTGAAAGAGGTGAATTTATATTTCTGCTATTTTCTGCTTTGTTTTGAGAGAGATATTAACTGTTTAATATTTAATAGAATAACCCTAATTTGAGAGCTACCACAATCCCCGCCGATGACCACGCCCTAAGGTAGAAACTGTAGAGTGTGTGTGTATACAGGATTATACAGTAACCACCAGCTCATCTGTTAAACACTAGAAAAGTTTGCATGCAGGAAAGGGGGATAATTTACTTTCTTTCACTCTATTCTAGGAAAAAATGTTAATGGTAATTAACAATAATAATGATAATAAAACGTGCATGTAATGTGTGCATTCTCTAGTGTCTACATCTTAATAAAATAATAGAAAAGAAAATCACCATCTCAGCTCCTGGTGGTTACCTTAAAACCCTGTATATATAAACACACGATCCAGTTTCTACAGTGATGGGCCTGACTACGCTGTCTGAACACGTCTCTGCTGACCGGCTCAGGAGAGCAAACCGGATTTTTACTCCGTTTCTAATTATTATTGATGTTATTTGTAAAGTGTTAGATGTGAAACGTCATTGTTGACCTATCTTTTGTCATTTTTGTTTACCTGATGTGAGCTATATACACGTGTAACGCTAGCTAAGTGAAACACACACTGATGCAGCAAGATCGTCTTGGAATGAAACGCTTTTTAAACTGGAATCGAATGCGGCCTCAGTGTGACACATCACATGATAAACGCGATGGTGTGACTTGACCTCAAGACATAAACCAGCCTGAAAAGCTTCACAGAGCTTGTTAATGGTGATGAAGTTTTTTATTATGCATCAAAGATTTTTTTCATTTTCAGAAGTCTATGAAAATGCGAGATCAGTCAAGGTCTATTATTAGACTGCTGAGTGGGATCAAAGCCAGGATTCTTGGGAATTAGTGTAACACGGTGGTTTTAAAGAACTGACGAATTGGAGCAGACTCAAGGGATCTCACACACAGTGTCCTGTTTGAGTGCTTTGTCCCAGAGTGCTAGCAGGTGTGTGAACAGGTTTGTTTTGGATTATAAGGTGTATAAAAGCTTGCGCTCAGAGCTCCAGCACACCTACGCTTCCATATGGAGCTTGTTACTCAAAGCAGCATGAACACAGCCACCCAGAGCCGAGCACTTTATCTCAACAGTTAGAGAGAGGAATTACAGTAACACGGACTGACTTTATGATGGTCTCGCTGTTACAGCTCTTTGGGGAAATAAAGAATATACAGATAATTGGAGTTTTATTCTGCAGTAGTGATCATTTAGTTTATGAAATTGTAGCAGCGTTTCAAATGCCAAAAAAACGTTCATTTCCTTATTTTTATTCCTGTTCTAGAGAGAGTCTCATTGGATATGCCAGTGTATTTTGTGTGTGTGTGTGTGTGTGTGTGTGTGTGTGTGTGTGTGTGTGTGTGTTTGTCAGTCTGGGAAAATTAGGAATACATTTTATACTGTATATAGTTCTGGAAACTGAAGTAAATCTTTCTCCTCTAGATGTTTCTCAGTCAGAATAAAGATCTAGCATTTAAAGCATTTATAGCCACGGCTCCTCCCTCTACATTTCTAAGCTCGTCTTCTGGTGGAAAAACAGCGTGACTGCTGAATTGTGCAGGAAGTGAGCTCTCGCTCTGATCCTCAGCTTCCTCCACATCAGTCTCCATCTCATCACCTGAGGTCAAAGTCTCTCGCGGCGTTTAAACACGAGCCTCATCGTCGTCTCGCCACTCCACTGATCTCTGTTCACGCTAACATCGCTGAGGAAATAATCTCTGATCCATTCCTTCTCTTCTCTTCTCTTCTCTTCTCTTCTCTTCTCTTCTCTTCTCTTCTTCTTCTCCAACTCCGAGCTCTGTACAGAGTGTGTAAGCGCTCTTCTCTGTTTTGATGATGATGTGGCGGACATTTCGACAGCCGCCGTCTGATTACAGACCGAACTGATTAGGATTATGTTCGTTTCACTACGGCACGCAGATCTGCAACAACTAGCTCAAAGCGTGACGTTCACCGCGTGAGGAAATCACACGTAGCTAGCGAGGTTTTAGACGTTTTTACGTATTAGACTGTTTCTTATTGGCATTTCTAAAGTAGAATATATTTTAAATGTTTAGATATTTGATCTAAACTCAGCAGCTCTCCAGCGTTCACCCCCGCATGTCACTGGGTTGGTCAGAGGCCTGGTAAAAGTTCACACACAGCATTTTCCCATCTCAGAATTAAAACTGACCTTTACGTTTTTTCAGCCAGCCGAATGAACAGTGGAGGAAGACAGGATTTGGATGCAATTATAATATAAATGTGGCAGGTCGACCTGACTGAGGGCTTCGACCTGGCCTTGCTTTCTAATTCATCCTGACTGCACAAGAAGACTATGATTAGAGTTTTAGCATCACCACAGATGTGTGCTAACGTTTTGGCTTGACTCTACCTCAGAATCCACTCCATCTTTTTAAAAACACAAAGCTCTGAGGTTACATGCTAAGAGGCTTTCTGAGTGTCGTCCTGTTGGGGAAATGCTGCTACGGGTTTTAAGAGTTCGGTTGGTTGGATCTCTTCTTCATCAGTAATATTGAGGGTGTTTTTTAATAGTCTTTCACTTTCACAGTCGACCTTCAGCAGTTTGTAAAGAAGTCTGCAGTCTGGATATAAGTATTTAGAGTAACTCCATCACCAGCTGGTCATTAGATGATGGACTGAACCATCTGCAAATCAGATCATTTCTAATTAAAAACACGCACAAATACTGACCCTGAGAGAGAGTCACCCAGATCAATGTGTAATTAATTCCCTATATAGCACATTTCAAAAGAAAAGGGGAAAAAAATTGCATGTGTTTTTTTTATTGGTGGCAGCAGCAGTATGTCAAAGTTCTGGATTATTATCTCAAAACTTATTTTAAAAAACTGATTTATTTTTTCCCCTAAAGTTGTTTATTGTTTTATTTGATATTGGCCATAAATCAAAAAATCCACAGATATTTTGTTCAAAGCAAAACACCTCAACCTCTACCCCATCCCACCCCACTCTACCCCATCCCACCCCTCCCTACCCCATCCCACCCCATTCTACCCCATCCCACCCCTCCCTAACTCACCCCACCCCATTCTACCCCATCCCACCCCACTCTACCCCATCCCACCCCATTCTACCCCACCCCATTCTACCCCATCCCACCCCACTCAAGTCAAGTCAAGTCAAGAGGCTTTTATTGGCATTTATAAAATGAAATAAAATATAAAATTCATTTGACTATATATAGCTGACGCAGTACACGGTGAAATGAGACAACGTTTCTCCAGAACCTTGGTGCTACATAAAACAACAGTCACCTCACACAACATAGAGTTACAGAACACAGAGCTGAGGACTAGACTAGGCTGTCCTAGCCACATAAAGTGCATCGTGAACTACCTAGTGCAAACACTCTACCCCATCCCACCCCATTCTACCCCATCCCACCCCTCCCTACCCCATCCCACCCCATTCTACCCCATCCCACCCCTCCCTACCCCAGTGGTGCCCACACTACCTGTTCCTACATTACACTTCCTGTTTTCGAATTGTTTGAGAGATTCTTGCCTGCATCGGCGTCTTAACTATACTGTTTCTTTCTTTTTTAAATCAATAATTCTACGCTATCATTTTCATCTGTTGTATTTTTCACGTTCTCTTCTACCGTATTTTTTTTTTCTCTTGAAGAGCGATTTTGTATTTTGTTAAGACAGTGAGCGGAGGCCATCCACACCGGATCTACGCTGTCTAAAGTAATATCAACAAATCTCCGACTAAAGTGCGTTAAACAGCATGTCTAACATTCAGCTTGTTCAGTGTGTTGAGTGCAGGATGTTTAGTCACTCTTCCTCCGTC
>CM074956.1:158901-169653 GCA_037577455.1 Pangasius macronema
TAACTAAACAAGAGTATACACCATTGAACTTGACACTTTCTAAATTAGTGTCTAACTGCTGCAAATTATGTTTCTGACTGCTACAGACACTACAGTGCCCACAATTCACACTTTAAAAAGAAATATGTGTGAAATCTTTAAATGATATGATGAAGTTTTCTGTAAGGAGACATTTATTTAACATTTATGGAAGGAGTCTCCAGTGTCAGAGATAAAGTTGTAAGTTTTCCAAAATGGGAAAGAAAAAAAGAGAGGCTGTTGAGGAATCTACTGTTTATAGCTGCTATAATGTAAGTGAGAACAGGAACATATTTCACTGATGTTACACAACATTAAATGTAACTATAAACAGATAAAATGTACAATGTGTCATTTTTCAATAAATTAAAAAAATGTAATGAGAGAGTATTAAAATTCCTGATAGAGGATGACTAGTGTGGAGCCATGGTTCATTTCCTCTCTTTGCATTGTCCTTGATGTAACACATGGTGTCTTTGACTAATATTTTGGTGTTGTTCTCCACTTTGCACTCATAGCACGGGTCAAATCAGTTCAGCTGAGTGATGTGAGTCTCTGTGGCTGTCACGGAGTGACATAAACACCTGAAACACATTCACACCGCTTTGGAACAAATTGTCTTCTCGCTCCAAATCTGAACCCATTTATCCTCAAAGGACTTTTCACATAAATAGACTGCTGAGTGTATGTATTCTTCATGGCAGATTAGCGTTTGGCTCTGCTGGGGTTTCGGTACCTGGTCTTTTGGGTGCACAAGGTTAATGTGCTGGTCTTGTTGGATCTGGTTACGGAAAGACTTAAATACTGATCCGGGAAGACGTCAGTAGCATGCACTGTGACCTGCTGCTAGGTAAAGAGGAGAAAGAGGACACAGGACGCTTTGGAGAATGTGACTTGGTTCATTTTATTTCTATTTTTCTTTTCACAGCTTTGCTTAAACAAAAGAAAAGAAACACAAAAGACACACACAGCATTTCTGTAGTTCAAATTCATGGGAAATAAGTGCATCTATATTCACTTGACCATTTACCACACACAGGGGAACCCATTCATCCATGACTGCCCACCTTCTCCTCGACTCCTTCCTCAATTCTCCACTGGCAATTTGCCACGCCCCCTATGAGACATATACATTTATTTAAACCAGAGCAATGCTAGTTTATACTTTTACAGGTAAATACCTTTGGTGCTAAGTTAATGTTACCACATGTTAAACTTACTACATACACTTTTTGCAACAACTGGGCTCTCTGTGTATGGATGGTGGAAGAGTGAGTGGGAGTGTAGAGCATGCAAGAGCAGTTGGCATCTTGAAAATTTTTTTGGCATATAATGCAAATTTTTTCCGTGCATCTCGGATTAATTACATTTGTTGTGTGAGCGATTAGCTGTGTGTGTATTGTGTGTGTATGTGTTTGTATTGTTTTGTGAGTAGTGCATTGGGGGAACATGGCAGCTCTGAGTGTGTGGCTGTGTGAGAGTTTAAGGGGCTGGTCCAGTTGGCCAGCAGAACTGCAGCCTTTTGTTTCCAGTTCATCCAGAGACTCCTCATTGGACTCAGGAATTTAGTATGGAGAGCAGCGGCCTATAAACTGTTACACATGGTAGGGGGATTGGGCTTGGACAGAACTTTGTTTTCAGTGGACACAAGAATGCTGGGCATTGCTGGATTACCAGATTTTTATTGTAGACTTTTAAAAAATTTGACTTTTTTTTTTAAAAAAAACAAAATAATGGGTGCAGAACATTACACTGGCTGCTGGAAGAGCCCCTGGTTTACAGTGGGCTTTTGGACATCTCTAGTGTGGCCGCTCCTACACTATTTAGGGTTCCAAATAAAAAATAAAACACAAATGAACACATCACACTGGGTGTTTTTCTCACTTTGCACTGTTCAGACTTGTTCTTTCTTTTTCCTTCTAGTCACTGCAGTGCAGAAGTTAAAAATAGTATCTCTAAATATCAATGGTGGCAGGGACAGAAATAAAAGAGCAGTAGTAGGAGAACTGATACAGCGGAAAAATATGAATGTAATTTTCTTACAAGAGACCTGCAGTGACCAGGACAATGAGAAAGAGTGGGCAATAATGTGGTGGGAAGGGAAACTTTTTCATAGCCATGAATCCAGTGTCAGTGCTGGTGTGGTAATACTTTTTAACAGAACACTGGGTGAAACCAACACACGAGTAACAGAGCTAGAGCAAGGTAGGGCTTTAATGGTGCAAGCAGAAATAAAGGGGATATAGTTTATGCACATAAATATTTACACCCCAACAACAGTAGTAAGAGAACTCAACTATTTTACAAACTAAAGAATGGACTACAAGAAAGTGGCAGCAAAAAGTGGTAATGGGAGGGAACTGGAACTGCACCAAAGATTTCACCCTAGACAGAAATGGGGAGAAACCACACCCACAGTCTGCTAAGGCACTGAAGTGGATTAGCATTAAAGACATGGATGCCCATAATGTCTTTTTCTTCAACCTTTCTAGAAAGGTAAAACTCCAGAACCAGATGCTGTACCTCAGACGAGCAGATGGAACTACAATAACAGAGGCAGCTGAAATAAGGACAGAAGCCACAGAATTCTACAAAGGCCTCTACAATGCTGAGGCCTGCAATCCATCCTGCAGGGAGGAGCTACTCAGGGAGCTGCCCAAACTGTCTCCGGAACAGAGCAGCATGCTGAATGCAGTCTTGAACTGCAGGAAGTGACCACTGCGGTTCAGCAGTTTGCAGCGGGACGTGCGCCTGGAACTGTCACACTACAGAATGAATCCTACAAACATTTCTGGGACTTTTAGGAGTGGATTTGCTTGAGGTTTTTAATAGCTCTGTCAGTGGAAAGCTACCAGTGAGCTGCACAAGAGCAGCATTGCCACTACTCACAAAAAAGGAGACTTAGGACTCTTAAAGAACTGGAGACCTGTAGCACTTCTATGCAGAAACTACAAGATCTTATCAAAATGCCTCACAAACAGGCTAAAACAGTGTATGCCCACAATAGTGCACAAAAATGAGCCCTATAGTATAGCAAAATGCACCATAATGGACAATCATTTTCTTGTCAGGGACACAATTGAACTATGAAAGCTGTGAATTAGGGTTTCTTTCTCTAGATCAGGAAAAAGCCTTTGACATGGTTGACCATTACTATTTATATCATGTGGTTGAAGCCTTCGGTATAGGAAGAGATTTTTTATTGTGGTTGAAATTGTTATATTCTGAGGCTTGTTTTACGCTCAAGGAGGTGGTCTTAGCTGTCCACTGAGAATTGAAAGAGGAATTAGACAGGGGTGCCCATTATCTGGACAACTTTATAGATCGGCGATTGAGCCACTGTTATGCCGACTCAGAGCAGAACTAAAGGGACTGTCAAACATGTGCAGCAAATTGTGTGTTGTTGGCATATGCAGATGATGTGACTGCTTTTATCAAGAAACAATGTGACATTCAAGCACTGATGTCAGTCTAGCTATCTATAAAGGAGCCTCTTCAGCACACATCAGTTGGGATAAATGTTTGAGTTTTCTAATAGGGCAGTGGCAAGGCCCTCCCTCTCTACCAGGCAGTCTCCAGGGGGTAAAAGTTGGTCTGAAATATCTTGTGTTTTTAGTAACAACAGAGTTTCAAAACAAGAACTGGGAGGGGGTAGTGGAAAAGGTGTGTGCCAAGTTGTCTCAGCGGACCTGGGTCCTGCCCCAGTTGTCCTACAGGGGAGGAGAATACTGGTTGCCAAATATCTGATTGCTTCCATGCTGTGGCAGCATTTCACATGACAGCATGTTCAGGGAAGTCCAGAAGAAGATTGTGAACTTCTTTTGGAGTGATGCCCCTGTTTTGGGGAGGGGAGCCTGGTTGACCTGTCACATCGGGTCAGAAATTTCCAACTGCAGAAGCTGCTCTATGGAGAAGGGCTGGCTTGAGCTGGCATGGTTTATGCCTTACTACAGCACGTTGAAGATCTGACTTATGACAAACATCTGTTTGTGCTGAACCTGAGGGAAATGGACCTATCAGCAACAACACCTTTTTATCAGTCGGTCATGAGAGCTTGGTCCTCAGTCCTTGAGCATCAGAAGGACTGATGCACAACCTTTTCCAAGTACTGAAGAAGAGCTGCTGTTCCAAAATCCACTGATACAGTCCAGAGACTGTTGGGAGAGATAGTCTCAGCCCTGCCCTCCCAGTTCAGAGAAGCTCTGGTGCAGGACCTGGGGGAAGTCATCAGTCCCCACTGACCTTACCAATCTCTGCAGCAGTAGAGGAGCATCAGTGAGAGGAAGCAGCACTTTTGTCCTTCCAAACTCTACCACTAACACTGGAATGCCTCCAAGAAAGTGCTGTATGAAGCCTGTATTAAAGTTGTGTACAGAGGCTCTCTGGCTGGACTGAAGGAATCACGTTGGTCAAAACTGTTGAGCCGGACTCTTCGCCACTAGGATGCTGGAGGCCCCTGTACAAATTGCCCATAGAGAAGCATACAGCTGATCTACAGTGGCGGATAGTGCATGGGGCCGTGGCCACAAACAGATACATGGCACACATTGACCCCACTAAGGGCAGAGAGTGTCTCTTCTGTGGCAGGGAAGAAACGGTAGACCACCTGTTTTTGGCATTGTGAAAGACTAAACAGATTCTTCTCCCTGCTTAGACCTTGGTGCAGAGGGTTGGGAGTCATAGACAGAACACTTGTACATACATGGGCCAAAGTACGTCTCAAAGCAACTTCAAAATAGGGCAGGCCAAGCTCGCTATATGGCTTATAAGAAACAAAACAAAATGCAGTGCGGAGGCACTCAGGATTCTGATAAAATGCTAATATTGTCAGTTAAGGCCAAACTCAAAGCTGAATACACTTTCTCCAAAATGACTCGAAGGTTACCATAATTCTGTCAAGTGTGGACAATGGGGGAAGTTTTATGATCTGCAAACATAGAAAATTTAAGGTTTAACTTCTAAAAAATAAAAAAGGGGGAATGTATTCAGGGTATTTTTACTATTGTTTTCTGTTATGTTTTATACACACATTGTCTATCCACTGTTGCTCACACCGTTTGGAGGAATCTAAATGAGAATTAAAAGGAAAATTAAAAGTCAAGTCTCTCTCGCTCTCTCTCTCCTCTCTCTTCCTCTCTGTGTGCTTTGCTTGGAAGCATAACAAATTAAAGTGACCGATTGTGTTTTTCTGTTTGCCTATTTTTTAATTAGTGGCAGACACTGTGGAAAAAAAAAACTCATTATGTAATGTGACTGACGATAACAAAATTGTTACCTTGAATATATTTATCAAATGGCCGGACTCCAACCAACCACAAAAGCATCATCACTCTATTTGCATCACTTGTTTATTGCTTTGAACACTGCTCTACACTTTCAAAGCTCCGCAATATCATAACATCCATCATGAACAATGAAACCAGAAGATCAGGGAACGGTTAGCAGTAAACATTTGGATGCATGTGTATGCTAATTAAGGGAATACAGACCCATTAGAAATAGGAAATAAATACTCCTTAAAATAGTTATGGCTTGAGATATATATATATATATATATATATATATATATATATATATATATATATATATATATATATATATAAAATTTACTCATACATCCGTTTGTATCCAGCTTGATATACAAAACCCATCTGTTGTTCAGATTAGCCGTAGATATTTACTCCATACAGAATGTAGACGTGTGATTAGGCAGGTCACGAGTTATACTTAATGGAAAGCTTCTGATAAAACTTTACCTTTCTTACTGCTTAACACCGGTTGAAACACAGATCCCCGTGCATGAGATAAACGATCTGTGGCCGGCGTTTTTGCATTTCTGATCAGTAATTACTCAGTAATTAGCGCTGTAAGAGCTAACTGCTGTCTCATACCTAAAAAACATGAGTGCACTTCATATTTATTACCATTATTCTAATTAGCCCGGATTATGTTGTTGTGTTTATTTTTGTAAATCAATTTGCTTTGCTTCCTGTCTCTGATGTAATAAGCGATTTTTATAACCGCATCTTTATCATTCTGGAAGAAAGCCACCGCAACTGAAAGCCGCTTATGAAGCATTCAGGTAAGAAGACCTGCAGAACATCGATCTGACCGTAACTGAATCCTCGCCACAGCAGGAGAGAACCTGCCCTGTCACGCTCAGAAAGATACGGCCATTTGTTCTCATAATAACATCACGGTCTTTAGGGCGGGGGTCAATAAAACATTCATCTGAGGAAGACATATCATGTCTGGCTAGTTTGTTTACTGTCTAGAAGACCAGAGCACATACAGATATGAACTTATTTATGCAGCGCTGCCAACATTGCTAACAAAAAAATGCTAACAGGCAAGGCAGAGAGAAAAATAGAAATTTACTACAAAAAGCCTAGCTCATGCTGGTGGATGATACAAAGTGTGCTAATCTACAGGAAGAAAACTCAAGGCAAACTCAGTGATTAGCTGCTTCTCCATTTTTTTTTTACAAACCAAATAAACCACAGTCCTGCCTTCTTGCTTTCTATTGGCTCAAAAAACAGGGGCTTGTGAATTCACAGGTCAAAGTTCACCTAGTTAATTCAGCACAAAAAAGAAAGTAATTGCTAATTACTTTCAAATGGGATCTCTCGGGTGAATTTTGTTAAAAATTGGCAGAACGTTCAGGTGTCTCCTGTATCCCCGGGGCGAGGAATCCAAAACGGTAAAAGTTGGCACCTCTGGCTACACAAAGACTATAGAATTAGCAAATATGAGGGTGAGTCAAATGAAAGCTTTAAAAGTGTGACTTAAATTAGCAACTGGAAGAAATTTTCTCCTCAGGAATCCAGAAGAAGCAGTCATTAAGCACTTTGCACTGAAAGAACTGGAGATTATGGAGAAAAAGTATGCACTTTTATGACACCTTTTGACACCTATTGTAGCGAGCACATTACAGGTGCTAAACTCACGCTTAAGCTAGGACTGACTTCCTGTATGACTGTAGCAAAGAAACCAAAAAAATCATGGCACGGTGAAACCACAAAGCTCACAACTTGATCTTCCGAAAGCAGGTTTCATGGCTGTGATTATGCTGATTAGTATTTGTTTTAGCGTTGTTAATACAGTCTGTGTTTTTCATTTATATATGTTATTTATTTTATTTAATTTCGTTTATTATCTTAGTGAACAAGTCCATAATTGAATAGACGTGACTTCTGTTTATCTGCGAGGAAGCAGGCACAGATAACTTCTTGCTCATGTTTGTCAGCTAAAATGATGCGTTGCCTGGCAAACTCGTCTGTTCTACCGCGTTAGCTCACATATTCTCACGAGTCAGCTGCTTTCTGCTCTCTGAGAGCAGGACAAGGACAGAGCTTCAGCACATTCGTGCAGTGCCCTGCAGCAATAAATAGCAATATCTTTGTCCATCACTAAATTACACACACTACACATTTCTTTATCTCTGAGCCCAGGGCCATGTGCACAGCCTACGGCTCACCGCCACCTTTATGTGAGCGCAGTCGGAATTATTATAAATTTCTGCTCATCATCAGTGATTTAAGCGTCATTTTCTGTCCTGCTCTTCCCTCGGGTCATATTTTCAGACCAAAGGGCAGCTTTTGGAAAGACGCTAATCGAGTCCTTATATCTGGCAGCAGAGCATTTTATAAGAAAATGTTCTGAAGCATGAAAGAGTAATATGATCTCAAATGTTTGAAAAGTGACAAATAACTGTAATTATTACAATTTGAATGAAACTGCCGTGTAAATTAGCGCAGCCTTTTAGAGACGTGTAATCTGTGCTGAAACGCAGAATCGTGCGCTTTTACAACAGCCACTGAATTTTACCTCAGAAGTCGCTTTTTTTTGTAGGAATTTAGATTAACAGTGAGACATGTTTGGCTATAAGGTGCGTGCACTATAAGAGTGTAGGATTTAATCCTGAAATCACACGTCAGTACTCAGAGCTCAGACATAACTCCAGAGTGGAGCGCTACTCAGAAGCTACGTGAGAGTTACGCACACGAGGGCGGAGTTCATCTAAAACAGGGGCGTGTCCATTCTGGTCTTGAGCTTAAGCGCGTGATATAGATATTGATGAATGAACTTAAAGTTATATTCCGATTTCATCACCTAAATAAGTTGCGCTCAAGTAACTGTCAGAGCTCGATATAAAATAATAAAATACAAAACAGGATGTGCAGGATCAAGTGCTATTCTGTGTGCTGCTGAATAATCAGTGTGGGAGCCATTTTGTCTTCTGGCTTCCTTGTGGTCTCTCGGCAACAGGACAAGCTGAAGTTTTGATCTTATTAACTTCAAAAGAGCTGCTGGTGAGGAAACGACTGTTTATAGCTGCTATAATGTAAGTGACAACAGAAACTAACTTGGAGATTAAATATAACTAAAAATAGTATTCAAAGTATTAAATTATTGCTCTGCAGTGTAAGAATTTCACTCGCTCTTTAAACCCTGATGTGACAGTAAATCTAAATATAACAGAAGATCAGATGAACTCCGTCCACAACAAACAGCTCACAGCTCACATCAATAAACTGCTGAACCATGGACCGGGCTGGGACAGGCTCAGATTACTGCGCTGAACTCATCTCCTCCTTATGTCATCACTGCGTCAATAATAATAATAATAATAATAATAATAATAATAATAATAATAATAATCATGTGATTTATTTATGCAGTCCACATAGTGATTCATCTCTGAGGAGAATCAGTGCTTACAGAAACGTTGCTCTCGGCCGTGCAGACAGAAAACGACCGAGCAGACAGGAGATGAAACCGTCTCTGCTGCAATTTAGTACAGTTTAGAGACCATCAGTGCCATCGAGGATAATCAAGACATCCTGCCAGAAGACGAGGACGACGCATGCATAAAACATGGCAGCGTTACATATTCATGCCATTCTGTTCCCAGTGGGATCGCCAGTGCACTACACGGAGTGTGTATATACTGCTGCATGCTGGGAATTTCAATATGCTTTCGACATATAGGAACTATTATCTTATTTCTACTGATGTCAGTCTTTTATTCTTCGGTAGCTCAGTAATGATAGAGGCGCTGATGATATAAAGCTGAAGCTGAATTTAAAACCTGGTTGGCAGGCTTTGTGTTTGTTCGGCTCGGACACACCTGATCCAAATGTGTAATTAGCTAATGAGTCTAACGTGAGCTTCCAGGACTGCACTTCACAACAGATTTAACAGTATTCCATACTAAAAATAAAAAGAAATGTAGGTGTCTACAAATATTACTATGATTCAAAGCTTATGTTCTCCAGCACGGCCGAGACTAGCGACTGAGTGACTAGCTAACTAGCGCAAAAAAAAAAAAACTTTATAAACTTTTATACACTATATAACTTTTATACACTATATAAGCTCTTTTTTTTTTAACTGTCTCCACTGTCCTGGTCTCTGTCCTTCTCAACTTTCCCTGAAATCAACAAAGTAAACACAACAAATGATAGCATGTGGCTAATTAACCAGCTAGTGTTTTGCTATATACTCTAAATACAAAGAGACCAGCTAGAGTCTCCACATTACATTTAGCTTAACATGTTTGAGTGAGTGTATAAGATTCTACTGGGAAATATACTTTATGATCTTTTCCCCCAAGTTTCTTGCCCTAAAGTCTTCCTGACTTGCCTTTCCCTCTCTCTCTGTGCTCTTACAGCGAGCGCGAATAACACACCGTCCCCTCTGCGTACTGCTGACTCTCTTCCTGTCAGCTCACCTTTATTCTGTCTCAAAGAAAAAAAAAACAATCTCATCTGGCTGGCTTTTCATTATTGATGTCTCTGTAAAATGACATGACTGCGTTAGACAGAATTACAGTAATTATTCACTCACTCTCAGCTTTTTCCAAGCCTGCATGCTGTTTTCAGTGAAACACAAAAGGAGAGTTTTGAAGAATGTATACACAGCTCTACTATAAAAGCAGTCCCTGTGACACACAGCTCTCGCATGACCACTTGAGGTTAGCTTTTATAGCCTTTAAGGCTCATGATCACTATCTTCTGCCATTTTAATAGAGTGGAAAAGAGTATTTGGGTTTGGAATGACATAAGGGTAAATACACGAGTTTTCATTTTTAGGTGGAATATCTCTAAGTTTTTGAGCACAGTCTGAGGACGATAGCTCTCCCACTTTTAGCTTTAGGAATCATTTTCTTAGCCGAGTGAGTTTACAGGGAGCCATGTTCATTAAACTCGTTCACAACATTCGCACATTCAGACTGAATCTGACGCCTAATGCTGAAAACGGCTCCGTTAACGTTTCGTATCTCGTCGCAATAACGCATCACATTGGGGAGGGTGAGACTGTAGATAAGTGCACTGATTGTTTATATTACCTGCAGTAAACACTTCAGATGGCCGCTGTGTTAAGTATAAAAATCCTGAAGTCCGCTTTGCCACATCTTAAGCATTACCATTACAGCACTGTAGGTACAAACATACCAACTTTTCCCCTACATGGAGGTGACACACTCCCCTGCCACATAAAGCATACAGCGATTTTACAGGTACACACTGTGAGGTCACATTTCCTGTTCAGATACAGCACTGTGCAAAATTCATGGCACCCTATTATTTTTTTTTAGTACACACCTTGTTCTAGATGTTTATTTTCTGATTTCTATGTTACTGGTTCAGTACAAAAACACTTCAGACTCCAGACTTTAGTTTTCAGCACAGAATGAAGCGTTACAGTAAAATGTTTGTGTGTCAGTAAAGA
>CM074956.1:245808-263775 GCA_037577455.1 Pangasius macronema
AGAGGTCATGCGAGTCACTGCGCTTTCAGGAGCTTTCGGCGGTCAGGACGCGGCCGTCTCCGTGGGCACTGATGGGGTCGGGCACGAGGAGCAGGAGGAGGCCACGGCGGAGGAGAGGATACTTTACAAAAATAATCAATTAGCAATGAAAAATTCATTTGAAGAAACATCGTCACGGGCTCAAGAAATCAAACCTCCCGTTTCTTTCCATGTGCGTTACCGCTAACTAACCGTCCAGATGCCCACTTGAATTATCATGAATAACAATATGTTGTGTGGGAAGTCTCCATACTGCTTCAGCTTAAGCAGTGGTGTACATCACACACACGCACACACACACACACGCACACACACACACACACCATATGACCATGTAATGCCACTTTTGCTAACAGATGGTCCTTCTGATGTTCTCTGATTGATGGACTTGTGATATCTCTGGCTGGTACAGACACACACTCGCGAGGGGAAAAGTCCACTAGTCGGAACGATGGAAAAAAAGAAAAGCAGCTACATTTAGTTTGTTGGTCTGAAAATATTTCGCACAAAACTTCATCTGCTTGCGTCCTTCAAACAGGGAAGTCCAGGCACTGAAGTATAAGGACGGCTGTCTCGATGGACATGAGCTTCCATGCTGCGCACTCTCAGTTTCAGAATCAACAGCGTTTTACTATCATTTTCCCATGCTCCATCCTTCAATAGTGTAATATGATGCACCCTGTGTGACTCTGAGCATTTACTGTAGTGATTGTTTTCCTTTTTGTCGCTGTAGGCTAAAGAAACCCCTCAGAAGCCGGGCTTTAATAAGTGATTTCTGTCTACAGCTGTCAGGTGGAGTGCAGACTGACGTGATCTTCACTGTTATTAATGTTTAACAAAAACAGCAACGTCCTGAAATTTGCTTTAACTATGCAAATCAAATATTTTAAAATACGGGTGAGCTAGTAAACTGAAAGTGGAGCATCCCGGGTGTTTTCTGCCATGTTTCCTTTGTGTAAAGCGCGCCGTGATTCTGAAGCAGCGGATGCACGCCGTCACACACGTGCAACAATCACTGACAAATCATTCAGTTACCAGACAAAAGATGCCCTGCCTCCATTCTGCCATAATGCTAGCACATTAGCGACCTTGAGAGACATATCATATATGATGGCTGTTTGGTTTGGGGGTGTGTTAAGCCTGGCTTACTATCGCTCATCTCTTAGGCACACGAGTCACTAGTCATGGCCTCGGGGAATGATGGGAGTAAAACACTCTACAGGTCCATTTAACTCCACACAGTGATGATCCGAGGCAGCTCAGTGGATCAAGCTCCTGTTGTGCTGTGTTGTGTTGTGCTGTGCTGTGCTGTGTTGTGCTTTGTTGTGTTGTTCTGTGCTGTGTTGTTCTGTGCTGTGTTGTGCTGTGTTGTTCTGTGCTGTGCTGTGCTGTGTTGTGTTGTGCTGTGTTGTTCTGTGCTGTGCTGTGCTGTGTTGTGTTGTGCTGTGTTGTGTTGTGCTGTGTTGTTCTGTGCTGTGTTGTTCTGTGCTGTGCTGTGCTGTGCTGTGCTGTGTTGTGTTGTGCTGTGTTGTGCTGTGCTGTGTTGTTCTGTGCTGTGCTATGTTGTGTTGTTCTGTGCTGTGCTGTGTTGTGCTGTGCTGTGTTGTGCTGTGCTGTGTTATGCTGTGCTGTGTTGTTCTGTGCTGTGTAGTGTTGAGTTGTGCTGTGTTGTGCTGTGTTGTGCTGTGTTGTTCTGTGCTGTGTTGTATTGTGCTGTGCTGTGTTGTGCTGTGTTGTTCTGTGCTGTGTTGTGTTGTGCTGTGCTGTGTTGTGCTGTGCTGTGTTGTGCTGTGCTGTGTTGTGCTGTGTTGTGCTGCATTGTGCTGTGTTGTTCTGTGTTGTGCTGTGCTGTGTTGTGCTGTGCTGTGTTGTGCTGTGCTGTGTTGTGTTGTGCTGTGTTGTGCTGCATTGTGCTGTGTTGTTCTGTGCTGTGCTGTGCTGTGTTGTGCTGTGCTGTGTTGTGCTGTGCTGTGTTGTGCTGTGCTGTGCTGTGCTGTGTTGTGCTGTGCTGTGCTGTGCTGTGCTGTGTTGTGCTGTGCTGTGCTGTGTTGTGTTGTGCTGTGTTGGTGTCTGTGGACTTAACTGCCTGGATACTGTGTACAGTTTGTCAGAGATTACACTCGAAATATGGGGGAATTGATTTAAAGGTCCTGGGCTCGTCAGTGGAGCATTGCCCATGTAGTCCACAGTTATAGAAGGGATTTATTTATAATCGCACTCTCCGCTGCACCCAGATGAGGATGGGTTTCCTCCTGAGTCTGGTTCCTCTCAAGGTTCCTTCCTCATATCATCTCAGGGAGTTTTTCCTCACCACCGTCACCTCTGACTCACTCATTAGGGATAAATTCGTACATTTACAATATATTGTTTGAATCCATTTATTTCTGTAAAGCTGCTTTGTGACAATGTCCACTGTTAAAAGCGCTATACAAATAAACTGAAATGAATTGCCAAAGAACTTCGAGAGATTTCCTCCCTTTGCTATTATCATCATACCAACAAAGTTTGCCCTTTTTTCTCTTTTTGCTTATCTCTAAAACATCTCTCTAAGCAGCATTGATCTGACCATATGAAACATATCAACAGTAATTTATGTAAGATTTGTCACAAACCAAATAACACACAGGTCTATACATCACACGGCATCTCACACCAGCGAGTGACACAGTGACAGGAGATCGTTTTTAATTTATACGTACGTGCACGACACAGTAAATTATACGTACGTGTGCGACACGATTCTCACAGCACATCATGATTGAATTGAGATTTTCTCAAAGCTATAAAACCAAACAATCTGCTCGCTAAACATGTTCAGAGACGATGGGAAGAAACGGGAGGAAGCAGCAGAGATCACTGGTGCCCCTGGCGAGTGTGCGTCGCTAGTAAAATTAGCATGAGTACTAGATTTTCTTAGCTTGTTACCAACATAAACTTCTTCACCAAGAACTTGTCCTTTTTTTGCGATTTTCTGCCGCTGTTTCAGACAAAAGCAAGAACACAAGATCTGTAAACATCTGTCTGAAACTTCTCAAACAGCACATGTAACAAAAACACACCTTTTCAAGTAGACAAAACAATCAAATGTGTGAAGATAAAAGAAACTGAAAAAAATCTATTTTTTTGTCTCTTTTGGACTTTATTTCGAACACGAATTAGCGGTTGAGTAACTGGAGAAGAAGAACTAGGCTTTAGACTCAACGACACACTCAATTGGAGCTAAAGAGGATTTTCTGAAGCCTGTAATGCTGATGATATAATAGACGTGATGGAAGAATATGAAATGAGGACAGCGTCATTACCAGGCGAGACTGCTTACTGCACAATGAAGCGCATTGTGCTGCAAAATAGTGGCGCTGAGAGATAAGTGGGTATAAAGGCGTGTTAGCGGCGCTGAAAGGACCTGGCTGTGTGGCTACTCATTTTACTGTCTACAGGAGCAAAGGTCTGAGCTAGCAAACTGCTTAAATATAGCGTTCCACAACTTCATCAGCTCTGCTTAGTGATACTTTATTCACATCTGATGAACGCTGATTAATTCCAGATTATAAACCCTATTTAAAAATGACGTCACACAAACAGTAAGATGTTGGACCACCATGAGCTGCTGTGTGTGTGTGTGTGTGTGTGTGTGTGTGTGTGTGTGGGTTGACGATGTTGGAGTGCATTTAACATCATTAAATTAAACATCATTTTCATTCCTCATCAAATCAGTATTCAGTAATCCCTCGTGCCCTGTGGATTGGGGGCGGAGTCATCTGAGAGACCACACCCACCAGGATGGAAATGTTTAATCACAGGTTAAAGGATCAGTCAGAGGAGCTGCAGGAGCGATAGAACCACGATTTCATGATGATAGAACCACGATGTGGAAACAACCACGATTTCACCAGCAGCGACATTTGAACTGAGAGTTTCGTAATTCTATGCAAATTAGCTATGAGGCTGTAAAGAAGCAACAAACCCAAAAGATCGTCTGGAGCGATTCCTACAGCGCGTGTGGTGCGACGCTTCTTCCGTTCCCCGCTCACAACTTTAGTTCCTACCTGCAGTTAGTACCTGTTTACTGTTTGACACAAAAATGGAGGATTACGAAGCGTGGTTTCATCTTCTCCTGTCATCTTCTCGGCAGGTCGGGCGAAGAGAACTCTCAAACGTGAACTCGCAGCAGATCGTCCATGTCTCTGGTGAGAGTATGTAGCTGGTACAGTTCGCTCGCTTTGCTAATCTAATCTAATCTAATCTAATCTAATGAATGAAGCTAATACGAATCTCAGCATGTAACACATAAATCACATGACCAGTTTTCACTCTGATTAGTGTGTAATTTAATTTAAATTAGATAGTTTTATAAGCTATTTATACAGGATATAGCTACTACTGAATCAAAACGAGGATTAAAAAATAAATAACCCCATGATGGACAGGCCACGCCCACATGCAACGACAATAACCGCAGCTACACGCCCACAACAGACAAATGCTAATGGACAGGAGTGACTCGGTCGCGTGAAAGTAAGGGGTTAGTGTGACTCTGATGTGTCTGATATCAAGAACGAGACAATAACGAGTGGAGTTCTGTCTGTAACATAGAGTCAGCATCGCTCCTGAGTGTCTCAGGAAAGCTTCTCGTCCTCAGGCCTCGACTTTGTGAATATTATAGTAGGGATCGTACAGGAAGTGAGTGAGACGCATCAGGCAGTGTATACTGTGTGTGCAAATGTGAACGTAGATTTCCCACAGATATAATCTGCATCTATTTAACTGAGATTTGTAGAGATGTTTCTGTGCTCCTCACACGCTTTCAGGCCTACGCGAACTCGACTGCTCTTACGCTCGCTCTCTCATGTAATTGGGTTTTGCCTCGGTGGAGCAATGCAGAGTTTATTGAAGCAGCACTTCCTGAGGTGTGATAATCACAATGGAGTACTGATTGAGCCGAAATGTTTTAAAAATGTATTATTCGCCTTTTTTTTTTAATCTTTTATGATCACTTCGAAAAACTCCGGTGTCCCAGACACGAGCGTGTCGGCAGGTCGGGCGAAGAGAAATCACCAATTCCTTCACAAATGCAAAGTAAACACGGCTACAGCGGTTCTGCTCCAGACGCTGCTTCAGGATGTGAGATCGTCTGGAGTGCTTCACTCTGTATCACACTCGGAGGTGCAGGAGGAGCTCACGATTCCCGTAATGAGAGCCACGTTACACATCAGACTGCTGAGAAAATCATTTCCTTTACACACCGTCGGAATAAAGAGCTCAATTTAATTATTCCCAGGCATGAGCATACCATTTTTTTTGCAATTATTATGTTGATTGCGTCCTCCAGACGATTAGATGTGCTACCCACTACTCTCACGATTCACGTTTACTCTCAGAACCACGCTACGTTCAGGAAAGTTCTGTCATTTTTTTTTAAACCTCGTGTGTTTGCGTCGTCTTCGTCTGCGTGGTGCACAACGTCACTGCAGTCTACTCCTGTAATAATAGATGTATTATTGAAGTGTTTTATTCCTCTCATAACACAGTGGTTTATCTTTTGTTTTGTAAATTAAAGGATCAATCTGCTTGTAGTTGCATTTAATGTCGCGAGACGTCCGTGAGACGAGTCGGTTCCTGCTGTCGCTTACGTTATAGCAGCTACAAACCGTCGTCCCCTCACCAGCCGCTCTTTACTCTCTCTCTTCAAGTTAATCAGATAAATGACATAAATAAACATCTCCTCACTTATTTTTTAAAATGAATAAATCGATTTCTATGCAGCGTTCGCCGTACACGCCCCTGAGGACGAGCCGTTACTATAGGAACAAGACCGTATCGGAGCGAGCGCATTAATGTAAACCTGCGGTGCTTCTGTCAGAGCTGCTGCGCTAGAGGAATATTCAACACCTTCTCACCAGCGTTGAGGAAAGCGTTTTGTACTAGAACAAGCAGTCGAGTGCAGGCAGAGAGAAGACTTTTATCTCGACTCGGATAAAACCAGAGATGACAGATCGCTTTATTCTTTTAATGCAGAAGATATCTGACTCGGCACAGAGTGTTCCTACTAAACTGTATATTCTTTCTGTAGTATATGTCAACGTGTCTATCTGCCTGGAAAACACACACACACACACACAGACACACACACACACACACACACGCACACACACACACACACACACACACACACACACACACACGCACACACACACTCACTGCGCAGCTCGCTAGTTTCCACCCCAATTCTGCACTTGCTTTAACCAGTTTCACACTTTTTTTTAACACCTCGGCTTAAATGGAAGCGGATTTATATATATGTTTACGTCTTTCCATTCCACTGTTCGAGTTCTTTCCCTTTCATTTCAGAAAAATGTGCCACTTCGGTACGTGGAAGAGTTTCAACCGAGTGCAGGAGCTGTTCCAAGGATTCATTTCCCCCCTGGAAGCCATTAAGCGAGTGTTGATCTGAAAGTTACGAGTTCAGACATTTTATAAACTATAAAACACAGAGAGGAAGGAGAAGCATGAGAGAGAGAGAGAGAGAGAGAGGGAGAGAGGGAGAGATAGAGAAAGAGAACATGTATTCCAGTGAGTTTTCAGCCCCGATGGAGGTGTTAAAGCTCAGAGATGAACAGAGTGACGGAGGTGAGATAAACACAGAGATGTAGATATGAAGGCTGACCTCAATTATAGTATGCAGATAGAAGAGACCTCACCACGCCTGATACAGGGAGAGGTGGAGGTTCAGGCGTCTTACATCACAAGCTCCATCCATCAGCAGAAACATAGAGCAGAGAGGACGCTCTATTCAATTACTCAGAGATAAACCTGAGCTGGCGACTCAGTCTCGGCAAAGCGAGCTACAAACACAGCGCATTAGCTCTTCACGAGCCGCCGCGGACCTTAGAGCCCCATTTCTTAGGAAACTTCTCAAGAACAGAAAGTGAAAGGAAGTGAAAGTTACTGTGCAGCAACTGGAGTTGTTTATTCCTGGAGTGTTTTATTCCTGTTATACCACAGCCAACGCTAACTTACAGCTTACAGCTTTACCCTTGAGTGCTACAAAGAGCTGACACTGGAGACTCCTTCCTTAAATGCTAAATAAATAAACATCTGACAAAATATCAGTTATTCCTTGTTTTTTTTTAATCAGTTTATGTGGAGCGTCCGCTGTACACGCCCCTGTGAACGAGCCGTTGCTATAGAAACGATAACGTGTGAGAACGAGTGCATTAATAATAATAAACCTGCGCTACTGTCAGAGCTGCTGTTCTAGGAAACTAATCATCACCTCCTGACCAATCAGAGCGCAGGATTCAGCAGCGCTGTGGCTTTAAAAGCATTAGAGTCCGTAACTCAATTCCAAAGCGTGTGCGCTAAAATGTTAAATCTGGATTAGCTTTGTGATTAAGGAAAATCTCTAACATTTGTCAAGGATTTCCAGAGGGAAACATGGCTGCGCTCCAGGAGTTCACGTTTCTGCTGATAAATACCTTATTTTTAAAAGTCCTCAGTAATTCTGTTACAGCTTGCACCTGCTGTTAGATCCGTGCAGGAGGCTGAAGGCAGGATACTCGTCGAGACAGAGCCCGCTCTAAACACTTCCCTCACCCGATCACCTCCACCGCCAAAGTAATCAGTGCATAAAACTTTTAATCGCTTTTCTTCTCAAGGATAATCATTCACGTGGGGAAATACTGGCACCCTTTGGCACTGTGACTCATCATGGCATTTCTGTGTTCCTTGTTCCAGAAAGCCGAATCCATTCCTGCTTTAGACCTCCATTACCAAGCAGGCTGGGCTTATTAAGACTGAAGCCTGTATGATTGAATATAATGGGCCATTGATCCTCTGCCAACAAAGAAAGCATGTGTGTGTGTGTGTGTGTGTGTGTGTGTGTGTGTGTGTGTGTGTGAAGAAAAGCTAAACAATTCCTCTTGCCTTTTTTTCTTGGAAGAGCCGGAGAAAACAACACCAGGTTAGCATGAGCAGCATACTGATGTGTGCAGCAGGTCTGAATTCTCCACTCGCATCCTGATGCGTCTATTCAAAAGGCCTTCCAATATAACTACCTGTTCTAAACATCAACCTCTGTTTTTGTCTTTCTGTCTTTTTTTTTTCGTGGTGTTTTCATGCCCCCTGCTCACACCTCTGCTCACACCTCTGCTCACACCTCTGCCGCTTTCTGTGGGAAAAAAAAAGCCTGCAGTTGCAATGTGCATGTACAAACAGCTTGTTGTGATGTTCTATTAAAAAGGTGCGAGGTAAATCAAAAAGCTTCTTAGTGCACAGACGGCTCGCTCTCAACCCCTCTGGGGTCTCATTACTGGAGTAATATATCTGTCCTTCACATCCATCTCTCTCTCTCTCTCTCTCTCTCTCTCTCTCTCTCTCTCTCTCTCTCTCGCTCATCCACTCGCTCATGTTTTCCCTTTCCGCCATGTCAGTCTGCCTTGTGACCCACTGAGACGAGCTGAGCTCCTCAGCACACCTGAGAGAGAGAGAGAGAGAGCGAGAGAGAGAGAGAGAGAGAGAGAGAGCGAGCTGAATACTAATTTCACATCTAATCGTGTTTTAATGGCACAAGGGTAAGTAAGGAGAGGCTGGAGCTGAGGTAGCCTCCGTCCTAGTTTGCGATGTTGACTGGATCCTCAGTATGGAGGTGCTTGGAGTAAGACCTTAAGTGTAATTCTGACACACATGACTGACAGCTCTCACAGATTTTCCCAGGTTTGTCTCAGGTACCACTGGATATCTAATTCCTCCTTAGATGTTTTTCTCTAATTAACGGCACTCGTGCAGACCACAGGTGACGCGTTCCTGAGGTATGGTCGCGACCTGTTGTGAGTGCAGGTGGCAGAAATGAAGTTCCTGGTGCAGGTTTATTCTCCGTGATAATGTGAGCAACTCTGGACTTAACTTTTTAGTCTGTGATTTGATCTTCTGAACCTTATCTAAAGACTTGTCTGAAGGAGAAGATGTGATGCCAGCTCAGTTTGGTAGCAGATACAGGTTCTATTCCTACCCTTAGCTTCTGATGGAGTTGAGGCAATCCAAGAAATCCACCTTAAGAAAGCATGAAGGGACCCTAAGGGATGCAGTAGTGCCAATATTTATGCTTCAGCTGTAGACCCCTCGCTATGGTGATGTAGGAGTCACCTTATGATGAAAAGTGCACTTTTCTTCTTTTTCCAGCTAAAGCAGAGAACAAATATTCACCTGGCAGAAACCCTGATTCACTGAAGGGGAAAGGACGCTGGAAGTAAAAGATGCACTTGCTTCTGGGAGCGGTTACTTCCTCTTCATGCCGACATTATCTAGGTGACCTCTGACCTGTGGATTTGCACGTCTCAGTCTTGCGAGCCAACAGGAAACAAGAAAGTGTGACTGTGGTGTGATGGAGGAGCAGCTAATCATCACCATAAGTAGCGTCACACCAAATGTTTGCCTCACACACTTTTAACTGTCGCATGTGTCACTCCTACATTACGTTTAAACTCACCACTGGCACTGTGAAAGCCTGGAAGTGCCTGATTTTCGATCTCTGTCCAGGAAAATAAGTGTTACAGTGGCGTAAACACACACTAGTGTATCACGTGATCGGTTAGGCTAATAGCTACCAAACGAACTGCAGTTAAATATCATTTCACACGCAGAACGTTTTATCGCTTATCGTGTTAGCGTAAGGTTCTGGGTTTTTCTCCTGTTGGAGATGTTGGCACAGTATTGTCTGATAACGGATAATGATGCGTTACTTGGCTAGATGAAAAGCTTTGTACATATACAATACTTGTTGGCAGCAGATCCGAAAACATATTTCAGTTGAGGAAAAAAAAAAGTATTATTGATTTCCAAAATAGCTCTTTTTTTGTGGATATAATTTCACCCCAGTTTGAGGGTGAAGTCTGTAGAAACTTTAATGAGGGAGAAAGATTTAATTGGATTTCACATGAATAATGCTTTTCATAAGTCGTGCACATTTTTGCAACTTTTCCATTGTGAGACAGGCGCTAAAAATTCCCTCGCACAACATTGCAGAAATACGAGTGACTAAGAAAAGCCCAGCAGGAGCTGAACATGTCACTCGAGCTCATCCAGAGATCACGGCTGGGGAAGAGAAAGCTCTCGGGTTCGACATCTGATGCTTTTGAGTCACACGGAATCGACCGAATGACGAGGGCTGGGAAAAGATGATTAAAGCTTCTATTTCAGATCACTTATTTCTCCATTAGGATGATTGATATGGCCAGCGTATGTCTCAAGCAGGGCTCTGACATGAAAAACGACACAATTAGCCACTTCTGAATAAGAGAGGGAACCCCGGGCCAGCGACGGAGCAGCCGAGAGACGCTCGCTTCGGGGCCGGGACACAAGCACAACACTCTTCTTTTCTTCCATTTCCTTCTGTTAAAGGCAGAGACATAAACTCAGCTCAGAAAGTGTCGAGATTCATAATCAAAATTCAGCAATGAGGAAAAGTGTGCTTTTTGGCCACCGAGGACATTTTTGCCATTTTTCCCTCCTTTGTGTAAAACGTGTAATATGAGCCGAAGAACAAAACGGAAAATGTCAAACACTCACTCTCTCCTGGTTCCTGTTTTATGGATCATTGAACATCGATACCCAAACTGAATAACTGAATATGTTCAGGGAGAAGATGTGCATCGTCCCAACACCTAAACCGCGGCAGGGCGCACTGTGTGATCGCTGTGAGCGGGAAAAAATATATATATTTCAACATACGCGAGAACTGCCTAGTAAATGACCTTGAGAGTGTAAATAAAAACACTCGGGCTTGTGCTGTTTTAGGAAAATAATCACTGGTGGCACCAAACACTCTTTTTTTTGTTTGTTTATTAAAGAATGATGTCGAAACTTTTGTCTACAGAATCTGTTCTGTTCCTGTTATCGCTTATGTTAGAGCAGCTATAAACAGCCGTTCCCTCACCAGCCGCTCTTTACTCTCTCTCTTCAAGTTAAAAAGACAGAAAGAAGTGCAACGAGTAAACTCCTCTGTCCTGAACATAAAGTTACAGCTTAACCTCTGACCGTTTCATAGCGCTGACACTGGAGACTCCTTCCATCAGTGTTAAATAGATGTGTCCTTGGAAGCATTGTCCTTATTTCCGACAGGTCTTTTCATACGAGCTACATACTCTTTGACCTTGAGATCAGCCTTTAAAGTCATTTGCTTTAAAGTTTTGAAGTGAAATATTCCCTTTTCCACAAGTGACGTTCTAGCAACTCTAGGAAAGGCGAGAAAATTTAAAGCGTTTAAAAACGTATACCAATTCCACCGAAGGATGCTAACGCTAACGCTAACTGCTGTTTACTGATTTCACTTCCGTTTAACGTCAGCAGGTGAGGAAATCGCACGTAGCCTGCGAGCTAGAAACCAAACCATCATCTTTAGGCTGTTTTTACAGGTGTGCTTGTTAAACTGGCTCCTTATTTACCTCACGTGAAAAAAAAAAACATTTCTGTGTAATTTTGGGGAATGTGTTTATGTTTAATGAAAGTGGAGAAAACCCCAGTCTTGGCTGGAACGTAATGTTTTGTCTTCTTTGGCTTTTGTTTTTTTTCTTCCGGATTCAGGTGCAGTGACAGATGATGGGTTTCTTCACATCACAGAAGAAGTAAGAAAAATTGCCCGGTTTTGAAGATGTGCCGTTATTATTTTTTGGGGAAAGAGAATTCCTGAGTGAGATTATGGATCACTGTTTAATACCCAGTGGCGACGCTGAGATGCTTTCCTAGCAGGCGGGAAGGAATGGCGGGAGAGGAGAGAGTACAGGAGGAACTCTCTACTGCTGATGCTCTGCTGAGGTAATTGGATGGAAAGCTGCGGAGTTACTGGAGGAGAAAAAACGGCAGTAACATCTCTACTGGCCTGAGAGAGACATTACAGAAAAAGCAAAAGTAGAGAAGTTTACTTTCTGCCCTCATCGCCAACTCTGCTTATTATCCGGGGAGCGGAGCGGAGCTCTATCGCTCATTTATCTTTCATGCACTGTGTTAATTGTGTCTGAATTGCCATTGTCTTTCCTCATATTAATAAAGAGCTCGCTCCTGTCTTAGTAATTGGATTAAGCGTAACCTAAACACCTCTGAAGAAACGCCTCCGAAATAAACTTCACGTCTGATTATGCGATATTTCACTCACTGGTGCACATTGTCCAAATGAGCTCTTACACAAAAGCAGGGGTCGGAGTCTGGAAAACAGATGAACATGAAGATTCGCTTCTCCTCACGAATGAATAAAGCCTCTTTTCCACTTCGCTGATAAATACCTGAGTGTGTGTGTGTGTGTGTGTGTGTGTGTGTGTGTGTGTGTGTGTGTGTGTGTATGTGTGGACGGAGCTATCATGTTACTACTCACTGCTGTACATGTTATACCTTATACTCTATATATTCAGTACGTTATGTAGGAGATAAAACTCTTGCTGTCGTAGGAAAGGAATCCATGCCGAGGTGACGTGGACATGAAGCAGAGCTGTTTCCACCCCGATGTTGATTCTTTTCCAATAACAGCACATCCAGAAGTGGTTTATTCCTCTTATACCACAACTTTGCATTTATTAATGACTGACACATCATACGCGTTATCGTTCATGTGTGTGTGTGGAGTTTGTGGATCATGGAGGAGAAATAAGCAGGAAATGAGAGAGAGAGTGAAGTGAAAGTGTTGCTGTGGAGCAGAAGAGAGTCCAGTCAAGTCAGACACTGGCTATAGAAGCGCGAGAGGAACAAAATGCGAAGAATATTTAACTTTATTGCGTAAGAAATAGTGTAGAATTTGACCTAAACTGTGGATTTATATATATATATATATACATGCCTTTCTCTTTTCCTCTTTACAGTGCTAATCAGATAAGGCTAATCCCTCCACCATCGACCGCCATCTCTGCGTTATGCTCCTTCTGTTTTACTGCTTGTCCCAAAGCTACGCCGCTATCCACGATGCAGATATTACAGATATTGAGAAAATAATACCGAATACCCGTTATTTTTTCAGCTCCTGATAAGCAGGATGAGGCGTAAGCATTTCATTGGGATTGAGCTTGTCTCTGAATGCAAATCAAGAGAACGACTAGCGAACATAAAGCTATTGGCGTGAAATCAACACCGATGAAATGATATAAACCAGCCAAGTTTTTTTTTCCAGCCAACATCTGAAGAGAACGAGACATCGGGGGTGAGATAAGGAAGGAAAAGTCTTTTTTTTGTTATGATTAGCGCACACTGAAGTCTGACGCGCAGTGACGGGATTAAGAGAATTGTGTAAAGCAGGGTCATCAGTTCCCAAGCCCTGGAGGACTGGAGTCCAGCACAGATTGGTCATTTCCTCGCTCTAGCGTACTCACTGAAGCTGATCATTAACTCCTGAGGTCTTCTTCACGCTGGGAAATTGCCAAACCGTGCCTGGGAGTGATGACTCTGGTGTACAGGAGGGAAAACTGTAGAAAAGCGAGGCTAGATTTCCTTTTTACAGTAAATAAACACAGGCACAAAGTCTCCATTTTAATTTCAACCTCTACGTTTTCCCACACCGCACACACACCCCCATTTAACGTCATCCATTTTGTTTACTCATCGATATCTTCTTCATGCTCGGTAATTATTGGTGCTCATTTCCCACAGTTGACCAATGAGCTCCTCATCCGTATGTTTGTACTTCCTTACTGGACAATGCTCATGGCTCTTAGGCCCTCAAGCTGTTACAGAAAATCAGGAACCTTCTGAGTGTTTATTCCACGCACCCGTCAGACCGAGGGCTTTTGTTTTTGGCTCTTAGGTCTGTTTAATTTTTGTGCACTGTGAAACCAAACAGAATCAAAAGAATCAAATTCACTTTGATTGTGTCTCGATAAACGATGTACTCACGGTGTTTGGTGAAAAACCGGCGGGGATCTCCAGCAGGAACATGCCTCCGTAGTTAGACCCACAATGCTCTGTGTTATATTAATGCATTCATGAGGCACGAGAAAATTTGAGCCACACAATAGAATCCATCACATGTATATTTCACACAGTGTAGTTAATAGATTATAGTCTCGAGAGCATTCATTGGTCAGACAAAAACACAAATGAGGGCATTAAGAGGAACGGAAACGGGAATGAATCCACCAAAGAGACTGATGTCCTGAGTCTTTGTGACAGCGTGTTATATATAAATATATATATATATCTAAAACACTTTTTCTGGATATTTCTCTCCTTCGCTCGGCTCCTTTGCTTTACCCAGAATTAGTGATGCGACCTGTTGTGAGGCTTTTTCACAGAAAGCAGCTCAGATGGTGCTGCAGCAGACTTTTGATCCTACGCTGACTGGCGATGTGTGACTTTATCGGTTTAAAGGCTTCAACCCACTCAGACACGGTGCAGCTCTGTGCTGCTTCGAACAAACGAACAAGAGACTTGATAATAGGTGCAAGACTGCAGCGCTCAGTCCTCAGAACGAAAAAAAATTTATTGTATTACAAATTAAGAGGAACATTTAGAGAAAATTGCTGATAAGAGAGGCAGAGATAAGAGAGAGCCTTATTCAGACGGGATTAGTTTTCATTGTGGAAGTGTGTAATGTAATTATTCCCGGAGAATCTCGGGGATTTTAGTCGGAATCCGTCACGTTAGTGGTTTTTATGGATTACGATGTATTTTCTCTTCTATAAAGTGAGCAGCAGAAATAAATCCGGCATGGAAAGAGTTTTTAGTTGTTTTTTTTTCCCTTAAGTATAAAGACGGTCCAGGAACCGCGCGCTCTTTTCTCTTCCTGATGAAAACGCAGAACTGTAAATTATAGACGGGGTTTAAAAGGGCGTGGCAGAGAAGACATGCTTCTGGGGGACTACAGATATGGTATGGTCATGTGACCTAGTAATGGTCAAGCATGGCCACACCCTCTACAACAAGTTAAAAAATTAAATTAAATAAAATTTATCTCACGATTCGAAGAAATGTAAAAAATTGAGAGCCAATGTCATTATCTGCTCTCTCTCTCTCTCTCTCTCTCTCTCTCTCTCTCTCTCTCTGTATTGCTGAGAGGTTGCCAAATCTTCCCCTTCAGCACTGAGCTCACCGGATACAGTACCAATTCCCCTGACGGCGAGTGGAGGAGGTTTCAGTCGCACTTTCGAATGAGCTCCAACACCTGCTCCCATCTCCTAAAAAAGGAAGGCCTGTGACTAAAGCAGACAGTTTCTGCGGCGACGTTAGCCAGCACCGCATACGGCGAGGCAGGAGGCGTTTCAGAAGCTGGCAGTGGACACAGCCCAAGTTTTCGAGCTTGAACTAGCTCCGAAGTTTAAAGCAGAGCTCAGCAGGCAAACAAAGTTAGAGCCCAGAATACAGTCGGAGTTGTTTTGGAGACGGACTCTTCAAGTGCCAGAGGACAAGACAGAGCTTTTCTGGAGTCTGATCTCGCGCCGCATCGGCGGCGCTCGGAGACCAGGGTGCAGAAATAACTGTGGTAACAGGTGTGCAGGGTGCGAGGAGCGGCAGGTAGAGCTCGAAGAGAAGGCACACGTGCAGGAGACAAACGGCACAGCCTTATTATTGGCCTTACCGATATACCGACATTACACCAATGAAGAATACAGTAATGTGAAAATGTGCAACGGTTCATTTTTATATCGTCTTCCTCTTACAGATTGTGTGAAATAATAGTTAACAGAGACACTGTTACTGTTCCGAAGGTTTCTTATAAAAGATGGGACATTAGCTAGTTAGCAAACATGGATAATTGCTTCAATCTATGATTTAAATGATTTAGATTTGATTTTTGTTCATTGATTGGTTCATTGTTTGGACCAATGAGAGAGAACGTTCTCAGCTCTCGCTCAGGCTCTTATTATGCGTAGATCAAGAGGTTCAGACAGTGGCAATGTTCACACTTGAGATAATGTCTACATTAGCATATCGCACTTCATGCTCCTATTAGGAAATTATGTTTCCTGTTATTGTTCAGCGTGAAGTCCTCTGAGAACTAGGCAAGTCACACTTCCATGGATGCCAACCGGCGTAGAAAACTTACTGACTGACTTATCTCCTGAAATAAATCTGGTGTGAGAGGCGATCACTGGGGTCCAAGCACTCGTAATGCTTCCCAGATGGCTATGATTCACAACGCTTAGTGCTTTTACAATCAAGAAGAACGAGCTGTCCATCCTTCCTGTGTGTGCAGAAGTGAACCTTAGGGCTGTGGAAGCGTACGTGTGTGTACTCTCTTCAGCACGTGGTTTTCAAAATAAAAGTCTGATTTCCAGCACGTTGAGCTACAAGACATGTCATAATGAAAGTGGACTTTTGGGCTTTAGAGCTTCTTTTTGTGTTTAAACTGAAATTTGTACCTTTTTACTGTACAATTTAATAATCATGCTGGTAAAGTTATTAGCTGAAGGTGGACAGCGCTACGTAATGACTGCTAGTGGCTTTACAGAAGATTATTTTCCATTTCTAAAGTAGGGAATTCTAACTGAATCAATATTGCATGATTGTGGGAGTCATTGGTCCATAGCAGCCATACAGTTCAGTTTACCAAAATTATTTTAATCTACAGTACATGGTGCCAAAAACATGATATTTTCTAAATGTCAAAGTAGTGGATCAGGTCAAATCTGCACTGTAGTATTCAGACAAATAGAGTCATGATGCTAAATTACATCATTCTAAAGATATGAGTGGAAATGTAAGTGTGAATTTAGCTGTGTTAACTGTAACCACATTAAATCATTTCCCTCACCAGCAAAAAAAAAAAAAAAAGTTTCACTGTCTTTAAGTAGCGTGTCCAAAGCACACTTGCACCGTGCAGTTTGTGGTGTGAACAGTGTGTGTCATGGCATCTCTAATCGCACTGTTTCAGCCCTCTCTGCTTTTTTATGAGCAGGCAGTATGTTAGACTGACGGGGCATAAATACTGAGAAACCCATAGCATTTACGACACCGGGCATTTACGTCATCTCCGCTAGCGACGAGCCGGCCCTACGTCTTCACACTTGGCGTGAATTGTCGAATCCTTTCCCAGGATACATTCTAGCCTTGTGTAGGAGCACAAACCCTTACAGATAAAGGGCAAGAGCTTCACCTTATATTCTTCACTTTATTCCAGGTTATAACACCGCAATATTAGGAAAAAGTTTATTAGACTTGAGCACAAGGCGCTGTAGAAGAAAATAAGGTACAAGTGTTACACTTCCCAAGAGGGTCCGGTGGTGTGTGTGTGTGTGTGTGTGTGTGTGTGTGTGTGTGTGTGACACACACACACACACACTTTGTAGTAATTGGTTTTTGAGCATATTAAGTTATAAGGCAGTTGACAAGTCATTACAAACAAAGCATTTAATAAATAAAATCAATAAAACGTCTTGTGAAGCTAATAAAATAGTCAAAGGTACTGCCATCACTGAGAAGAGAATTAGCCGATATAAACGCCGAGCCCCAGGGTCTTCATGAGCAGACAATCACACACACACACACACACACACACACACAAACAACGAGAAAGTTAGCCTCAGCCAGCCTCGACATCTCTACAACTAAAATAACGACATCTCGTAAAATCAAGTCATGTGAAAAACATCACTTCACTGCAATACATATTATTGATTGGATAGAAAACACACACACACACACACACACACACACACACACACACACACCTACCTAAGCACTAAAATTGGCATCCATGACCTTTACCCTAACCCCCTTAACCTTTCAGAACTTTTCATATCATCTGGTTCGTGATTTGAGTGAAGTCCACATTGCAGAAATACAGCGTCACCGTTAATATACGCCAATCAGCCTTAACATTAAAACCACTGACAGGTGACGTGAATAACGTTGATTATCTAATTACAATGGCACCTGTCAAGGGCTGGTCCATCTGCCCCGATCCCACAGAAGAGCTGCTGCAGCACAAACTGCTGAAAGAGTTAACGCTGGCTCTGA
>CM074956.1:268039-288039 GCA_037577455.1 Pangasius macronema
ATATACTGTACATACGTTTGGATATACTGTACATGAGTTTGGATATACTGTACATACGTTTGGATATACTGTACATGAGTTTGGATATACTGTATATGAGTTTGGATATACTGTACATACGTTTGGATATACTGTATATACTTTCAGGTATACTGTATAGGAGTTTGAATATACTGTACATGAGTTTAGATATACTGTACATGAGTTTGTATATACTGTGTAGGGTCATGATCCTATGAATTACACAACACAGAGAAACTAGATGTTTTATTTAATTATTACTTATATTATTAATTTGGATACATTTTTAAAAACTGATGTCATCACAAAATTTGAAGTTAAATGAATGTTGCTGCACTTCCTTGTTTATAAAATATAAATCTAGTAATTTACATGCAAGATAAATGCAATGCTAGATATGAATATCAGTGAAACGTGGCTGTGTGTAAATTAAATGAAAGTGCAGGTTGTAAGTGTCTAGTCAGCGTCTGGCTGCTTCGGCTGTCGTCTCATCTCCCCAGACTCGCCCTGCCAGTGGCCATAAATAACCCCGGGCCAGCGTGTGCACGCGGCACCCAGAGCCCTCTGAAGTGCGCTGATAAAGGCCATCACTTCCCGTAATGAGTGACAGCTTCACTGCTTCACATATACAAAAGCCTAATGAAGTGGCAGCTAAGAAGAATGGCGCACTGCTTTACAACGGAAGTGGCGCTGCGGAACGGTGACCTTGAGCTTCTTTTCTTATCTACACTTTTCACCTCACTGGCAGGTTTTCTCGCAGATGTACAGTAATGTCATTAGGCGTAGTGCAGGGCTCAGTGTTACGTCCAGACTCAAAGCATTCTCCAGTCGCCGTGACAGAAAGCGAGGATGCCGCGTCAGCGAGAGGCGAGAGTACTAACGCGAGGTGGAGGGAAGGGGGCGGGGCTTCCAGGGGGTCAGTTAATATGGGAGAGTTCACAACACTTACGCGTCTGTCAATCAATCCACATTCACGCTGTTTTGACTCGTAGCAACATGCTGTTAGATTAAGGGGTGTAATTTTTCATTGCTAGACAATGATTTTTTTCAGAGTCTGGATTTGGGAACAGTAATTAAACTGATCAAATCAGCACAATGCAACACAAAAACTGTCTTGTAGCTCTCATGCTAGCACGACACATAGTCAGTCCACATATAGAAACACTTGTCAAGTGAAAATGAAGACAATAGCAGGAGTCACTCCTCGTGTGTACTTGCTTGTATTGATGAACATAATTAGCTTGTCATATTTTATGTAAATAATGCTACATGACACTTACTAGCCTTAAGCTAATAAGTGAAGCTATAACTTGAGGTTTTCTGACGTCTTCAGGACAGACGCTTCACAGTTCCTCGGTAACATGACAAGCTGCCTTTTTAAATCAGCATACTGTTAAAGGAAAAGAAAGAACTCCTGTAAGACGCATCGATCATTTCTCACTCTCTGTCTGTGATCGGGTCCGACGGAGCGACGCTGGCGTGGCCCCCGCTAGCTTGCGGGGTCAGAGTGTATTTGAGAGTGTTAGGGATTAAGCGAGCACAGTGGAGAGTTTGTCTAGTTAACTGTCTGCTTTTATCAGCTCCTCTCTAGGTGGCTGTTTTTTTTTTCTTTCTTTGACCTCATTATGTATTGCCTCTGTTTCATTAGCCTCTCCTATTCTCTGAGAAAATGGCCACTATGGATGGATCATCCATCTCTGTCTGCTGCCACCTCTCTCTTTCTCTCTCTCTCTCTCTCTCTCTCTCTCTCTCTCTCTCTCACACACACACACACACACACACACACACNTCTCTCTCTCTCTCTCTCTCTCTCTCTCTCTCTCTCTCTCTCTCACACACACACACACACACACACACACACACTTGTTCTCTCCATGTTCCCTCTTCTCCTCTTCTTTCCGTACCCTTCCTGACTCTCTCTCTCTCTCTCTCTCTCTCTCTCTCTCTCTCTCTCTCTCTCCGTCTGTCTGGACTGAATCAGAAGGATGTCCACACTGCAGATGGACAGGCTCATTCAGTCTCACTGGCCCTTCCTCACGTCTGATATCACGTGACTGTGAAACGTGAAACGTGAATTCCTCTAACAGCAGAGCACAAATTCATCGATGCACATTACCTCTGGCTCTGTGCAACCTCTGCAAAGCAGCGTAACTGACTTTTGTTTTAGTGAGTGAAGAATTTCCGGCTTTTAGAAGAGAGACAAGGTGGTCTGATTCATGAGCCTTTTTATCAAGTCGGTGTTGGAGGTCTGCAATTGACAGATCGGTATGGATCAAATCCAGATCATTTAACACCCACCCTGTCGATAACTGCTTATCAGCGCCGGTTAGCGCACCATTCCCATCGCGCAGTTACTACTCTTTAACGATTACGTCGTGTCAGAATGCTAACAAGGCTGTGTTCAGTGTCGGAGACTTTAGTGCAAAAGTGGTGCAGGGAAAGATTAGCATATTCTGAACCGGGTTACGCAGCTGCTTAACTTGTAAGATCATTAAAATCACACCAGAATCATCATTTTCCTCGAGTTTTATTTTACTCGTATTTTTTATATCATGCTCTGACAGTTACTCCAGCACTTAATGAAGTCTTGAGACACTAAATCGTAATGTGTGCGCTTTTAATTCACTATTTTGATTTGCAGAATGAATAAAATAACTGATAAATAAACGGCGGCGCTGGACTTCACGCTGCTCCTCACTCGAGCCGAAGGCACGCAGGAAACATGCGCTTAAGCTCAAGAGCCAACTCGAGCTTTTTTCCTTGAGGAACTTCCTGAATGCTTCTGCTTCTTCTCTAAATCCCCCGATGCTCAGCTACACCAGCACGCAGCACTTTGTGAAATGCACGCATTAGACGCCTGCGCTTACCTTTCTGCACTTACACATGATGAGCTGTCAATCACAGAGGTGTAATAAGCACACTGTATTATCATTCTGCATGTTGTGTAATTAAAGTCGTATGAAGTGCACGTGTAACTGCAGACTCTGGGAACCAAACCGCCTAACCTGTATGTACAAGCTGGAAATAACCAGTTTAATAAAGGCATCAGTGATGCAGTGCTACCAGCGGTGCAGCGGTACATGCACCCTGTGTCCTACGCCCTATGCCCTACACCCTATGCCCTGTGTCCTATGTCCTACGCCCTATGCCCTACACCCTACGCCCTGTGTCCTATGTCCTGTCCTACACCCTATGTCCTACACCCTGTGTCCTATATCCTACACCCTGTGTCCTACGCCCTATGCCCTACACCCTACGCCCTATGCCATATGTCCTACACCCTACGCCCTACACCCTACGCCCTGTGTCCTATGTCCTACACCCTGTGTCCTATGTCCTGTCCTACACCCTATGTCCTACACCCTGTGTCCTATGTCCTACACCCTGTGTCCTACGCCCTATGCTCTACACCCTACGCCCTGTGTCCTATGTCCTACACCCTGTGTCCTATGTCCTGTCCTACACCCTATGTCCTACACCCTGTGTCCTATATCCTACACCCTGTGTCCTATGTCCTACACCCCGTGTCCTATATCCTACACCCTATGTCCTACACACTATGTCCTACACCCTATGTCCTATGCCCTATGTCCTACACCCTATGTCCTACATCCTACACCCTACTCCCTACACCCTAAGCAATAAGCCCTAAACCTTACACCCTATGGCCTACACCCTACACCCTATGTCCTATGCCCTACACCCTACGCAATAAGCCCTACACCTTACACCCTGCGCCCAACACCCTAGCAATAAGCCCTAAACCTTACACCCTACACCCTATGCAATAATCCCTAAATCTTACACTCTACACCCTATGTCCTATGCCCTATGCCTTACACCCTATGTCCTATGCCCTACACCCTACGCAATAAGCCCTACACCTTACAACCTGCGCCCTACACCCTATGTCCTATGCCCTACACCCTATGCAATAAATCCTACACCTTACACCCTGCACCCTACACCCTATGTCCTATTCCCTACACCCTACGCAATAAGTCTTACACCCTACACTCTACACCTTACACCATATACCTTACACCCTATGCCCTACACCCTATGCCCTACCCCCTACGTCCTACGCCCTACACCCTACGTCCTATGCCCTACCCCCTACACCCTACGTCCTACACCCTACACCCTACGTCCTATGCCCTACACATAGGGGAGACTGTGTAAATATAAGACTTCTGTCTGACAGGGCTCTCTCTAGCGTGAGTCTCTCTGCTCAGACAGCACTAAGCAGAATCTCGAGAACCTCCCGCCGTCCTCACACTTTAAAACTGTCCGAGCGCTGGGAATCCCCAACAGGAGCAAGGGGAAAAAAAGTGATAGTTACCATCACATCAATCACAAAATACAAACTTAATCTCAACTCACAGTACAGGAGTCGAGCAATGAACTTGGGTGTTTATTAATATATTTATTTATTAAAATTAATTTGCTGTAAGATTTTGTTGAGATTCAGCGATTCTATTTTAGCTTACGTTTATTCATTTGCCAATTTCATGTTGTTGTAGATCTGCGTGCTGTAGTGAAACAAACATAATTCAAAATGTCCTCCATGCTCCTGCTCCGTCACATCATCATCAAAACAGAGAAGAGCGCTTGCACACGCTGTACAGAGCTCGGAGTTGAAGGAGAAGAGAAGAGAAGAGAGTGAATGAACCGGAGATTATTTCCTCAGCGATGTTAATGAGGTAAAGCTACAGTGCTTAATGGTTAAGTGCCGTATTTCAGTTTGGGGATTTGACCTCCTAGCCTCCTGGTCACTGCTGAGCGATGACTGCTCACTGATCTAAAGAAGAGGTCACTAAAGGTCAGGCTGTTAGCCTGCTGTTAAAACAAACACAGAAGTCTCTCTCTAAAATGAAGCTCCACAAGACCTTGTTCTAAGCAGGTATCCATTCAGCCACAACTTAATTGAATAATTTAATTCCTCTTATCTGTGTCTGTGGACCTCGATAAGCTGGTGTTAGTGGCAGAAAAAAACAACAACACTCCGTTTTCCCCCTCAGAGCGAGCTCCTGAAATATATAAACGCTATCATTACGCTCGGGCGGTGCTTCAGGAATGGATTTAAAAATCGGGGGTTAGGAGTTTAACCTCTGTTCGCACAATTTAGTGGCATAGCTGTAGGTTTTGCTATTTCTCCCATAGATCAATAAATGACATCTTATTACCACAAGCCAAGTTAATGACCACTGTTAAAAACGCTGCCGTTACTCAAAGGCACTGGCACAATCTCGCTGACTTCCATTCTGTGCTCAGAAGAACAGCTTGTCCTGCACTCGGGGTAAGTGCTTCAAGGAATACAATGCTATTCCTTAATACAATGCTGTAAAGTACAAATCCGTTCGCCAAATTATAGACTGAAAATAAATGATCACTCGCTCGCACGCCCTCGGTGCCCTCATGCCATTAGCACGCACACGCGTTAAGCACATTCTGCATTTGTATTTGCTAATTTTGTGCTAAAACCCATGAATCATTTAAGAGCAAAATGCAGCATTGTCGGAAAAAAAGCTTGATTTCTCAACGTTGAACAGTTATTAAAAAAGAAGTGTCATTTTTATGATACATATTATCTTTCCATGTTTTTTTCCAAAAATGCTTAATATTTAAACACTTCAGCGCTAACGATTGCTGTAGCAGAGTGTTGAGTGTGAAGTGTTGAGTGTGAAGTGTTGAGTGTGAAGTGTTGAGTGTGATGTATTCGCTGGTTGCATCATTGTACATATGATGTTTATGATTAATATTTACTTATTCATAAGAGCTAATTAAAGCATTAATATTAATTCCTTCAGCAGCTTATTTCCGTCATACAGTACGTTATCGTTTCTATAGTAACAGCTCGTGGACAGCAGACGCAACACACAAATGGATGTTTTAAAATATAATCACTGCAGCTGGACACTAGCTAGCTGGACAGAGGCGCTTCGGATCTCTGATTGGACAATAAGGGAAGCGTGGGAACGTCAGCCATGTTGTTTAGAGAAGCTCTCTAACGTGATCCTGGTTCCACAGAATCCGACATGATCAAATCTGACGCAGTATCGTCTGATCTCTCATTTCCGCTTGGGATTAATAAAGTCTTATCTCACTACCTTGGTTCAGAATAACTTATAATAACTCATCATTAAGGAATAACTTGCCTGTTTACATCAGCTTAAAACATGAAGTCCCCGTGGATGAGCTGTTAGTAAAGAAACGATAACGATAACATCTGCTTGACCTTCTGACCAATCAGCATTCAGGGATTGGGGAATATTGGCCATGACTGCCACTTCCAGAGAGCTGAGATTTAACTCTGGATGAACCTGGCCTTCTTGATGGAGGTCTTCAGAATGTTCTCGAACAGCAACACATGGCTAATACCGACGGCTAGCCCAGAACTCCCAACTATTCCACCTGAAAAGGCTGAATTCGGTTCATTTAACTGAAGAAATCCAAATGGTATGCGTCATTTTGGATATAATAAGGACAGAACAATAACAGAGTGTAGCACTGGGGTCTCGGGGAGAAGACTGCAGCGCTAGAAGACAGGAGATAAGATTATGGGTCGCTAAACATTTAAAGAGTAAACATGGCTGTTTAATTCTCCTCCTTTCCAGCATCTTCTGGGAGTTCGCTAATGACATTCACATTCCTGTAATCAGTGACAAAGTGGCTGCGATTTACATTCGGAAAATGCCTTAATGGGAGTCTCTTTTTCTTTTCTAATCACCAAGCGGAGGATTTGCTCTGTATGTTCAATCCATTCCACCTGGAAGATCCGATTGGAAATGCTTAATTATCCATGACCTCACCAGTGTGTCCCTGAGGAGGAGGAGGAGGAGGAGGAGGAGGAAGGGGAGGTGGCAGTGATGAATGCTGCAGAAGCACAACATGGCGTCACGACTGCGAATGTAATAGTGAACTGATGCACAGTTAGGCAGGAGGAAGGCAGCTACAGCTGTGCTCACAGCATTCAAACCAAACCACTCGCGCTGGTCTTCATTCCTCAATCACTGGGTTCCTTTCTTATATTTAATATTTTAATACAGGGGATTATGATAGGACGTCTTATGTATATACATGTGTAGCGTCTTTTGGCTCGAGTAAGTATGAAGTGTGAAACTTCACACAGATATACGGTAGGTGGTGAACCCAGCATGCCCTGTGCTCTGGGTAGCAGATGACCCTGTAGCTGTTAGCTGCTAAACTGAGCCGAAGGACAGTGCTGCGGAAACGTGACGTGCTCTGGAGATTAATACTGATGAAGAAAAAGAGAAAATAAACGTTTCAGTACACAAAATAATTTAGGCATTTCTACAGTTATCTGGTTGTGTGTTCTCTGTGCTCAGGTGATTTTTATGATTTCCATATGAACTTTAAAGTGCAGTGAGAAAAAAAACCAAAGCAAACAGCAACTGAACCAAAAGAATTCCTTTGGCCCTGATTCGGACTCAGCTACCGGACTGATAGATGTGAAAGTGGCAAGTCAAGGTCAAGTCCAAATGAAAGTGAGATCGAGTCAAGGTCGAGTCCAAATGAAAGTGAGACCGAGTCAAGGTCAAGTCCAAATGAAAGTGAGACCGAGTCAAGGTCGAGTCCAAATGAAAGTGAGACGAGTCAAGGTCGAGACCAAATGAAAGTGAGACGAGTCAAGGTCGAGTCCAAATGAAAGTGAGACGAGTCAAGGTCGAGACCAAATGAAAGTGAGACGAGTCAAGGTCGAGTCCAAATGAAAGTGAGACGAGTCAAGGTCGAGACCAAATGAAAGTGAGACGAGTCAAGGTCGAGTCCAAATGAAAGTGAGACGAGTCAAGGTCGAGACCAAAAACCGTGAAATCTGTTCGCAGGTCAGTAAAGAGTTTAACTAACGTTCCGCTGTTGATGACGAATATACCAGCGTTACTCGCGTCTGTCTGTTCTTTCACCCCTGACGCTTAAACACCTGATAATTTTACACACGTTCCAGCAGATAATAAAAATAGCAGCCAGATGTTTACTGCTTCCATGGGAACTTTGATCTGATGCTCTCCGTCTTGGTCAGACTTTTCCCCCCAATCACATCTTAGAGCACAATGCAGATGATTTTATCTCTGAAATCTGCTGAAGTTAATTATGCAGTGAAGAAATGCGAAGGCTTAAAGGATCTCAGAGCGCCAGCCCACAGTCCGCAGACAGGCAGGTTGAGTTCCTCGCTCCTAATCCTGCTGTATTTGCAGCTTTAGCAGTAAAAGCACGAGGGCACTGGAGGAGATTCACTCCATCACATCTCAGACTTCACACTCGCATTTCGGCCCACTGCCTGGTGCGATCGTGCTTTACAGGGCAGCCAGCTGCTGCTAATGTGCAGCCACATTGGCTTTTATTAGACAATTAAATTAGATGGCAGCCATTGTTTTGCTGTTGGGAGACACTGTGGCATTTCAAACAGAGACCATGATGCTGCAGAAGAGATGCATAAAGAATAGTTTAGTTGTATTACCTTTCACTGATTTCTCATGAGTTTTTAATCTTGGATGGATCTGTGTGTGTGTGTGTGTGTGTCACACACACACACACACACACACACACACACACACACACACACACACACAGAGTGTGTGTGTGTGTGTGTGTGTGTGCGTGTGTGTGCGTGTGTGTGTGTTACACCACGCCTCGTACCTTTCACAGCACTGTCTGGATTTTTAGGTGTCGAGTGTGTGAATGACATTGCAGGAGCGGACAAATCCATCACGCAGCCTCTGGGACAGGAGGATTAGGTGTCCAGGCTTGCTCAGTAGATTAGCCGCCACCAGCGTATTTCTTCTAATACATCCCGTGAAAAGAAAAACCCTACATGCCCTTTATTTTTTTATTGAGTGTTTTCATTGCTGACCTCCTGGGGTTGAGGAGAACTTCTTTGGTTTTGGCTTTGATTAGATGCTGCACATGCTTGTGCTAGTTATGTACTTAGTTAGCTAACTAGCTTGCCATACATGCGACTGGGCAGCACTCCACTAGCCCAAGAGGCTTGCTAACAGATTTATGATCCTCTGCACTGATGTCTTTATTAATTGTTCAAAACTGTTTACAAGACAAGTGTCTTCATTCCCCCGTACACGTCTCAGATCCATGCTACGCTAGCTGTCCTTCAGAACCCTTTCTGACTGATCCTCCATGCTGTCATTGTGCTGTTGAACTGTTTCCATACAAAATAAAAAAGATCATATGACCTGCTACTAACGGTCAAGAATAACATCTCTCAGTCAGAGCTGTGTGCTGTGCATGCTTCATGCTAACTCCAGGCTGGACTCATTAGCAGCTCGGTTGGCGTAAATGTAAAAAACAAGCTCTGAATGATTTTAAAGATAGGATACGTAGTGCCCTGTCTTGCTCCACACGCTGGTGTTAGCTTGTTGTTAATTACACGGGTTAATGGAAGAAGCTGATGGTTGCCATGAGACGAGGTGGAGGGCAGTGTGAAGGTGTATGATGAGGTTTAAGGCACCGTGAGATAATGACATGAGATATTATGTATTATGTATTAACCGAAAAGCTTCTACACGACAATATATTTCTTCGTGCAACTCACCTTGACGGAGCACACGCAAGCAAAGTCATGCACGGAGATAACGCCGATGATCGCTAACGCTAGCATTGTTCATCGTTTCCCATGGTGATCAGCACTGTTCTGCGGCTGCTCCGTAAGACAAGTCTCGGCTTTGTTTTAATGCGCTTCTCTAATACAAGTACAGGAACAGAGAGGCTAAAGGTCCTATATGTCATTTTTCTTTATTGCTGAAGTTTTATTAAACACAGCAGGAGAATTGATTCCTCAAGCCTGTGGTATAGATTGCCATTTCCACCTCTCCAACTCACTGAAACTACTCGCTGGTCTTTAATATTCATAAGAACACATTTTAATGCGCATTAATATTCATTATTTGACAAGTGTAAGTTAAACAGCTGGCCTGTATGACAGAATGTGATGAGGGGAAAAATCCTCCCCTGTGAGGGAGGAGAGAAACGTCAAGGCCGCGAGTTTATACTTCAGTTTTACAGTTTTTCAGGTTAGAATGCTAATAATGCTAATAATCATGCTAATCATGCTAATAATCATGCTAATCATGCTAATAATCATGCTAATACTGAACATTAGCTTATGCTGTTGATTTGGCAAGCTAATGGTCTCTCAGTGACGAGAGAAACATCAATAGTCACAATTTTTTAATAACGAGCTGAGATCAAGTCAAGACCAAGTCCCAATGAAAGCAAGACTGAGTCAAGATCCAAACAAAAAGACCGGAAACGCTCAAGTCTTTGTTGGAGCCAATGCTTTACTGCGCTTTCATACAGGTAAAATATCAGAATAATTCACCTTGGAAAAGTGATCCATTGGAAGGACGGTTGATTGACGGTGCAGAGGAGATGTGTGTATAAAACCCTGCACTGAAGTCTTCCCTCTCTCACTTACGGCTAAATAAAGCCGGACGCTCTGAACACCTGAGATCACTAACACTCTCCTGTTCGGAAACTGCATGATGCAACGGCAGGCAATAAGAGCCGGCGGCCCGTCAGCACCTGAGGCCCAGGTAAAGAAAAGAACGAGTGAATAAGCTCATTTTGAAAGAAGACAAAAGCACTAACGGGAGTGCTGAGTGGCCCGCGGTATGCTAATCGCACGGGCCCGTAAAACACCAACAGGGAAACGAGTGGAGCTGTGTTATGCCTCTGACTCCGTTAATGCCGTCCTAATGAACAGGAAGTCCAGCGCGTATAACGGCCTGCTGTCCAGTTACAGGCTTCTGCTGGAGCTGAAACACTCCTGATCCATCCTCAGTGTGGAGCTGGAGTCATCTCACACTTTCTCTATAAATAACCCCTTTAGATGAAGCCGGTAAATCTCAAACTGCTTCATTATCGATTGATGGATACCACTAACCACCTCTGAGTCCCACACACACACACACACACACACACACACACACTGAGGACTGGAGTGTAGTCGGAGAAGGAATTTATACAGATTGGCCATTGGGGGCGTGGCACGCTGGAGCAGGAATATAAAAATGAAAATACAGCAAAAATAAATCATTTCTAATCCATGTCTGAGATAATTAATGGATCATTCGAAATGTGAGCTTTGGAAAACGGGAAAACCGGGATTTAAAGATTCTGACTGTTACAAAGCACTGACACTGGAGACTCCTTCCCTTAAAAATCGGGAGCTCTTGCTTCTTAGTCTTAACTCCATGCAGAACTTTTGTGTAGACAGTATCAGAATTTGCCCACGTGCTATAAGACAACAAATGTCAAACCTTACACACTGCTGTTTACTACACACACACACACACACACACACACACACACACACACACACACACACACACACACACTTGAGGAGTATCTAGACAGTTTGTGCTTCCCTCTCAGGAGAAAATTTCCCACAGAGTGTCATTCCATCCATCTTCTCNACACACACACACACACACACACACACACACACACACACACACAGGCAGAGCGTTGGGGAAAAGATGAAAAGAGACCCCCGCGCCCCGTCTGAGATGTCACCGAGATGAGGGTTCTGGGAGAAAAAGAGAAGGGCGTAGAGCAGAGAAGAAGCACACACTCTTCTGGAGGACGGCTGAATCAGTGACTGTAAATAGAGATAAATGGGCCTCCCCAGTGCTCAAATATTTGCCACAAAATTGCAGACACGCCAACACGTCCGACAGGCTGATGGATCAGCAGCGAGAACGGAGCCGAGAGAAAGACCAGCTTTCTCCCTCACTGAACCTCAGCGCGATGCCAAAAGACCCCGCTCCGAATCCGTGCCGCGTGTCTGATCAGGAACAACCGGGAATCGGAAAATTATTCTTAATCTCTAAAAATCTTTACAAAACATTTGTGTGGCGGTCTTGGAAAACCCATCAGATATCAATAGCAATACTCTGACACCTCAACCCATCCATACACTTCACCAAAGTGACAGAAATGTCACTTTCTGTCTCATCATCTTTCTCACCTTGCCTTGACTTCCTGCGTCTGCTTAAGGTAGCTGCTTTAATAGCTAGTTGGCTAGCTAANCTAACGCACTGAACGTCATGCCTTGATCACCTTTTAAATAGCAGCTGATACCAGTATCAGTATCGATGCTGTAGTAAAGCTCACCTGTATCTCCAGCTCCACCGAGCGGCGGTGTGTGTGTGTGTGTGTGTGTGTGTGTGTGTGTGTGTGTGTGTGTGTGTGTCACCATGCTCACGTTAACACGTCTCCCGTAGCGTACCTTTACAGAGCTGAAACTCCAGCTCCAGAGCTGATCAGTGGCACGTGGAACATTACAGCTTGTGTAGCTCCAGACTTGTTTATCGCAAAGCGTTAGCTGCGTCGCGAGCTAATCTCTGTAGCATCTTTAGCTTCGTAAACAAGTTGTCAAATCGTTTTGCAGTAAAAAAGTAGCTGTGTTTCTGTGCTTTTTATGCCCATGTCTAATGACAAGCAATTTATTATTCAATATAGAAAACAGTTTATGGCCTGGAACCCTGAAAAGCTGCGATGACGCCTGCACCATGAAAGATAATGTCTCGCATCCTGCTTAATAATTTAGCCATTATTTGGTGTAGAGTTTTCCTTTTAATTACATCTTGTCGCATCGGAGGGAAAAAAAAAACACTCAGAGCGTCACAGTTTTTAAAACCAGCACTCTGTAAAGGCTTTGTATTCCCAGTTCAAGACGTTAGTCATGTATGAACCTTTCAGTCCCTAAACCGCTATATATTTGTGTTTATAGGCCATATATGAGGCTTTGGCATAAAATAGCAGGACTGTTGACATTTCCGCCTGATGCTGAAAGTATTTTTTTAAGTAATTTGTTATTCAACTGAATTATTCAGTATTCAAGTAAAGTCTCAGCCAGTGGTCAGAGCAGGCAGGAGGAGGAAGAGGAGAAAGAAAAAAATGTCTCTGTTATGATCCTGTCACCACAAACCTGTCAAAAAAAAAAAAGGCTTTAAAATGAACTCCGCTTTCGAGATTTGAACTTCAAAGATACACCGAAGATGCCCTGAAAGTTTGTGTCTGGCTTTGAGCCCAAGCAGCAGAAGTTATTAATATTTCAATATGAGCTTATTAAAAGCCTGAAAGCCGTTCAACAGCCGGGAGGATGAAAACAGACGAGTGCGCTGCAGGGAAGTGTAATCGCCAGTGATGGAGGTCTAAATAAACGACAACCTTGTGAAAACATCCTGAGAAATCTTTTTGAAATGCTGATGAGAACTTCAGAAAGCGTTGACTGAGCTGAGAGTTCGTCTGCGAGGCTCGTCGCGATCGCCCTGCGGACGAAACCACGGGCGCTGAGTGACACGGTTTCATATTTACGGTGCCACTCGTCCTGATCATCTGATCCCTGCTTTAGTCTGATTCTCATGTGTTCTGTATGTGATGGCGAGAGAAATCGAGGTAGAGATAGAGAGAGATACAGAGAGACAGATGATGACATCCTGACTGAAACAGTGCCCACGCATGCAAGACATGATCTCCAGGTTTCTGTCTGTTCCCCGTCATCGTCCTCTCAATCTACCTCGCGGTTTTTAACGTTCTCACCAGGGGACGATGAAAAGGCTCGACGGACGCTCGCAGATGTGCCACAAATCATGCCATCCATCTGGTACATGAGTCATTTGTGCATCCGTGTCCACCTGCTCGCTCCCTTTTCAGATCACTCAGTGGGAGGCGGAGAAACAACGGCACTCCACGGAGGGCCTTTCTCCGTGCTCGGGAAAGACGCGCAGCTCCGGGCGTGACTGTGAAGCGCGTCGTTATCCAGTTCCACATGTTCAGAGAGTAAGGAATACTCCGTCTCTGCCTCTCATACCGAACACAGCAGGACCATAATTTGGAGACTCACGAGTGGCCAAAAAAAAGATTAGACCCAATCTCTCCTGAAGTGGAAGACCCAGTGGGACATGAGGGTAATATACCACCTGTGTTTCTCTGGCACTTTATGAGGGACGCTCAGTATCAGATTAGTCTCTGAGTCAAGTCTTGTGAGAAGATGGAATTGTAACTGGCCGAGCTCTATGATACATTACTGGAGAAATTTCCTTATCTTTAATCTAACACATGCTGGGACGTCAAGGATTTTAATCAGCATGTGCAATTTAGGTGCGTTGTTTGGTGGAAAACCCAAAGAACATGTGAAACTCCATACAGACAGGAACCCGAGCTCAGAGACAAACTGGGAACCCAAGCTGTGAGACAGCAACACCACCCACTGTGCCACCATGACCTCTAACATCACCCTGCCTCCATCTCAGCCTTAACTTCCATTTGGTTCATGTCAGCTTTTACTCTCTGAGCGTCATATTGATCTTTCACAACTATTAGTCCATTTGTACAGTGTGAATCAGAGCGAAATTGATTCTTTTTGATTTTTTTGCTATTTGGCGAACCAAAAAGCAAAAAATGTTGTGTGACAGGTCCATGAGGGCTTGAAAACCTCCTTGGAAAGCTCATTCATTTCATTCATTTGTCAGAAATACGCTGATGGAAGTGCACAAAGAAATCACCCGAGCATAAAGAACACAGATAGCCGGAGCTAAATAAACGATTAGATAAGAATGTAAGTAGTTTAAAACATTTTGTGAGTGTCATCCAGCATTTAGTTAAATTTCTCTTTTTGCTTGTTTTGTAAGAACAAATTTCCAGAACCGAAAGCATTTCTGCAGCACTACAAGCTCTGTGCTCTGGCTGTGTTAGCGCCTCACGGCTCGGCCACTTCCTGCAGTCGGGTCGAGTCAGAGCCGAATCACTTCCTCACCGTTAGAGTTCACTAGGGAGCAGATCCGACACAAAGCAGAATCACGCTCCTGGAAGCAGCAGTACGTAGGACATTGATCTCTTCTCACGTGTACCACATGCAAAACAATACACATTTGTAGAATTTGTAGAAATATACAGGGATTTTTATGAATGTGAGCTTTCATAGATGATGCCTTGTTAAAAAAAAAAGTCGACAGAACATTTAAAGATGAAGTCTAATGAGTGGTAATGTGAACTTCCTCTACGAAGCTAAAATAAGCACTTCAAATGGTCTTATTTACTGCACATCCCTGAACTAATCATTAAAGGTTAAGGATTAAAAGTAACTGGTTTCACTATTCAGTCATGTTAGTCACTAATCACTAAGTGAGGAATTTTATGTAGCTGGACCTGTAGACCTTTTAGATGAATACTCCTGATCTGGACATATATGGATTAACTGTAGCAACCCTCTTTGATGAAGGATGTCTCACAGATACTTACATTTAAAAAAAAACACTTAAAAATGAGATCAGGACTCAACCCCTGTCAACTGTAGGCCGATATCTAACCTCCCCTTTATCTCCAAGGTCCTAGAAAAGGTTGTTGCACAGCAGCTATGCTCATACTTACATAGGAATAACATTCATGAAATGTATCAGTCAGGATTTAGGCCCCATCATAGNTACTACTGGCCTCTGATCAGGGTTGTGTCTCGTTGCTTGTGCTGCTTGACCTTAGTGCAGCTTTTGATACCACTGATCATGCTATTCTCCTCGATAGACTAGAAGATGTAGTAGGCACTCTGCATGCAACGTACATTGTCTTTAACCATTACGGGATAACTGTCATACCTAACAATATCTCTCTCTTTCTCTCTCTGTCGAGCTACACATGCTACTCCTGAGATGCCAGTGGTCCTGACCCCTTCTGATCTCCAGACCTGCCTGATCCTGTTTCTGCTTGGAGTTCCACATGGACGAACTGAAGATCATTGGGATTGCTGGGAATTGCGTCTCTTGGAGATAGCTTGGAGATCTCATATGGAGAGTTGTACTGTGGTGGCTTTGGGGCTGTGGTTGCTGCGAGCAGTTTTGTACTCAGGACTCCATCAGTGGACAGTGGAGAGGTTCGACAAACCAGACTTCATGTGAAAACTGTAATCAATTTCCTCGTTACACAACTGCACCATTCGTAGTACACAGTAATAGAAGGGAATGATTTATAACCGCACTATCCGTTACACCCAGATGAGGATGAGGATTCCTCCTGAGTCTGGTTCCTCTCAAGGTTTCTTCCTCATATCATCTCAGGGAGATTTCCTCACCACCGTCACCTCTGACTCACTCATTAGGGATAAATTTTAAATTTATATCCTGAATGTATTTATTTCTGTAAAGCTGCTATGGGACAATGCCCATTGTTAAAAGCGCTATACAAGTAAAATTGAACTGAATTGAATAATGCTTGTTTGGTGTTTGGAATCTGTCATCTCTCAGACCAGCAATGTGAAAACAACTAAATAATATTTGACAGCATCCTCTTCTGGTAAATAAATCATTATGGTCGGAACACAAAGCACAAAGACTTGTATCAAATCCACTAGAGTTGAGAGAAACACTCTAGCAGAGCTGTGCTTCATGGCCTGAAATGCATCCAACTGCTCGTGGCCAGGGGAAGTGGGCTTCAGAGGGACAGGGACGTCAGCAGGCAGTGAAATATGGTGGCACATTAATAGCAAACCCGCTGAGACATCTCCTTCCAAGTCTCAGACCTCATCAGGAGGACAGCCTGTCCTGTCACGGCTGGCAGCAGACACACCGCAGTCAGCTTGTTTTTTTGTTTGTTTTTTTTTTTTTTCAAAGGCCAAAGCATAGCACACCCACATGACCAACAGAACCAACACTTCCCACACAACTTCTCCAGAGACTGAAACAAAAAAAAATTCATAGACCCGGAAAATATACAGACAGAGGAGGTCAGGATCGCCTACACTGACTCCGGGGCTGGGCATCTGGGAGTGCATGAGTGTTTGTCTTTTACATGCCTTTTATTTGTTACATCATTAGTGTCATCATGTATGATAGTCGTCATTTTCAGAATCAGGATCACGGAGGTTACTGACGAATCTGAGTGCACAGCCACTATATAACCCTCCTGTTTACTGCACACGGTCACCTCACGCTTAAACACATCGAGAGGAAATAAAGGCGCTAATCAGACTTAAATAATGTGTGATGTGAGGACAGACCTCCATAATACTAATCATTAACTCACTCGCTTCCATCACTCTGTATTAATGCTCTTACCGCCATAACTAACTCTCCATCCATTATTATTTATGCTACCACTTTTTAGCTGGACAACCAACACCCAGGACCAGGCAGCACACTGGAGCTTTTAATAAATAAATGTACCTTTTGTCCATCTCAGGAATTTCTTGTGTGCTGTGTGATGAGGAACACCAACCTAAAGCAATTACCAGTCTCGTTTACAAACGACTAGCAGAAGAGACTCCAGCAACCGGCAAAGTGTTTCATTTCTAAATCCGTTCCAAAAATAGAAGCAGCCAAAGCCGAGTCATTTCCATATTCATGAGAGCGGCACTTTTTCATCCTGTCAGAATAAGCTGGCGCAGAGCCACGGGCAGGACCATCTCTGGCTGATCTCAGAACAGCGGTGGGAAAGCGCTCAGACACGACGCGTTAAGCGCTTCCGGAGGTGTAAAGTGACGTGTGGTGCTGCGAGGTCCTGACCCCAGCGCAGTCAGGAAAAGAAAGCAGGCAAACCCACAGAGAGATGTTGGCCTTAAAGGTCTAGAGTGTCTCTCTCAAATATTAATAAGACAGTGGTGGAGGCAGCCTCGCCTTCAGTGTTTCATCTCACCTGCAGTGTGTGGATTTGTGTCTACGAGCTGCTGCTGTAATCATAAACGCTGTCCTGTTGCTCATCCCAGGACTCTTATTTACATGCTGTTCATCCTGTAAACACACTCGTTACTCGTGTACACCTGTACACTGCAATTTCACTACCCAACGTCACCCGGAAGACGAAGCGCTCCCCCCTGAGGCAAGTTCTCCTCTGGGATCTAAATCTACATCCTGATTTCTGTAACGCTGCTTGTACAGTTAAACCGGAACTGAATGCAGATGAGGCAGTGTGAGTGATGTGAATAAATGTGAACAGTGAACAGGGATGTTCCTTTTGTGTGTGTGTGTGTGTGTGTTCGTGTAGCCATGTGGTTAATTCAGTGTGATGAACACAGACACACACGGGGCCGAGTCCACACACCTGATGGATGAAGACCTGCGCTCCGCGAGGACTCAGCAACAGAATGGCTCGTCTCAGCGTGTCCCTGTAGCGGTTCAGCTCCTCCGTGCGCATGCTGCTGAACAGATTGGAGAAGACGCTGCTGATGTTCCTGTCCACCCTCTGCAGAGCCACGTCCAGACCCTGCCTCGCCGTCTGGTCCAAAAAACCCTGCAGTCCGCGGATATCTGTAAGAAGCCAAGCACACAACTGTTTGTAAGTGAAAAATCTAATCTAAATAGTTTCCCAACAAGCCATGACTTCTAAGCGCACGAGGCACCGGCTAAGGTACAATTTTCTCCCAAAACGCCAGGAGAGGGTGAATTATAATCAGGAGTGATATATCTCTAGCTGAAAGCACACACAGTGAGAGGTTTAAGGGCTCTTCAATTACTGCTTCAGGGGCTCTGCTCCTGTCTATTAGCCATGACAGACATCTTGTAAGGAAAAGGTGTTGCTGTCTGCCGAATCCACTCCTTCTCTACTTCCCCTTCTACTTAGTGTCACTTCTGTCACTAAAAAAAAAACGGAGATATCAGATTTTCCCAATGCGAGGAAGTATTTTAAAAACATAGTAGTGAAAACTGGAGACCAACTGCCATGTGTGTGTGTGTGTGTGTGTGTGTGTGTGTGTGTGTGTGTGTATACACAGACAGAGGAAGGTTTTCCATGTGCTGATTGGTCGTCAGGTGTTGATTAGTTCTCTAGAACAGCGGCTCTGACAGTAGCGCAGGTTTATATCAACGCGCTCGCTCTGATACGTTACGGTTTCTGTAGTAACGGCTCGTTCACGGGGGGAGGGGGAGGGGTGTACAGCAGACGCTCCACTTCTCTGTAAGAATACACTTATTTAGCATTCATGGAAGGAGTCTCCAGTGTCAGATTTCTGTCAGGACAGAGGAGTTGACGCTTCTTTGCGGTTTCTCGGTAACCCGGCATGCTGAAGACTTGAGTGAGATCAAATAAAGAGTGGCTGTGAGGGAACGGCTGTGTGCAGCTGCTATAACGTAAGTGACAACAGGAACCGACTCGTTTCACTCGTGGAACTAAATGGATAAAAAGACAAAAATGCCATTGGAAACTGCTGTGGAATAAAAGGAATAAAAGCCTTCAGGATGTCCCATAGCGTTTACAGCAACTCCTCTGAACACTAAAACTGGAGACTCCTTCTTTATCCATTTGTTTATCCATCTGTTTATCGATGTGTTTATGTGGAGCTTCTGCTGTACAAGTCGTATTTCTTACATGTGTCACGAATGCAGATAAGCTTTTTAAAGATAATTATTGCATCATTTGTATAGAACATAATTAATATGTGTGCATGAATTACAGTTACGCATTTTATACCCAAGGCTGCAATTTGCATGGATTAAATCTCTAAAACGCATTAAAATGGACGCAACTGAATCCTAAAAGTGGATTATGTAAAATTATGCAAACGTCTTTGTTAGTATGCTGATGACCTGATGCTCCACACTGGAAAGGAAACATCAGGCATATGATTTTTTTAAAATATTTTTTATTTATTTATTTTTTGCACACAAGATGCTCAGTTGTGATGAATGTTCAGTCGTGTTAATCTCCGCGCCCACAGCACCAGGAGAAGCGTTCAGCATTCAGCTCATTGGTTTTAGCAACAGCTGGCCGGGGCCCAGTGAAACACAACTGCGGTACTTAGGGGAAGAGATCATAACAAGAGATAATCAAAGAGGAATGGAGGAGCAAATCCCATCAAACAGGATCCATCCAGCTGGAGAGCGCACTGAGGGCGAGGGAAGGGATTAGTTCGGGAAAAGTAAAGCGCTGATTCGTCACTTCACAGCTTCTGTTCCAGGCTTTCCATCTCCCTCCTCTTCTCTCCTTCACACACACACACACACACACACACACAC
>CM074956.1:290539-298540 GCA_037577455.1 Pangasius macronema
AGTTCGGTTTGACTTTAAGCCTTCTGCTAACGGTCATTAATGAGCTTCACTAGAACAAATACTTCGGCATAATGTCCAGCTCGATTCCCCAAGTGACGAAATGACACACTCGGGCTCGCTATATTCCGTAATGAAAGGCAGCTGCGGTGGTGTTTGCATTTCCAGGCGGATGATTTCATGACTCTGTACCCTCCTCCGAAAGCGTATGATAGGTTCATACGCTCAGTAAAATCGCTTTTCTTCAGCTCCACTTCAGCTCTTACGTTTACGCTTTTATAAGCTCACCAGAGACTAGAATTCTGTCTGTGGCATCTCCGGAGAAATACACTTCAGTATATTCAAAATTCAAAACTTTCCCTCTGCATTACTGCCACTCTTCCGCTCGGCTTCTTGCTGCATTGTATAATCAGGCAGAGTGTGAGAGGATGCCAGAGACACTGCGCCGACCCTGCTCGCTGCCTCTCCTCCATTCAGATCCTCAACTTTATAGAAGAGTTCACATGAAAAGCGCTCTGACGAGGAGGACGCTTCCTGTCGTTCCTTGCCAGGGGCAGAATGCTGTGGATCTCCTGGCAGCCACGCAGCATGCTAAACTCCGTGCTGGTGAAAGAAAAGGGCTGCGGGCCAAAGGAGGAATAAAGGAGTGGAGGGGACGGGGTGAAAGGGGAGGAGGGGTTGTGTCGCTCCTTTGGGGACGCTGTGGCCTTGAATGCTGGAGGCTTCTTCTCCCATCATCTCCATATCTTAGAAATGAGTGTACACACTGGGGATGTAACCCAACGTGAATACATGACTGAGGATCAGCAATAAGCTGCTTCGAAACAGACACTAATAATACAGATATGAATAGGAGTGTATGATTTGTTTGACAGAGACACACACGCGAGGATCTAACTGCATACGGAGACCTCCTTCAGACTGAGCAGATAATGTTCTCTAAATGAAAACAAATATGAACAGCAGGCGCACTGTTCATACAAACTGGGGATGTAACCGAGTGATTTCTTTATTTCTTTATTTCTTTTTTAAAGCTGTCAGACTGCTGAACGCTGAGACGACGACTGGGACAAACAGTAGCGTGAGCTTTTTACTTATGAAGCTTCCCAGCTCAGTGGGAACAGGGCTTCCAGGGGCATAATGGTGGAGGAATTCATTAAAGAAATACACACCGAAAGAAGGAAAGAACGCTTCTGATAAATCTGAACACACATACACATGTTTTAGCCCTAAACAAGTACAGATCCAGGTAGCGGCGTTGCGTGTGCCATGTTTGGAGACTCCTGGAAGAGACAGACGAGGATAGACGACAGGCCGAGCGTAGCTAACCTGAGCTTTTATTCGGTTGTGGCAAAAACTGTGAAGAAAAACTAAAAAGAAAAGTACAACCCATTAAAAGCGACCTGAGATCTGACAGCTTCACTGCAGCGGCGTACTGAGGATTCCACACGCGAAATGTCTCTCTGACAGCTAATTCCATCGCTCCTCTGACAAAAGATGGCATTTTAATTATAATTGCGAGAGTTCGGCGCAAGTGCCTCGCGTGTGTCGATACGTGTTGTGGGGTATATTTACTGCATGGAGAAAGTGCAGACTTATTATTCTCTTCATTATTCTTCACTTGGCTGTTTTCAAATAAGGCGTATGGTTAAAAAACACCTGAGAAACATCACGTTCTTCTGAAGCTCACGGAGGCGAATATTTTAATCAGAACCTTGTCGTCACATGTCTTTGGTCACGGTGGCGCAGAAACGGCCACGAGTAACAAGAACGCATCACGTTATCCCTTCTACGACTTCTGGTTTCAACTCAGCACCAACGGGTTTTCAGGTGCGGCAGCAAGACCAGGCCAGAAAGCGCTTCTCAGGATTCGGACCAAAAAAAACCCAACCCATCCCAGAACCCCCTTATTGACACAGATGACATCACAGCGCGAGTACACGAGTGCCTCGGGGCTTACACTTGTCCTTCCTCAGGGCAGATGGTCCTGACAGATTGTCCATCGCAGGACTGTGTGTTTGCATCTCGCGACAGGATCAAGAGCTCTAAATTCATTGCCGCTTTCTCATCCTGATTCGCAGGAATCGATGGACATTTGAGCGAACCGTGAAGCACAGCATCGTCCCTTCATCCCTCACCTCATCCTCAAACTTTTCTCCTTCTGACTAATCCCTGACCACACGCTGAAACAGCGAGAGCACCAGTTCACACCAGCGTTCGCGGTTCAGCACTCCTCAGAGGACCGAGTGTTCAGTCCCAAGAGATTAGGACACTCTTTGATTATACAGTACTGTGCAAAAGTCTTGGCACTATAGCAATAATTACACTTTTTATTTATTAAATAATGAGACATCATACGTTTTTTATCCATTTTGTTCATGGAAGAAAAATGAGTTGTACTGTCAGAGCTGCTGTTAGAGAGAATGAATCAACACCTTCTGACCAATCGGGAGAAAATATGAAAACCTGACTTTGGTCACTACAGCGTTTACCTGCGTGCTCTATGAGTTTAACATTTCGAAAAGAGAAGAGAAGAAAAGAAAAGAAAAGGAGGGAGAGTCGCAGTGTAAGCCCTGGCACATGGGCAGATGTAATCGCACAGCGAGTTTGTTTAGGCTGTTTAAATAGCCGTGCTCAGAGCCAGGAGCAGATGTCACATAACAGGCAAACACAGTAAACAAAGACATTTCCATTCTCACAGCACACACACACACACACACACACACACACACACAGACAAGGTCAAAAACACCAGAAACATAAGGAGAGCCTGAAAGTGGAACTACAACTACAAGAGCCAGGGATGGACGAGACGTGGAGACGCTAATACTCCTTTTACACTGAAGAGAACCAGCAACACTTTTTAAAAAGAAAGAAGCGATCACTTTCATCGTCTGAGGAGGCGAAGCATTACATCATCAGACGTGGGAGGTTCCTAACACACTGCCTGAAATTAATCGCGTTAATAGGTGTCCTCCTCTTGGGACTGACTCACTGCTGCTCAGTAAAACATCAAGGGCTGTGATTGTAGCATGACAGAGAAGACAGGTGACCATCTAAACTCGCACTTTTATTGAATCTGATCGTTGTATCTGTGCAAATGATCTGAGCAGTGAGAACTGTTATGTGTGGGAGCAACAGATTAGGATTATAAAACAACAAATTACTGGGAAAACATCACTTATCACTGCGTGTGAGGAATAAAACACTCTCCGTGTGGCGCTGTTCTAGGAAAATAATCTCTCGGAGGCATGCACTACACGCAGGGAAGCTCAATATCCTGAACGTGGAGCTTAGAAATCCGCCTTAAGCAGCTGCGTAACTCGACTCTGAATACCAGGAACTTTCCCACACAGATACTGAGGTGCCTTTCGGCTGTAATGACGCTGACGCTGAACGCGGCGCTGTGAGAAGACTTTACAGCACGAGCATCATTCTGCTGTGGACCGATGATGAACTTTAGCATTGTTGACACGGGAGCCATTATAGAGTCCCTGCTAAACTTTCTATGGCTTTTCTTTCTGCTGAAATGTGAGCGAGCCTCCGGGGAAAGCCTGTGACCTTTTGGAAGCAATTTGACCGGCGAGGCGGCGGGATACACACGTCACTGCAGCCATGTCGAACTGAACGTGTCAGAAGCACGAATCTGAGCCCAAGACATCCATAAGCACTCAGACAGAAAAACGGCGGGTTTATCTCCCTGTTCTGCCGGATTACATCGGGCTCGTAAAGTCATGGCGTCACAGCGGTGTGTGTGTGCCGAACTGTCATGCTGCTGTGCTAACCTGCATACACACACGCACGTCTGGACACACAACGTGCTGCACTGCCACGTCAGCGCTCGGGATTTCAGACGGAGGCGCGCGTTTCACAGAATCCGAGATGCTTTTCTTCCTTTCTGGACGGAGGTTTAACATCCCACTCTTATGCCAAATTCATAAGCATTCACGAGAAATCCACACATCACTCTGGCCTTAAGTTGAACTTTATGGTTTTTTAAGCCACATGAATTATAGTCATTTCACAATCGCGAGTCCTTTAAGAGATTCATTACTGTTAGGGTTATCTTAACTGACTCATTTTCCATCTTTATTATTCATCCATCCATCCATTTTATGTAACGCTTATCCTACACAGGGTCACAGGGAGCCTGGAGCCTGGCCCAGGGGCGGGGTAGCAGTCCATCACAGGGCACACACACACACACACACACGTCTTTGGACTGGGGGAGGAAACCCCCAAAGCACAGGGAGAACATCCAAACACCACACCCACAGGGCGGAGGCGGGATTCAAACCCCCAACCCGAGAAGTGCAAGGCAACAGTGTGAACCACTAAGCCACCATGTTGTTGTTGTTGTTGTTGTTGTTGTTGTTGTTGTTGTTGTTGTTGATGCAGCTTCTTATTCTATTACTTGTAAACAGAGCCTTATGATTTTCGTTTTTCCAATTCTGTATTTCGCAGTAAATCCACCCTGAATGAGTGAGTTTGACAGACAGGCGCTGCTGTTTGTTTAAGCCTTCAGCGCTGTAGCTCCACTTGCCCTCTAGAACTTCAGCTATATCAGCAAGAAGAAGCTGAAGAAGAAGAAAAAGCTGTGACATGAACTCTGCACTCATATCTGTGTGTGCTCTGTCTGTTCTCCGTCTCTCAGGCTGTGACAATGGGCTGTAACAGCGAACAATGGCACACTGTGGCAGCACATTCACACACACACACACACACACACACGCACGCACACACACACACACACACACACACACACACTTCCTGTTTAACGTGTGTCACTTCGCTGCTCTGTCATGACCTGCTCCGAATCTCTCCAATCTCAGAACACACACACACACACACACACACACACACACACACATACACTCAACAAATCCACCCGAACCTTTAGTTTGTTATTTTACAATTTTATGTTGATTTTTTTTTTTTACTAAAATGGTTACTGGCTCACATTAAATGAAGATTGACTTAAATAGCATTAGCAAATGATCATCTTAGCATTAATAAACTGTGAGTAACATTAATTAGCGTTGTTTAAATGTTAATGAAATGCACCTGCATTAAACTTCATTAAACGGTTTATTCAGTCCACGACTGAGTCCAGATAAATGATCATAAATGAAATGAAATGTCCTGAAACTTGAAAATGGAGTCGATATTAGAATTAGCTTTTTAGCCTCAGCTCTTAATGTCGCCATGCAACAACTGCAAACGTTTACAAATATATTAAGACTAATGCCCTTTTTATGCAGTGAAGGTAATGCAGATGTTAATGCAGATGTTCATGCAGATGTCGATTATTTAGATTATTTCATTTAATTATTAACACATGTTCGTTTGCAGAGATGTATTAATGCTAAAGTTCTGGTGAAATAAAAGCGTTAATGAAAGATCAAACCTACACACCCACACACACACACACACACACACACACACACACACACACACAGACACACACACACACACACACCGTTATACACACGACGATTACACATGTTGTGCTTTTATCATTGCGTTTCTGCTAAGAGAAGGTCTGGGTCTAAGTGGTAAAGGAAGAGAAATCACTGTTAATGATGTGAATGGAAAACATCAAAGCTAAACTTATCCTTAATTTCTACATAACCACTGGCTTCTTTTCTTTATTTGCTGTCATGACTGTAAATCTTCTACTGTGGAGAGATAATAAGGGGAACGCCATGTGCAGGATAAGACTCCAGACGCCACACAAACAGCCCAAGGCCTGGAAGAAGCGGACGGAGTAACTGGCTGGAGACTGCGAGGAGAAGGAAAGGAGGCTCGGTGAAGGGAACGTCGTGAACACAGAGGCCCGAGCTGATACTGAGAGCCTGCTAGCGTAGCCGGACCGTTCTCATCAGGCGCCTGTGAATTAGCACATAGCCCCGAGCACATGCGTCTTACACTGTACTACAGGAGGGGACGGAGTCAGGGAGTCAGGGGCGGGGAAGCCACACGTCAGCGCTATTAAACTTTTCTTTACAGTGAGAGCGAATCGATCAACAAACAAACATTTGCATTATTCTTCTAAACTATTCTGTGCGTTTATTACGACTTCATCACCTGGATTTAGAGTCTCGTGGCTTCGTTAAGTCTCGACATAAAATAATCAAGTGTAAACTAACAGTCTGCGCTGGATCAAGTGCTATTCTACGTGCTGCTGGATAGTGAGAGTGGAAGCCNGGAAGCCATTTTGTTTAATGAAGCAGTGATTAGTGTGAGAGTTACAGCTCTGTTCATGCAGTGATGTACTGCTGATATACGAGTCTCTCGCCATCTCCTCATCCAGATATCATCATATTAGACTTTACTTTTTGTACTTTCTGCTTCTTCATTTTGCATTTTTTTTATCTCAGATTTTTTTTTTCAGGTGTAAAGGTGTGTGTTTGTTTGTTTTTAAAGGCGGTCTAGACGCTAAGGAAAAACATTTTTTAACTGAAGAAAGATCTGGCACGAAAGACATCCGGAATGCTGGAGGAATCTACTCGCAGCTCTTGATGTTTATCTCGTGTGTGGCGTCGCACACTCAGCCAAAGCTGCTAAGGAGAACAGCTGGCCGACAGTTCACACTTTATCAGTGTCGAAACTTTTGAGAAACGCGACGGAATCGGCGCCCGGATGCCAACTGGCTCCCTGTTGAATATGTCGAGCGCTGCATATGGTGTAGGCGCCAATTAGTCCGTCCCCTTTATGAAGCACGCCGCAGGCCGAAAGATTAGAAGCAACACTATTTTTTTTCTTTTCTCGTGAGACAGTAATGTGTTTATTACTTTACAAGTGTCTGCATCAACAGTGTACAACTGACTCGTCATCTGCGTTCAGGATTCGCCCGGACGCCTGTGGGACGGAATGAAGCAGGAGGTGAACGCGCTCCACACTACTATATATAGTCCTTCTGCATTTTACAATCCCCTAATCTCTTCTTCTTCTCCTTCTTTTTCTTCAACTCTTTTTACTCGCTCGTTTTAACACTTTAAAACGCTGAGCTCTGTACAGAGTGTGCAAGTGCTCTTCTCTGTTTTGATGATGACATGACGGAGTCGGAGCAAAATCCAGCGTGTTTTCATATTTTCCGACTTTCTCATTTGCGATGATCCACGGATAAATGGTGCACAACAGCTGGTCCGTAACGGCACGGTGCAGCAGACATGTTCCTCGGCGTGTACACACACACAGCTTAGTGTAGAGATTCCCGGCACACTGTCATGCTATTACTCCGTGTCTGATTACGCTCCTTCAGATGATTGCAGTGTCGAGGCGTCACGTTTTCCTGAGACGCAGGATGTGCGAGCGTGGCGATGGCGCCCTGGGAAGCCATTAGAGATTTCTCCAGGCATCATTAAGAGATTTTTTATGCAGGAGCAGATCTGAGTGGGGGGGAGCATGTGGTGAAGTCTCTCTAAACACCTCTGCTAGTTACCTTCCCTCTTATTCACTACGACAAAATGAGCCGCCTTTTATTGTACTCGTTTACTCTGCTGCGCGTTTCTGCAGTGTTTTACTGGAGAAGTCGAATCCCTAACCCCGCGCTCACTCACCCACAGCACCGGGACGCAACTAAGCAGCTGGAAATCGCTCGTTTTCAACGCAGGAGGCGACGCGACCATTAACAGCGAGACAACCGAAGCAGAGAAGAATCTACGCTCATGAGGAGCGAACTGATTTGGCGCCTGCCGATGAGCAGACCTTCCGACTTTTACGCATTTTGCATAGGAGCTCAACTTTTCGATGTTTAATAAAAACAGAAGACGAGCCAATTGACATATGAATCTGGAATGATTGACAGTTATGTAGGCGCTCAGCTGACCCCCTGGAAGCCCCGCCTTAAAAAAATAATAAATAAAGTTGTGCATTTAAACGTCCAGCCGCAACGCTGAGGGAAAACACAGCTCTGGCTTTTAAAGGCTTTGTGTGAAAACAGGCCGAGACACGCTGAGCGGAAGCGTCGTGCTTCCTTTATCGCACTTTTCTCACGTTACA
>CM074956.1:307632-332154 GCA_037577455.1 Pangasius macronema
GTGCTGTGAAAGCTGCATTCCAAAGGGTTTTGGCGGACTGGACGTGTCTGCAATTCTAGCAGGTCATCAGAGGAGTCCATTGAGGACAGAAAAAGCTTTTAAGGCCCTTTTTCCTTCCTGCCAAGTGGCTGTGAGATTAAATCGGTCATTCTGCTGTCTGATAACAAGAGCAGAGGATTTGGGAGGGTTTTATTGCAGTCAGGATGGTGGCTTATTAAAGTGCCACTAAAGTATCTTTCTTTTCTTTTCTCTTTTTTCTTTCTGTCAGAATATATGTGTGTTATTTTTAGGCTTGGGAGTGACACAGCAGTAACGGGAACCTCAAACCGCTCGCGACTGTCACCTAAAGAGGCTCGAATAATGAGTAACGGTCCAATCAGGCACTTCTCGCAATCGCAGCCTGGTCCAAACATCTGGCTCGTCTTCCGCTCGTGCGATCTGCCTCTACCGAACCCCGACTCGCTCCTAACGGCCTCGGCGTTCCTGCCAAGCGGAAGTGTTCTTCTGTAGGGAAGGGAACAATGCGAATGTGAATATCTAACACATTAAAGAGGGATTATCAGATTAGCAACGGCTTCCTTTCAGTCAAATCAGATTGTGATTAGACTGTAATAGACTTACGTGTACTGCATATGCTCCGAATCAAAAAGGATAAAAACATCTGTCATCATTCATCGGTAAGGAGATGTTTATTTCAGGTTTATGGGAGGAGTCATTCTAAACGAGTCGTTCATTAATTAATACAAACAGTCTAAATCGGCGTCAAATTGCTGTGGTGTAAGAGGAATAAAACGCTTCAGGGTGTGCTGTTATAGGAAAATAATCAACTTTAGGCTGGAGACAGTAACTCTGCTTCATCACTCCACTCCACTGCTGATTATTTACCAATAAGTGCTATTACTGTGTAAAGGGTGTCATAGCTTTCCATACAGGAAACTAATCAACACCTCCTGCCCAATCAGAACCCAGAATTCAACAGCAAAGCTCAATAAAGTGCACCAGAAGCCAAACAGCTCGGGTGTTTTGTTTGATAATGAGCGACCGTGGCAGTGCTGATGGAGTTCCTGAGAAGCGAGGCTTAAAAGAGATTCTGATATGACTGAGGTTTGGGTCTCGAGAGACAGAAACAAAGACGGAGCCTCCACATCTATAAAGCATCACAATAAACCCGAGCGCTGTGGACTGCTGAGATCACACACTCAGAGGAAGATCATAAAGTCTGTCATTTTGAAAGCATTAAGTATTTAAAAGTGGCCATGGGTTTAAAAAAAAAAACAAAAACAAGTGAAAGTTTGAGACTGGAGCTTCTCTGTATACTGCTGTGGTAATAATCCCGTCTTATTTACGATCCTACAGACGACACGTGCAGTCGGGAAGAGTCCGGAAAGCACGAGCGTGTGAAAAAAGCCCAGCGTCGCTAATAAACAGGGCCGTAATAAAAAGCTTTCACGGGTTTGATTTGTCTCACAGTCAGGGCCCGAGACCAGAGCCTCAGGAGGAGCCATTAGCAGGAGGACGAGGACGTCCCCGCCCGCTGTAAGCGCACTCACACACTCAGCCTTTCATCCGATTTTTTTAATAAAGTCTTCAGAGGCCGTGTCCATCCCAATCCCAATCCCAGCACTCAGCCAATCACACTCTCCTGAGTGGCTCTGTGAGGCTCCAACAACTAAACACACACATCTCTCGCTCTCACAAAAGCCTCCACACTTCACCACATTTTGAGCCTGTTGAATAAAACTCGCTGCTATTTCTGCATCCACTCATCATGCCGTGGTTTCATCACACAGGAGCACGTGGCTAAGGCCGGATTCAGCCTTTTCCCATGTGACTAGTCTGTTTCTGGAAAGATCTACGCATCCATCATTCTTCCTCATACCTGATATTACGTCTGTTTATGTTCAACATGAAATAAAGAAACAAACTTTTTGGTGTTTTTTTTTACTTCTTTAATATCCTATTGGTTTACATTTGGCTGAATGATTTTGTCTCTGGGAAATGGAGTTTGTGTGACGTAACCAATGTCAAATCAGTGACGTCCAGTACGAGGTTGTAGTTGTAATTGTGAAAGAAAGAGATCTTGCGATACGTGTGATACGTCAGGAAGTGTACCATGCTACTGAGATTATATCATTCTCTTGTTCAGCTCTACTATAGAGGAATTGTTTCTCTTTTCTGCAATAAATGACACAAAACAACAAGAAGTCAATCAGAACAAGGCTTCTCTCTTCACTGTGCTGTGTTTCAGCCCACGGCGTCCATCATCCTGTAAAAAACTTCTCTCTGGATGTCTGAATTCATGCAGGAAAAGGATTTCTGTAGTAGGCTCTCAACACTCACATGTTAAATAACAAAATATCTGAGTAGTCCTGAAAAAACACCGTAACATATGGCACGGAAGACTGCATGTTAAAAGCCTCGTAGTAGAGAATATGGAAGGAAAAAAAAAAAAGGGTTCTCGGGGTTAGGAACCATCTGCACACGATCTGCTGAGCTCCAGTAAGCTGGCATATATTTGTTTTAGCAGATGTGATTAAGGGAGCAGGCCGCCGTGGATTCTGGGATAAGTGGCATGCTTGAGGAGAGATGTTATCAGCTGGGATCAAACCTTTGGCTTCTTGGTGCGTAGCCAGGCTCCTCGAACTGCTGGAGCAGAACCAAAGCCCAGCGCAGCAGTTCATGCCGTGCAAGAGGCTGATGAAGATTTATGCGCTGGAAGCCTGTGAGAGCTTCTCCTGCGAGCCACCATGTAACATCAGGCCATCAGGTGCTCATGGCATGAACGTGAAAACACAGATTCACCTGAAACCCGAAGCAGCACGAAAACACAGAAGAATCCTGCCTGCGACTGCCATACTGCGATACGCCTCTCCCTCAAGAAGAACGCTGTCCCTCCATCTGTTTATGGCTTATTCATGGAAGAAATCAGAGACAGGCCGAGCGCTGAAACAGAGGGAGAAAAAGACTCTCCATCTCCTCTGTTTTCTTTTCATTTCAGTCACACGGCAAACCAAGCGCTGAGCACGAACGTAATCTCGGCACCTTGTGAACACTGTAACTTACCCATGATCCTCTGGGAAAATGACACCTCGTGCTTAAAACATTAAATAGCGAGGCAAGGTGAGGTTCAGCCTCAGCGTTAGAAAACCGCTGTGTATCCACCATTGCTATACACCAGCGCTAATACTTTCTACACGAAATGTAAACATAAATGGACAAATGTACGCAACAGTAAGAGAATCACAAGGCAATAATGCGGTGTGACGTGTGTCTTATCTTTAACATCTGGAACGTGTGCAGCTCAGGCGTGAACGTGCTATGCACTTAAACTTTTCCACATTTTGTACCGTTACAGCCTGAAGCTGAACTGGACTTCATTCACTGTTACTCCTGAACCTACAACAAAATAACCCGTAACAACGACGTGAGAAGCAGCCAAGACGTGAAAGGTAGCGCCCCAATGCTCCCACCACCGTGCTTCACAGCTGGGTGAGGATATTGATTCCTCTTTTAATTCGTAAATGAAGCCAATGTTGTTATGAATCCGATGTTGTTATGAATCCCGTAAAGAAGACATGCCACGGTTTGAAGGATAAGCTGACCGAGCGCTCATCCGGAGCAGCTTTTTGGATCTCAGATATATGAATTATGAACACAGGAAGTCAGGATGAGTTCCACCTGCCCATGCACGAGCTCCATTCTGTCCACTCTTGATGGATTAAGCTGAGAATTGTTGCACGGTTACAGTCTCACTGAGTAGCACGTCAGCAGGAGTGGCGTCTGGCGTGGAACAGCCGAAAGCTGAGAGTTAAAGTTTCATTAAAGCGGCCGTGGACTGAAGCCCGCAGTCCTGCAGGGATGCTTGTGAGGATTCTGTGTCTGAATCTCTGGATTCTGCGGGTGTTTGAAGTGCCGAGTGCCGAGTGCTGAGTAAAACAGAGTAATAAAAGTAAAGATTTACCACAGTAGCACTATACGTTCCATTATATATGGCGTGCGCCACTGGGGCATCTATGATCAAGCAGAGCACAATATGAGCATTAAAGTTGAATTTTGAAGGGCAGAAATCAATTCGAAATTAAAACAAAAAAATCTAGCAGGAGTGTTTTTGTGTAAAAGACTGAAACAGTTCAAGACTGAACCTGAAAACTTCTGCTGAATTTCACCAAAATCCAAATGAACCTCTTTGTTGTTTATTTCACCTTTTAGCTGCTTAGATCCACAGCCGCAAGGACAAACGACACACATGCTACAAACAACGGAGCGAATAGAACAGAATGGCTAGCAGAGTAGAAATGGACAAACTCCGTTTTCATTTTCAACGCTGTGTGTGGACACATTGTGGATTTTCATGAACTCAAAAGAGCAAATTAAGTGGAAGCCGTGCACAAGCTCCACCACAAGTAATCAACAAGTAAAGATAACGCTAATGCTTTTACTCATTTCAGAATAAACAGAACGATCCGCCAGTAGAACCAGACCATTTCAAGCTTGAACACCTGAACATAGTGGTTTCAGTCTTCTAAAAGGGAGAAGCGTTAGAGCAGAGACAGGAACACACACATCTCACTAACCAGCTCGGAGACATAATGAGAGAAAACATCAAAGGAGCACATCCAGGTACTAAAAACGGGACAAATATTAGAGCTGCAGGTGTCCACACAATATCACTCCCAAGCCTGATGAATGCCTAATCACCCGCAACAAACAGCCGCCATGAATCACGAGTGCGCGGAAGTTTCTTTTCTTTCTACAGGATTCACCAAGCCAGCTCGGGCGCATGCCAAACCCCCGAGGACGGCACAGCGCACTGTTCCGCTGACTTTTATTATGTATTACAGCACGCTGCTGCTGCTGAATGCTGTAATCTGATTGGACAATCTTCTCGGCTCTGACAGAAGCGCGGGTTTATATTAATGCGCTCGTTCTAATACATTATCGTTTCTATAGCAACAGCTCGTTCGTCCACAGGGACGTGGGCAGCGGACGCTCTACATAAACAGAATAAAAAAAATCATCGCTGATATTTTGTGAGGAGACGTTTATTTATTTATTTATTTAACAGTTATGGAAGGAGTCTCTAGTGTCAGAGGTACAGCTCTAACGTTGAAGCTTTCTTCAGGACATCGTGAGCATCGTCTCAGCAAGGTGTCCACAATTCCCTCACAGTGACACAAGCCTTCGAGGTATAAAGTGTGTCTTTTAACATGGGGTGGAAGCGATGGATTCATTCCTCTTCCCAAACACACGCCAATTACTGAAGCTGCTCACACAGCAAATTAGCGCCGTGCTCAGAGAGCTCCGATTAGCCCTGACACCCTGCGCAGATGAAGAAACAGAGCGCGATATTAAATCAGCGAGGAATCCCCACACGCACACAAACAGCGGGCTACAGCAGTGATCTGCACCAGCAGCCTGAGTTCCACACGCCTCCATCACACTCCTTCACTCTGAACACAAAGCAGGCGATCAAAGCAGCGCTGCAGCGCTCAAGACGAGACCTGAAGTCAGAAGGCTGTGAAGCGCTCGGAGTGTCGTACGCATAATACACGACGCTCACGGCAGCTCTTCGAGCTTCTCACGTTCCCTCTGTCTCATACAGCAAGCTGGAACACTCTGGCGAGCGACAGAGCGTTCATTTCCTACTCGTTCTTTCTCACCTCTGTGCAAATGAGGCATGAAGCTGCAATCTAAACGATCAGCTCGAGCGATTCCTCAGACCGATCCTACTGCTCCTTCAGTTCCTGAAGAAGATGTTACGAATGAAAATAACGTTTGGAAGGAAGTAGCAGATCCTTGTTGTCTCTGGTGTGTGTATGGCGCTAGTACAGTTAGCTTGTTTTGCTAATCCAAGCTAAGAACTTAAACCAAACAACCAATTTTCACACTGATTAGACCGTTATTTCATTTGGGTTTAATGAATTGGCTTTAGTACCTATAGATAGCTACTACTGATTCTCATCTGAACTAAAAAAACATCTTCACATCTGCTAGCTAGCTTAGCTAGTCTCTAACATACACGTAGCACACACGCTAGCCTATACCTTCACATTTCACCGCCGGTGTAGTCTAGACTTTTTTATTTTTACTATTATTATTAAATTTACAACTGACTTCACATCGCGCTGGAGTTGGAAAACTGATTATGGAGATCTGCACATTGTTGAAGAAAAAAATCGTGAGAATCACAGTTTCTTTTTTCTGCAGCTGTCAGTTAAGGTTAGCGTGACGGGCGGAGTTAGCGCTCGTAACCTTTCGTACTGTTTCGCTCTCACTTGCTACCACTCGTGAACTTTAAAGGGATCAGTCTGATTTCTTGAACAATGTTATCTTGCCTGGCGGACACTTCTCAAGAATCCGACACTTCTCTACCTGATGTAAGTCGAGTCTTCATGGCTTATTACCTTCAGAACGTTTTACATCGAATTCACTGCCAACACAAACAACCTGAAGGAAGCGGATACCTCGTCTACTTCATTAATTCACTCGTAATGAGGTATATAACGGCATGCGTGTAGCCCCTGCGGCCCACGCGTCACCTCCCAACTACACGTTATTGCACTCATTAATAAACTTTTACCAAATGATACCTTCTAGGTACCTTCTCTCAAAACTACAGGAACAGCAGCATCACGGTGCACGAAGCTCCCAGATGTGATGTTTTCAGTCACAAAATCACCTTTAGGCTTCGCACTTTGTTGTAAAATACTAAACGCATCTTTATACTCTAAAGAATAGATGAGATGAGACGCACATTCTATCATCAGTTCGTGTTAAGGGGATATAATTTTAGACAATATCCAAATTAATTAGCACATTTATTTTGACATTATGCAACACACACACACACACACACACACACACACAGATGCAGTATAAAACAGTATATCCAGAGAAATACAACACATCAGTATTCAGACCTCAGAAGTAACTCGATTTGACCTTTAACTTTTCGTTGCGAGTCTCCAGACTTTTAAATGCAACTGTACAAAAGCATCACAGAAGCTCGTTTAAACGTTATGTGAAAAGAAAAGTGTGTTTGTATTTGACCAAATGGAGTTTACAGCAGAGTCTGCCATCGTCACGTCAGAAAGACCTCACCCAGGGCAAAAACATCCTGCACTTCCGCTTTCCAGCTCACAGACAACAGGACGAGCGCATGGGCTTCCAAAACGCAATAGAGAGCGTGCTGCAGGAGTGGACTTTACCTTTACATTTACATTTACATTTATGTAGAGTGAATGGGCGGGGCTAACCTGCTGTACAGTGATTGGGTGAGGCTAACCTGCTGTACAGCGATTGGGCGGGGCTAACCTGCTGTACAGCGATTGGGCGGGACTAACCTGCTGTACAGCGATTGGGCGGGGCTAACCTGCTGTAGAGTGATTGGGCAAGGCTAACCTGCTGTAGAGTGATTGGGCGAGGCTAACCTGCTGTACAGCGATTGGGCGGGGCTAACCTCCTGTAGAGCGATTGGGCGGGGCTAACCTGCTGTACAGCGATTGGGCGGGGCTAACCTGCTGTAGAGCGAATAGGCGGGACTAACCTGCTGTAGAGTGAATGGGCGGGGCTAACCTGCTGTAGAGCGATTGGGCGGGGCTAACCTGCTGTAGAGTGATTGGGTAGGACTAACCTGCTGTAGAGTGAATGGGCGGGACTAACCTGCTGTAGCGCGACTGGGCGGGGCTAACCTGCTGTAGAGTGAATGGGCGGGGCTAACCTGCTGTAGAGCGAATGGGCGGGGCTAACCTGCTGTAGAGTGATTGGGTAGGACTAACCTGCTGTAGAGTGAATGGGCGGGGCTAACCTGCTGTAGAGCGAATAGGCGGGACTAACCTGCTGTAGAGTGATTGGGCGGGACTAACCTGCTGTAGAGTGAATGGGCGGGGCTAACCTGCTGTAGAGCGAATAGACGGGACTAACCTGCTGTAGAGTGAATGAGCGGGACTAACCTGCTGTAGAGTGAATGAGCGGGACTAACCTGCTGTAGAGTGAATGGGTGGGGCTAACCTGCTGTAGAGTGAATGGGAGGGGCTAACCTGCTGTAGAGTGATTGGGTGGGACTAACCTGCTGTAGAGTGAATGGGCGGGGCTAACCTGCTGTAGAGCGAATAGGCGGGGCTAACCTGCTGTAGAGTGATTGATAATAAGATGAAAAATAAGATGCTTTGTTGAAGCATAGTTTCCATAAATAACTTTGCTGGCTGTTTATTTTCCGCTGTGTAAAAAACTTGTTGAGAAATTTCCTTTTTTCTTTGGGCAGCCAAAGTTTTTCATAAAAAATTCCCTCAGTGTCTCAGAGTTTCGGTAGTACTAGAAGTGACACTAAAAATAAAATCTGGCAACTTTGCATAGCAGTGGGCAGTTTAGGTCAGATCTGATTGCTACTGAAGTTTCCTTTGGTTTTTTACTTTTAGAGGTGATGATGTGTAGAACAGAAAAGAGCAGCTTTGTGTTTCAGCTAGCAGCCAGTGAATGCTGAGAGAGTTGACACTTCCTGCCCCATGGTGCTTTGAGGCACAGCGAGATATTCCACACGGTCTATAGAGAATCCAATTTCTGTAAAAAACAGAAAGTGAGTGAGAAAAGTTTGATGGAGAATGTGTGAATGTATGTGCTGGAAAAAGTCATAGACCGTACTTCTCAAAGGGAAAACAAGGAGACGGAGATAGAGTCAGAGGGAACAAAGGGAAAAATGGGAAAAGAGATGAAGGGTAGAGATGGGAAGCTGTGCACTAATCCAAGGTCTCCCCTTAATCATAATCACTCAGCTGTCAGACGGAGTGCGAGGCGAGGCCGTGTGCGGGCGGGCAGACCCAGGTGCCATCTGCTCCCAATAAAATCCTACAAAAGCCTTAATTTGAATAAATGTCCCCTTTGTCCTGTCCTCTGAATGTCCCTTTTATTACTGTCCTCAATAAAGTGCATTCTGCTCACATGAAGAGTACAATCCGGAACTGACACTGAGAGCACAAATTACAGCCGTAACTATTGAAAAGTCCTGAGCTTCATGTGCATGGAAAGACATTTCTTCATCTCATGATGAGGCCCAAAAAAATCCAATCACAAACTCAGCACTAAAAGAACCCAGTGCTGAAAGCCATAACAAAAGGAACCATAGTGTGTCTCTCTACACCAAAAAGAACTAATCATGTTACTTTATATAAAAACAATGTATTTTTCACGCTTCACAACCAAACATTTCACTACACAACAGATGGAAGTGCTTCACTCAGAACCAAAACTATGCTTCTGTCCACATCAAGCAGAACCTAATGATTCAGTCCACCTAAAGCAGAACATAATGATTCAGTCTTCATCAAGCAGAACCTAATGATTCAGTCTACATCAAGCAGAACCTAATGACTCAGTCTACATCAAGCAGAACCTAATGATTCAGTCCACATCAAGCAGAACCTAATGACTCAGTCTACATCAAGCAGAACCTAATGATCCAGTCCACATCAAGCAGAACCTAATGACTCAGTCTACATCAAGCAGAACCTAATTATCCAGTCCACATCAAGCAGAACCTAATGACTCAGTCTACATCAAGCAGAACCTAATGATCCAGTCCACATCAAGCAGAACCTAATGACTCAGTCTACATCAAGCAGAACCTAATTATCCAGTCCACATCAAGCAGAACCTAATGACTCAGTCTACATCAAGCAGAACCTAATGATTCAGTCTACATCAAGCAGAACCTCATGATTCAGTCCACATCAAGCAGATTACCAAATTCTGCCTAGCCAGCCTGGTTTCTAACAGAAACTGCCAGTGGAAAGAAGCTGTATCGACAGCTTGCAGTTTTGGTTATCTGGGAATGGAATCACTTTCCTGATGGTGGTTTTTGGAATAGCAGGGTGATTAGCAGGGTGGAAGATGTCACCGATGATCCTTCCTGCTTGTCTCTTTGTCCTGGCAATGTACAGATCTTCGAGTGATGACAGACTGCAGCCGATGATTTTCTTAGCAGTCTTGATAGCACATAGAAGCTTCCTCTTTTCTTTGGAGGAGGCAGATAGTGATGGTAGATGTGAGGATAGAATTGCACCAGTATTGCCTGGGGTGGAGGGAACTTTGCTAACTGCTGTAAAAAATGCATCCTTTGCTGAGCTTTCTTGTTGATGGTTGCATCTCACATTTGAGAACTCATTTAACTGTGGTTCCCAGAAACTTAAACGAAGTGACAGTGCTCACTGATGATTTATTAAGGATGAGTGGGGAGGGGGAAGATGTGCGTCTCTGTGGTTTTAAGAGTGCTGAGTTCAAGGTTGTTCCAGCTACACCAGAAGGCTAGCTGTTGAACCTCCTGCTAGTAATTTCACATACATTACATTTGCATTTGTGGCATTTGGCAGACGCCCTTATCCAGAGCAACTTACAGAAGTGTTTTAAAGTCTCCAGCAATAAACACGTCCTGATACTGGCTCTCTAGGTCACAGACTAAGAGTCTAAAAACTCTGAATTTTTTAAAAGTGCTAATTTAAGTACTCCAGGAAAAGGTAGGTCTTTAGTTGTCGTTTGAAGACTGCCGGTGACTCAGTTGTTTGGGGAAGTTCATAGGGAAGTTCATTCCACCAGGTGAAAGAATAGAGAAGAGCCTTGACACAGGTCTTCCTTTTACCCTGAGAGATGCTGGGACCAGTCAAGCAGTGCTAGAGCATCGGAAGGAGCGTTGTGCCATGCGAGGTGTGATAAGTGCTTTGAGGTAAGAAGGTAAGCCAGTGGAGGGAGCATAGCAATGGTGTGGTGTGGGAGAACTTAGGAAGAATGAAATTAGTCGTGCAGATGCATTCTGGATCAGTTGCAGAGGTCGAATGGCGCTCAGAGGCAGAGCTGCCAGGAACGAGTCGCAGTAGTCCAGTCTCAAAATGACAAGGGACTGAACAAGCACCTGAGTGACCTGCATGGATAGAAATGGATCAATCCTTCTGATACTGTAAAGAAGAATTCAGCCTGAGTGTGTCAGATTAGCAATGTGAGAGGAGGACAGTTGATTGTCCATGGTTGTCTGTAATCATCAAGGGCAGTTATCTTTAAGGCCATTAAGTCCACTTTCTTTTAGAACTGGGACAATGACAGATGTCTTGAAGCAGGTCAGAACATAATTCAGATCCAATGACCAGTTGAATAAGTCCGTAAAGATGGGGGACAGCTGATCAGCACAGTGTTTGAGGGTTCCACGTGCAACAGAATCCGGGCTGGCTGCTTTCTTTACATTTTGTTCTTTAAATTGTCTTCTTATCTCTTACTCTGTGATAATGAACAGGGTGGGGGGTGGGGGGTGGTGGTGACAGGACTGGGACAGAACCCTGAGTAGGTGATGGATGTCAGACAAATGGTCCGTCTCTCAAATCTGCAGTTGAAGTCATTTAGCTGTTTTGGAAGATGGAGGTCAGTACAGAGGGAGTCTTTTTTTGTAGTTTGATTGAAGAGGAATCGATTCAGCTTATCAGAGTATTGCTATTTGGCTACTCTGATAGCTGTCTCAGATTTGTGTTTTGGCTTCTTGAGTTCTTCCTTCTCTCCTGGCATGAAAGCCTTTTCTTTTTCTTGCGCAGCTGTCTGAGCTCCACATTGAACCAGCGTTTGCTGTTGGGGAAGCAGGTGATAGTTTTAGTGGGGGTAAATTTAATGTGCCGGTGGAATGAGAGGAGATCCAGACTTAAAATTGTATGTTTGAACTCAGTCATTAGAATTACTACTCAATCAGAGTGTGCTTTTTTAATCTCTTTGACCATGTCTGCTAATTATTGTTGTGTCTGCTAAGTACTGGCCAGTGAGGGAATATAAATCCCAGCAAGTATAACAGATGTAAATTTGCAGGGTGAGTAAGAAGGATTGCATTTGAGAAACATTACCTCCATATTAACGGAGCATATATTTGAGATGACAGATACATCTCTGCACCAGCTATTAATATAGAAACATCTCCTCCTTTTTTCTCATTGCAAAGTTCAGGGTCTCAATCCACTCTGTATAGCTGAAATCCTGGTAATTCCAGATAATTCCATGATAACCTAATGATTCAGTCAACATCAAGCAGAACCTAATGATTCAGTTCATATCAAGCAGAACCCATCACTTCAGTCAAATCAAACACAGCAAGAAGAAGCCTATGCATCAATCAGAATCCAAGTTTCAGTCCACATCACACAGAACCTAATGCTTCAGCCTACATCAATCAAAACCACATCAATCAGAACTCAGTGTGATGTTCCACACCAATCAGAACCAAAAGCTTCATTCCACAATAAGCAAAACCCACTGCTCTAATCCACATTGAGAAGAACCCAGTGCTTCAGTCCACACCAAGCAGAACTCTGCCAGTACTTCTGCCTGGCCCAATCAGAACCTAATGCTTTACTCAGCACTCAACAGAGCACAATGATTCACTATATGACAGACAGAGCCAAGTTCTTTAATAGGCACTAATCAGAACCCAACACTTCAATCCACATCCAACAGAACCCATGTGCTCAGTCCACACTGGCCAAAACGAAATGCTTTAGTCAAAATCCACCAAATGTTTCAATAATCCACCAAACTTTAATAAGCACCATGCAACCTGCATCCAGTAAAGCCCTGGGTTCAGTCCACACCTAATGGAGCCCAACACTTTACACTCAGCAGCTGAGAGCTGGTCTCCACGGAGGCATTCTGCACTGCAGTATAAACCTCACACACTGCTGTGCCTCACACAATCGAGTGATGTGCACTATCCATTAGCTAAGAGGCAGAGGAGAATGAGCAGAACAGTCCCACTGTGTTTTCACTGAGAGCGATGGTTCTGTCTGGCTTTAACCTGTTCTTAGGTGTGAAATAAACTGAGATGTGTGTACAGACCTCTAAATGTGTTTCCTTTCAGCCTCACACCAAAGCCCAGTTGTCAGTGTTGGTACTCGTCCAGGACTAGTGATTACTCTGTAATTGAGGTTAGGTTATGGATCTTAAAAAATATTTTCTCTTTTCTAACTGTCAGTTTTTAAGGGAATTAATATAGCGTTCCAACCATCTGGAGGAAAAAGTGGAGGGAAAAAAAATCTAAAGCAGTCCAAGAAATGAGTAAACTGTCAGTATAAATAGAGTAATTGCCTTCTTAGTCACACTAAAACCATCCTGACACTTTGGATTTTCCCCGACTAATTGGCATTTAAGAAATCAATATGCCAAGACTTAAAAGCATGAGTAATTGCAATGCATATTTAGCTCTTCCCCGAGCTAAACCACAACTTCGTGTTGAATTTAAGCAATCCAATTACAGATATTCATAAATGCTAATCACCTTAAAGTCAATTCAAATGCAATAATCACAGGAGACTGTGAACTGAACAATCTGCTTAATTAAATTGAAATCTTTCGATATACAAACAATGGAGAGAACAAAAAACAGAAATAAAGCCCGCTAAATTCCAACTGAGCTTTTGGTTATTTTTATTTTTACAGGAACGTATTTGAAGCTTTTGTGTGCGTGAAGTTCTTTTGAAGACGCTCTTTTAGTGGCTGATAAATATTTCTTGACAACAAATCTGGGATTGCGGTGTACTCAAGTCTTCACTGAACTGATACCGATCTATATTAGAAGAGTAAAGGAATAAAACACTCCATGGCTTGCCGTGATGGCGAAATAACCCACTCCAGGCTGAGCTGATGCGTCCCAGAGCGCTTATTCGGCCTGCTTTATTCCTCTTATACCTCAGTACTATCAATAATTACTTTTATAAACGAGTAATGATCAAAACACTGGAGACTCCAGCCATACTGGCACTGGAGACTCCTTCCATGAAGATCTCCTCGCAAAAGATCAACGAGTACATGTTCTTTAATCCGTTTATGTGGAGCGTTCAGATACACGTCCCTGTGAACCAGCTGTTACTATAGAAACGATCACGTATTAGAACGAGTGCATTGATATTCACTGGCTCTACTGTCAGAGCTGCTGTTCTGGAAAATTAATCAACACCTTCTGATTTGTTAATCACATGGTATAAAGCAAGAGAACAGAAAAACACAAACACAATTTGCATCGCAATATTCCTTCCATTTGGCTCATATGGAAGATCCATAATGTAAATGTTTAAAAGTCAACATCTGTGAAAAAAAAAAAAAAAAAAAAAAAACAGGGCTCCTAATATGCTATGTAGCAACACATTGTACAGCACTGCAGGCGATGATTGAGTCACACAGCTGGAAGAAGTGGACAGTCTGCCAAGGTTCAGGATTTATCAAAATAAATGCATAAATAAACACTAACACCCTCTCTACATGAATATTTCACATTCTATGTAACAATGACCTTTGTGCCTATGTCTGACCTTCACCAGCGTACAGGTGGAAATGTTCACTCAGTCGGGCTGATAAAATTCACTTCTCACCCTCTTATCTCTCTCCTGATCGCGATATCTTGTCCTAAGGGTTTAAAGAACATCTACCATGACCCGGACACTTCCCATTAGTCTTCTGTCCAAATATTCTTAGTGCTCTTAGCTTAGCTGCTCCAGCAGAGAGTAAACAGCGCTCTTCAGGAACAACAGTGTCAACATCTTCCACCCACGCCTAACCTCTTCAAGAATCCAGTGCCGCGCAGCCCAGAGAGCAGAATCTCCGCTGTCTAGCTCGATCTCACCATGTGTAAGGATTGTTGGGAATACGCTGGTACGGAAGGTCACAGGATGCCAGCAGACCGCTGGACCTCCTCAGTAGAATCTTTTTTTTATTATACTGATATTCAGAATTCATTCAGAGGATGTCTTTACTATCTACTGTATTTAGTGACATTAACGTGTGGTGCTGTGTGATGCAATTACAGCGCTCATTCATTCATCCTTAGTAACTGCCTGGTCAGGGTCACAGAGTTTCAAATTCGGCTGCTAGTTTGTTTATATTTTGAGAAATCGAACCATTCATTAGATTCATTCCAAATTCATTCGAACATACAGCAAGCAGAGGTTGAGGAGCTGTCAGTTTTTTTGTTCCAGTGTTTCCAGGAGCTTAATTGTGGTGTTCAGGTTAATTTGAAAAGAAACATCTAGTTTAAGCCACGCCCACTTCAGGTTTAAACCTGAATATAGTTACAGATATTTGGAGTACAGATAATCTCGGAGTAGAGCCACTGATCCTCCAAATCAAGAGGTTGTTTGAGCACTTTATAAGGCTACCTTCTGGACACGTCACCACTGGATGGAGACCCTGGGGATGGACCCTGGACCCACTGGAGAGGTTATAACTGTGACCTGGCGTAGAGAAGTCTGGACTCACTCTCTCAGTTGTGACTACCACCAGGAAAAGTAGACATATAAAAATACAACTAGAAAGGAAAATATGTCAGCTAACTTTTCTTGAAAATTAGCTCCCAAAAAAATTCTGACTAATTCCTATGAGTCTTATAAGATCATAAGATTATGTGCTACCATGTTTCTAAAGTTATATATGAGTGCAGTCTCAAGAAATCATTAGCAGAGAAAGCAGGGCTTTGAAATCTTCCTGAGAAAAGCTCTGAAGCACATCAACAGTGCGTTCATCTCCTCCACTCTCTGCGTGAGGAGCTCTCAACGAAAGAGAACACACTGTTTCGCTAATGCTGCTCTGAACAGACAAATCAAAAGCCTGATGACAAGTTCAGATGTTCCAGGAGATCCCCATCCCGAGGCTGAATTTCCACAAATAGACAAAGACAAGTAATTTGCTAACAAATAGCGTTATTCCAACCAGCAAAACAGACATGAAGCTCTTACCGTAATCACTGTCGTAGAAGACGAGGAACTTGCGCCAGCGGAGCTCATCGACGAGCGCGAGCATGACGTCGCTGAGGCGCACGGGAGGCCGGGCGGCCAGTGTGTAGCGTCCTCCGTCGGCGCTCGGCTTCAGCGGGCAGGCGGTGCGAGGCGAGCCGTCGTCGCTCCGCTGTATGTACAGGTGCGGGATGTGCATGGCGTCCGTGAGGGACTGCAGGGCGCTCGCCGAGGCGCATCCGGTTGAGGTCACCAGTGCCAGGATACCCTGCGTCATCAGCTCACACGCTGCAGACAGAGAGAGAGAGAGAGAGAGAGAGAGAGAGACAAATCAGTCATACTCACGTATACACAGGATATCAGAGTATGGCGGAGACACTGCAAACGGCCTTGTTACAGTTTTTAATTCTTCAACACGTACATTGATTGATAACCATGTAAAACTTTGGATACAACAGCTCTCAGGCTCTTATGCTCCAGGAACAGGACTATAAATGGTGTCCTAAAATCCCTCAGAGGATTTCACATGGCTTCAGAGTTGGTGGAGTTCATCACAAGCGCTATCAAAGCAAACTCATGGCTCATTTGTGTGGTGGAACGAAGGCCAAAATCTCACACAGTTCACATGCAAGACCATCCAAATGGGCAGGGCGTCATAACACTTTGAGAAAACTAATTAGGATTGTCACGATCTCCATGATCTCCATGATCTCCATGATCTCCATGATCTCCATGCTTGGCTGTGGAGCCTTGTGTTTTGATTCTCACTTCCTGTTCTGGTTTAATCTCCATCATAGGCTTATCACTGGTCCATTCCCTGGATTGTTTCTTAAACCCAGAAAACACTTCCTGGAGCACATCATATAACTCTTACGCTTACTACACACAGTTACACCTCTCCAGAGAAAACAATAACGCTAGCCAGACTCGGATGATCGTGAATGACTTGCTGACATCAGACACCACAGTGTGCCTTTCCCTGTATCACTGTACTTAACTAGCTAACTAGCGTGACAAGCTACCACTTTTTAACCTCCTCAGTTAGGTTTCCAGGCTTTAATGCATGGGACTGGGCCACACACTGGAGATGTTACTTCCCTGGTGAACTAGCTAATAAACGTGCGCTTCGTCCATGTGTGTGTACATGATGGACACTTGTCTTGTGTCCTGTGTTATGATCATTTCAGCACTGTGGCTGTACATCCCCGTTCCTCAGGTTTATATAGACAATAATTGCATCGTCTCCTGAAGCTACTTCAAAAATTAGCTCGTCGAAAGCTTCTCCGCAGCGGCCGATAAATTCCGCAGTGCTGTGCGCGCGCCGCTGATCCGAGGCAATGCTTCACTTAACCTTTCCTTTCAAATACAGACAGGATTCGGGATCCTTCGTAAAGCCTAGCTGAACTGCGAGGCTTCATGTGAAAGCACTCACCGTAATTGAGAGAGAACCTTGATAGTCTATAAATATATCTAAGTATAGCCTGGGCTTCTGATTTCCCTCATCACCCTCATCACCCTCCCACATTCAGAAGCCCACATTCTACGATTGGATAATTGCGTCTAACTGCAGTCGTAGAAATGTCTTTAGAGCAAAAAGGCTTCAACATAGATAATTAGCCTGAAAGGTTATGAGGTAAATCATTCAAATGTTCACACCCTGAGGGTTACAAACCTCTCCACTTTGTGGATTTTGACTTCACTTTTGCGGTGGAGGGATGCAGAGGAGGGAAACAGGACTCTGTAAATCCAATTTCTACAAGAAACACCATGAGAGCTGAAGTAAATGCAGCTAATGATGCAGTAATTAAAGAGGACTTGGCTGGATCCTGCATGCAGCGCACTCGATCAATCTCCTCGATACACAGTGAAACGCAAGAGAAACAAACAAACGAGCAAATGCAGGGCGCATTTTAAAATTGACTTTCTATACACACACACACACACACACACACACACACACACACACACACACACACACCAGAGGAGAGCTTTTTAAATAAATGGTCCCCGCTGAGACCCGCCATCTTGTTTGCAAACTTTAGCAACGAATTTCTTTGTCTTATATAAGTTGTCTGCTGGGCAAACAGCAAAAATCTCTTACACACACACACACACACACACACACACACACATTGACTGATTCACTAGAGCCAAAGACAATGTCCTTAATCCCACCAGTGATTTTTTTAGCTTTCTAATGATTAGAGTCGCGGCACTCGTCGTTAAACCCCGAGCAGATTTTATTTGTCCGGTAAAGAGCAGTGTTGCAGTCTGAAGACGCTGTTGTTCGCTCGCATGTTTCTGCCTCTGCAGACGACAGGAAACTACACTCACGGTAATGTACCAGATGCTTACGTAATGAGTCTAAAGGACACGTCTGTTGGTAAAGTTACTGCATATGGAAGGAATAAAGTGTCGTTCCCTCGCCAGCCTCTCTTCTCTCTTCTCTCTCTCTCTCTCTCTCTCTCTCTCTCTCTCGCGAAGAACGCAAAAAAACGCAGCTTGTCGTTACAGAGAAACCGCAAAGAAGCGTAAAAACTCAGTGCTGACACTGGAGACTCCTTCCATAAAGATATGTTAAAAGATATAAATCCAATGATATAAACCTGTGCTACTGTTATACAGAGCTGCTGTTCTAGAGAATTAATCAACACCTGACGACAATCCTCCGCTCTTTACGCTAATCTCACTGCTTAAAGCAGATCTCTGGGAGATTCGAGGCTGCGTGATTCGGATCTGGCGATGTGTTGAAGTAACTCGGGCTCATTGTGCCAGCTCGCCTCAAAAGATGTGAGGTCCTTGACCACAGTGACCAAGGACTAGAACTATTCGCTCTCCCATTAATGCCTAATCAGCTGTCTAGACAGGGCCTTTATATGCCATTAAACTCCGTCTATTTGGATTGGAGTTCCTTGCCTCCTTTAAAAAGTCCTATTAGCAGCCTACAAAACATGATCGATGCCTGCAGAATTCCCTCGTCTTTCATTTCGCTCCACTTTCGACACTGACATCATCTGAAACTCAGCAACTGTAAGCTCCGCCCACTTCAAATATTATTTGTGATATCTATTGTTTTAAAAATCACCTTGAAGCTATCAGCAGGTACAGAGCTGCTAAAGAAATGGATTCAATTTATATATATATACATGTAACAGTTGGAGAGGTTTTCCATGAGTTTGTTCAGAGTGCTATTTGCCACACACACACACACACACACACACACACACANATCTCACATTTAGCAAGACAGATGAGCTGATTATGATATTCATGCTACACACCCCAGCCATGAAACGTATACACTGTGCAGAAAGTGTGTATTGAGGAGAAACACAGCATCAGATCGGCCGATATGGAGAAAGAGGGGTGATCAGACTCGACCCTGCGCTTATCAGCGTGCTGTTTCTACACCACATTGTTCAGCTGAAGGACGATAGCGGGCCGAACCTCTGCTGGAAACACGCCTCACCGGAGACAACAGGAAACGGTGAAGATAAGCTTATCACACACTTCACCAGCACTCGAACAACAACGATGGCCAAGAGACCATCCTGGCAAGAACATCATGGCAAGAAAACGCGGAGCAGATCGGGAAGAGGAACGGAAATAAACTGCAGTGATTATAGAGAGAGAGAGAGAGTGAGAGAGAGAGAGAGAGAGAGAGAGAGAGAGAGAGAGAGAGAAGAGTAGTGTTTATCTAAAGAGTGATCACAGTCCTTCTCTGATTCTAAAAAAAACCCATGTTTATGTAACACTGATGGAAGGAGTCTCCAGTGTACAAGAGGAGTAACAGACTTCAGCTGGTGCTGTTGTAGGAGAACAAACGTCGCATGTGGTGTTTTATTCTTTACTTAATGTAGAGCGATCAGCATCACAGGCATTTATTTAAGTTATTAAGATGAATAATATTCCGTAGCTGTGACTGAACTGGTCTCGGCAGCCTGCGGCGTTTTGGTTATGCTCCTGTTGGTTACTGTGTTTTGTTTCGTCTAATCTGGATAATATTTGCCTTCTGAAGAAAGCTTTCCAGACCAAACAGTTGAGGGCAGAAGTCATCGATCTGAGCCCTGGAGGACCGCAGTCCAGCCGTGTTTGGTGATTTCTCCGCTCCAACACGCCTGCTAAGCCTCGTAATTAAGTGGTGAGTTAAATCCGGTGTCTTTGAGCAGCGAAATCATTGAACTGTGCTGGACACCGGCCCACTGGGAATGAAATTGATGACCTCTTTTCTACACAGACCCTACTCAGAGCTGGACTTAGTGCCGCTTGGATGGCATTGGGTTTAAATCAAAGCTGTCACCTTTTGTATTTTCGTGTACTATTGCACTAATTGGGCACATGGCACATCTATGTTCCTGACACACATATTAATGCTAACCACACACACACACACAACACAACACAACACATAGCGCTTTTTTACAGAAATATATAAACCCGTCCTCAGGGTCCTTCACTCATTTTAGCCCCAAAATGAATCTGAAATGATGAACAACAAGCAGAAATGCAGATAAGGGAAGAGCCTTTTTGTAATATTTGTCGTTTGAAAGGCCGTTTTGAGCGAACGCGGCGTACGCAGGCCGTGTAACACACTGTAGCACAGAGGCTAGAGTACATAGTGTGAGGAGTGCAGCGTGAGGCAGCGTAAGCGTGCAGTGATTTGCGTTTGGTCGATCTGCCGGTGTATTTCTGCCCTGTTTTCACTCTGCCGTATTCAGATTCTCTTCATGGCTGCCGCGCAGTGATGGCTCTGATTACCGCGCACCTGAATGGCTGCTGAAAAAAGCAACGCTCTTCAGCCTACTCCGAGGGCGAGATGAGAACATCCCAGCGGCTCGGAGAATTCACTATTCACAGCGGCGAAGAGGCTGCAACACCTGTGCGACGGAAAAATCAAAGCGCTCGGTGGAGCACAATGCAGCAGTGAGCCGAGGAGAAGGCTGTGAAAAGAGGAACGGACGGCCGTGACGCGCTGCATTGTGAACTTCAGACACCACTACAAAAGCAATGACTCTATTGAGTTCCTCGAACCATAATCACTGAGTCTTTGTCAATACCAAAGCCTAATTAAGGCTAATAATTACATCTGCGCAGTTAGGAACGGAAAGTTTACAATCTGCTCGGTCCTTTTAGTCCATGTGTTAATCTGTGTTGAGGCTGATCGTGTAATTAAAGGAGCGATGTTAAAGGTGATAGGAGGCTCTGAACACAAAGAGTCAAAGAGGACGCTTAACCACAAATCTGTGCTCTCTTATGGATTTAATAATAGTTTTGTCCATATCCCAGTGCAAAGAATGTTTCTGTTTAAGTCAGAGTTAAAACACGGTGCTATTGTGCTGCTATAGTAAAATAATCAACCAAGCAGAGCTCGTGCTCCCACTCTGAAACGAATGAAAGCCATCACACCAAAGCCTCGGGCCTCACGGGAGCACGTCAGACAGACAGAACACTGCTGCACGAGTCCCTACGTTCAAGGACACTTCCTCATAATTCAAATCAAGCGTGCTGCAAGTAGAAAAGTGAATAAATGAATAAAGAATGACGCGGTGATGCCTTTAAACACTGTTTCCCAGCTCTAGAGAACCTACAGACCACCACCGGCCTGACCACGGAGAAAAGTTAGAAAGCTAGAAGGTTCAACAGAGTTTGTCCCTTCCAGGAATCCAAGAAGAACCCTTTTTAGTAGCTAAGAACCGCGAGTTATCCAGTGAACCCTTAAAGAACCCTTGAGGAACCCTTTTTTTTCTACTGTGTTCCCCTGGAGCAAGAAGACCAAAAAGCCAACCAAGAAGAATCCTGTTCTGGTAGCTATGGACGTTTATTTATCCCATAAGCCCTAGAAGAACATTTGAAGAACCCTGTGTTGTAAGAATGCAGTGTATCTGAATATTACTGGTCTGACCATAAACCCTGCTGGTTTCCCAATCCCAATTTTTGGAACCTAGGAACCATTAATTATCCAAGGAACCCTTCAAGAAACCTTTTTTTTTTCATTCCTAAGAATGGCAATTAATTGAAATACTACTTGCATTACCACTAAACCCTTCACTCTTAGAACATGTAGAACCCTTAAGGTGTTTTTTGGAAGCTTTAAATCCAACGAACCCTTAAAGCCTAATCCTTGAAGAACCTTTTTTTGTAAGATGTAAATCTGAATTTAGCTCGACATGGTTAGAAAACTCAGGGACGAGCAGAACTGGCCATCACACTGAGAGCTTATGAAATATTCATGCTGGTGAAGTTCGCATGCACGAATATAATCATAACATGAGCAGGTTCCAGACGTAACGCGTCTGAATCGTCTGCTTCAGTAATTACACATCCTCTGTGTACAGGATGTAGCGTAGATCCGAAAGGTTAACACATCAACATCGGCATGTAGTACTTTTCTGTTTCTTTATGAAGAAAAACACCAGGAGAGGAAGCCTGGGCCGTCACATTAGTGTGCACAGGAGCACCTTCTGATGTCCACTTCCTGTCTGTCTGGTCAGATAAGAGAAGCGAGGTCGGAGAGTATCTGAATACAGAACGTGTACATCACAGAGATAAAGCTGCACATCAGGGGGTCAAGCAACGGAATAAAAACGTGGCGCAGGGTGATTCTAAGGGCACACACACACACACACACACACACACACACTCTTGTAAACATGCAAACCATGCACTGCTCTCATTCGTGGCTTACGAGTACAAAATACCCTGACAAAGTAAGAGCAAAAAAAAGTAGACTCCGAGTCCGGATTAGAAATACTGTAGCTGTAAAATCATTCGCAGCCTCTCGCCCGTGATCGCCCGGAACACCTCCTCTCGTCAGCCTGCTCTCGTCTGCCACGCTGGGATCTAACAGCGGAGGCTTCGGGAACGGATTATTCCTTTACTACACGCTTGTGTTTGCTTGTGAAACGGCGCTACAGGAAACAGCGTGATCCGGTCTGATTTTGCGCTTTTTATTGAATCATCGCTCGCCGTGGGAGATCGGAGAATTAAGAACGACTGATTACAGCTGCTAGTTATTAAGTGTATTACCTCCTACTCTTTAAATTTTTTTTCTTAATGACGGTTTAACGACACGATATTCTCCTTATTTACACACGGAAATGTGCTGTTATAGGAAAATCACCAGTGCTTTATTCCACTTACACCGCAGCAGTCTGCGAGTTCCTGCTGTCACTTACGTTACAGCAGCTGTAAACACTCGTTCTCTCACCAGCGTCTCTTTATTCTCTCTTCAAGTTTATACTATTTTTTTTTTTTAAAAAAGAAGCGTAAACTCGTCTGTCCTGAAGACGTCGGAAAACGTAACGGTACAGCTCCACCTCTGACACTGGAGACTCCTTCCATCAATGTTAAATACATAAACATCTCCTCACAGAAAACTTCACCGTGTCAATGATGTCACACCTTTCAGTGTTAAGTAATAAGTTGTTACTATAGAAACGACAGTGCTTCAGAGCTAATATAAAGCTGTGATTGGCAGCCGCACTGGTATCATAAAATGACGGCTCCTGTCTTACTGCACATTTCACTGGATTGACCTCCAGGATTCGATTGTGAAATGATTTAAGTCCATCATCATGGAGAACTTGTAAAAACATTTGCTTCCCTTTTCACACAGCTGTCCATCTGATGGAGGACCTGTGGTCATTCTGGCCAGAACAAACACTTCTGTCATCATCCAGCCCATAACAGCCATCACAGGGAGTAATGGGGTCATTAGCTTCACGCTGGATATCAGCTCCAGGGTCAGACGGGACGTTATTAATCCTTAGACACTCTCCCTCGCTTTTTTTTCCCCTCCTCCTTTTATTGTATTAAATGTGATCACATCTGTCAGGAGTTAAAAGGATTCCGAAATAGATTCAGTGTGCTTCACTGATTTGATCATCCACATTCTTATGAAAATGTACGAGAGGCGTTGCTGCAATTACACGCTTTTAGAAAGTCATACGTGCCATGTGTGTGTGTGTGTGTGTGTGTGTGTGTGTGTGTGTTCAGTACGTTAACAGCATCGCCCTTTTTACTTAGAAACATGTCCCGTCTCTTAAAGCAGCGCAGTCATTGCATGTGTGCAGGCGATTCCAGTAGTGTGTGTGTGTGTGTGTGTGTGTGTGTGTGTGTGTGTGTGTGACACACACACAAGAGTCATGACATTCTCTTTTACATCAAACAGATGAAATTATAAAAACACAATAACTAAAACAGAGCGGTTGGTGTTATTCCTGTCTAAGGTCTTTCATAGACACTGTGCAATGATTCGACATTTTCGCTTTAAGGTGCCGGAAAACAAGCTGCGTTTCTGAATCCCGTTCTAACGATCATCCTCGCTGGAATTATCTCTGGAGCGTGAGACGAGACGCTGCAGCCGCTCCAGACTCATATCGCCCCGTTAGGTGTGTTTCTGAGTGAGAAGGTTGGCACATCCGCCTGTCGTTACCAGCAAACTTTTTGATGAGCATTTCAAAAAAATGAAAGCTTATGATGTATATTTAGCTTTGAAAGACAGCCGTTAGCGTGTTTATAGCAGCTGTCTCCAGGAAGAACATAATACACGTGTAAGAGCTTAAAAAGAGCCTAATACTCAGGGGACAGCGGATAACTCCAACAAAACAGACTTCATGTGGAAACTGTGATGAAGTTCCTGGTTGCACAATTGCACTATTTGTCCTTATAGTACACAATAACAGAAGGTCCAGGAGTTTAAGTACTTGGGGTCAACAGTCCAGAGTAATGGTGAGTGTGGGAAAGAGGTGAAGAAGCGTGTGCAGGCAGGTTGGAATGGGTGGAG
>CM074956.1:345231-363473 GCA_037577455.1 Pangasius macronema
CGGGAGACGCGCGACGGACTCGGACGGGAGACGCGCGACGGACTCGGGCGGGAGACGCGCGACGGACTCGGGCGGGAGACGCGCGACGGACTCGGACGGGAGACGCGCGACGGACTCGGACGGGAGATGCGCGATGGACCCCGCGCCCACACCTGCACAGCTGGAGAGAGAGAGAGAGAGTGAGAGAGAGAGCGAGAGAGAGAGAGAGAGAGAGAGAGAGAGAGAGAGAGAACAGCTGTACAGCGGGCTGTCGTTTAAACGTCACATGATCAGCGCTCTCTGTAAACACTTAAATACATAAACATCTCATTGTGTTAAAAGATAAATCAGCTGCAGAATTGGACAGTCTGTCACAGCGGCTGCGTCCGAGCTGAAGACATCGACTGGACGTGTTTCGTCAGTTTTTTGTTTTTCCCCCAGGTGTTTTCCCCCGGAGTCGTGTGGAGAAGCTGGAGAACGTCTGGAGAACGTCTCATCCACACACTGTGATCAAATCCAATCAAATAAACATCAGAAGCGAGGAGCTCATGTGCCCACTGATGCGGAATCCTGCGCTCTGATTGGTTCTCTAGAACAGCAGCTCTGACTGTAGCGCAGGTTTATATCAGCGCGCTCACTCTGATACGTTAGCGTTTTTGCTCCACGCCTCGGTAAGGAGTCTCCAGTTTCAACACTTTGTAGCAGCCAGAGGTAGAAGTTTCAGGACAGAGGGAGTTCTACTTTGTGCTTTCTCAGTTTCTGTTGTTTTTTTTTTTTTTGAAAGAGAGAGAGAGAGAGAGAGAGAGAGAGAGGGAGAGAGAGAGAGAGAGAGAGAGAGGGAGAGAGAGAGAGAGAGAGGGAGAGAGAGAGAGAGAGAGAGAGAGGGAGAGAGAGAGAGAGAGAGGGAGAGAGAGGGAGAGAGAGAGAGAGAGAGAGAGAGGGAGAGGAGCCTGGTGAGGAAACGAGTGTGTATAACAGAAGTGAGAACAGCAGCTGGCTCGTGGTAAGAAACATTTCAGCGATCAAATCTGCTCTTCCGAAACATCACGTGGAATTTCAAACGTTTTCCACGTGTGTATGTTACATGTAGAGCTTTTATTTATTTATTTATTTATTTATTTATTTATTTATTTCACGAAATCCATTTATTTTCAGTGGAATTTTCCACACTGCAGCTCTAATCATCGCGTGTCACTCGTTGATGCTTGTGTGTGAATTCTACAACGATCAAATGATTCTCACGTGGAATTTTTACACGTTATTTATTCGTTTATACATTTCACTTTCTTTTGTTTTTGTTTTTTATACATAATCCGTTGGTATTTCTGTGATTTTTTTTAAAAACACGACTAATCTAGCTTCACATCTGACTCGTGTATTCTCACGTTTTTTTTTTAATAAATTATTCATTTATTTTCACGTGAATCGCTTACACACATTATTTACATGTAATACATTATTTATTTATTTATTTATTTATATGATTCATTGATTTTCACATGCTTATGATTCTGATGTGTTTTTTTCACACATGATCAATTGTCTTTTTTTTTCCACGTGCAGTTTCAGGGCATAGTGTAAAACGTGTGTGATTTTTCCATTTGAAATAGTCTTTATTTTCAGGGAGGGGAGGGGGGGTTCGGGGGGGTTCGGGGAGGGGGGGGTTCAGGGGGGTTCGGGGGGTTCTGCTGACAGCAGGCGAGAGCGTGACATTCGCACGTTTCCGCTGCGAAGCCTGGGGAAGCTCATGGTGTTGTACTCCCGGTGAAGTGGCAGCGTGCGTAAGGGCTGAGGCTGAAGTGACAGGCCCGGCTCCCCGCTTCCCGCTTCCCGCCGACTCGCTCGCTCTTCCTTCCCGTCCTGCCGGATAATCAGACGGATTGGTCGCAGCGGGCAGATGGAGCGGGGCGGCGTTACGTTGTGTTTCCTCTGCTACGGAGACGAGGAGTACGCACTCTGAGCCCCGGCCGAATTAAAGTGTCGTGTTCGATCAGCTCGCTCCGGGGAGAATAGATGGCTGGTGGTGTCATGCAATCTGCTGCTGTCACATTCGCGCCAACGCCGCGGCTCCTTCGCCTTTAGCACCTGCTCGCTGGGAGGAAGTGCCGCCACTTTCCTTCCTTCCCAGAGCGGCGCGTGAGAGCGTCTGATGCTGACGGTCTGAATTTGCTTTAAATCAAACACACGATTTTTCAAAGTGTTCTGGACCCCTGGGGACATATTCGAGTTCTTTTCATTTAAAATGAAACGCAAACCGAAGGCTTCAGGATGGTGACGAATTCTGCAGCAGTTAAAACACAGAAAGGAAACGTCCGATATCAGGACGACTGCGCACGTGAGATACTGAGCAGGACGACTGCTTCATACTGAAGGTCAGATCTTAGCGCACGTGAGATACTGAGCAGGACGACTGCTTCGTACTGAAGGTCAGATTTCAGCGCACGTGAGATACTGAGCAGGACGACTGCTTCGTACTGAAGGTCAGATTTTAGCGCACGTGAGATACTGAGTCAGAAGGTCAGATTTCAGCGCACGTGAGATTCTGAGCAGGACGACTGCTTCGTACTGAAGGTCAGATTTTAGCGCACGTGAGATACTGAGTCAGAAGGTCAGATTTTCCTCGGGTCCGAGCTCTTCTGTCGGAGAGCGAGATCAGACGACGTGCCGATGGACACAGAGTACTGAACGTTCTCATTTTTCTCAGAAGTGTTAGGTTTTCATCTGACTCGCCCTCACGCAGAAACAGGCAGGAGGAATGTAAGAGCTGGAAAACTGAATTCTGGGTAAATTTGGAGAATGAAGAGCAGAAAGCGACTCACTGGTTTTCAGTGAAAGCATAAATAGGTGAATAACCTCAGGGGGCCAAGCACTGGTTGAGGGAAGTCCTATAGTGTTCACCCTCTTTGTTGTTTACTAAATAATTCGTCTCGGGAGCTGTAATTTCCCCCCGAGCCGAGGCGTAAGCGTGAGGCGCGGTGGCGTTAACTGGTGTTAGCGGTCTGCTCGGCGAGAGCTGTCGGTAGTTCCTCTCTCACGGAATCAGAAGTGGTTGAGTGTTATTATGTATAGACCTCTCTACCTGGAGTGAGCGTGCTAGCTGAATGCTAATTAGAAAGGTTTGGTAGCAGGAGAGCGACAGTGTTCATGCCTCCTGCTAAAAAACACGCAGTAATGTAACGTGCAGTGGGAGAGAGTGAAGGGCTGAATGTGAAGTGCGCTGCCCCGAGGCTGAGCGTGGCTCGCTATGGAAATATGGCTGCATCAGAAAAGCATATTTGTTAGATTACTTATTCCCAAAGCTGCACGTATGACCTCAGATACATGGTATATACATATATATATATAGCTATGTAGCATGAACCTCGGCTACTGTAGCTGAATTACTGACTGAACGTTGCACGTGACGCTCGGGTGCGTGCTGTGACAGGAAGAGAGTTACTGGAACCGCCATAAAGTTCACGTCATAAAGTGTTTTATTCCTCTTAAACCACAGCGATTCGCCAACAATCGCATTCTTTACATGCTATAGAGCAGCTCTTGTTATACTTTTTGTTCAGTTCCTGTTGTCGCTTACGTTACAGCAGCTATAAACAGCCGTTCCCTCAGCAGCCGCTCTCTCTCTCTCTCCTATTCTCTCTCTCTCTTCAGGTTAATAAGACACGGCACAGCATAAACTCCGCTTTCCCGAAGGCGTCGGAAAACTTGAAGTTGTGACACTGGAGACTCCTTCCTTAAATGTTACATAAACAAACATCGCCTCAAAGGAAACTTCACCGCATCAACACTTTAGCGCTTCTGCTGCTCTGAAAGTGATCAGGTGTTTGAACATCTGTCAGAGCTGCTGAATCTTTTGACCAATCAGAATCGAGCATTCAGCAGAGCTAATAAATACACAAGCAAACACGTGAATAATGAACGCAGCATCTGTACCATCCATGAGGCGAACATTAAGACGGAGGATGTCAGATGTCTCGGTATTGTCTGACACGTAACATGACGTTTTTTAAACTTCGTTTTCGTGTAAATTTGCACGTTCATGCATCACCGGTCAGCTTTTTTGCCAAACACAGCATTTCCTCCGACACCGAAGCCGGAGCTAAGACTCCACTTTAAAGACCGGCGGAGTGACAAGGTCTATTTAAGAAGCAAACAAAAGCTGACATCCTTTTTAAGAAATGGCTCCTGGCGTTCTCTCTCTCTCTCTCTCTCTCTCCTCCATTTAAAGAAATTACAGAGCGCGGTTGCTCTCCGGCGTCGCTGGCCGAGGTTTCGCGTGTCTGTTTCTCGCCGCGTTTGTTTTTCGGGCTCGGGAGGAGGAATAAGCACAGACTGTGACAGGTGCTCATTATGTCTTGTTCGCTATGTCCCTTAAGTGGCCGTGTGTTTATTCCTGTGAAAACCGCAGCAGTGTGAAGTCTGATTAAGAGGACGCACGGAGCTTCGATTCGGCGCACATCAAAGGCTGCTATCAAAGGCATGCTCATCTCGTACATCATGAACATATGATGAGGAGGAGAGTGGAGGGGTTGTGGCTACCTCCGCATGTGTGTGTGTGAAGTCTTCAGAGGGGTTTAGGGACCCATTATGTCTCAGAGACCTCGCCGCATCACCACAGCACTGTTTCTTTAACATCGGGATCGGCTTACGTTGCGTGTATGTCTGTAGCTAGCGCTAAAGGTTCAGCAGATCTCACGTGGGTGCTCCATGCACAGACGACGCGCCACTTCGGCAGCCATATTAGCTCTGCATCTGGTCTGGATCCTCACAGGGTGTTTTTTTTTAACAACATCAAAAGCCAAAACCTGCTTTACACCTGACAGTTCCACTCCACACCACCAGAGGTCCCCATCACTAGGGTACGACACCATGTCCAAGTCTCACCTGAACTCTCTCGCATTACATCAGCATTTATTCCTGTCTTCACTAGCTCGTTACGAAGTCTTGCCTTCTTCCCGATTGCATTCGTGCAGCCAATCAGTGACCAGCATGTCAGGTGATTACACAGATGGCACGCCCCCTTAGATCTGATCATCATTTGGGCTGGTGTTTTCCCACACACACCTATAACACCTCACCAGCGGCGATTCAGTTCCTCCAAATGCTTCAGAAAGAGAAACTAGCCTTCACTGGCTGCATCGAATTCATTACCACTTCTCCTCACACGACCTTATTTTTAATCATGCCCATTCTCGGAATTAGCGCTCTCCGGCTAAAGCGCGACGAGGCGTGCGGACTCCAGATCAGAAAGAAAGCTGGACTCGTTCTATATGATTAGCTAAAGGCCACAGGGGTTGAGTAATGAGCAGAGCGCAGCTAATTGCCTTGACCTGATTTGTGCTATGCACGGATTTGAAACTGAAACGCATCTCCTTTGGCGCTAAATCAATCTGTAGCATTAACACATTCTCAGCACATTAAATATTGAAAAATGGAATCTCCTACATTGAAAAGCTCAGGCATCACACGTGCAAATATCAACCTTTATTATATTCGAGATGTGACTACATTTATATTAGCGTTACAGCACGACAAACCAACACAACTCTAAACCACGACATGGTGCGAATAACCATTAATCAGATCCAAGAGAGGTTTCGCTATGAATCTTTACACCTCTTTATCATCTCTTAAGGCAATAACATGGTGGAAAGATCATAACATTCATCAAATTCCACACTTTAATACACATGTTAAACGAAGCCGAATGCTAAAGTCAGTAGCCCTCAGGGACTTTTAGCCTCTTAGCTTTTACTGGATGAGTCACGCTTTTTTTTTGTTTTTTTTTTTACTTGCTTCCACCTTCACTCTTTCCCAGTCTTTCTTTCTGTGTGCTGATTGTTGTGAAGTAGATAATCTGCGAGTACTGATAGCACTAGCACGTCAGAGCGACTCCGCTAAACAACCAGATGGAGCACAATGATCGATAGCCGGTCCCTAAAGGATGTGTGCTGCAAATATGGGGGGAAAAAATGGAGAGTTTCGGTTCAATCAAAGAAAAGAAGAAGAAGAAAAACAGCAGGAATGAGGAGTTTAAAAAGCCCTCTTGTTTTCTCCGAAGCGGTGCTCTGTGCTGCGCTTCTGACTAAAGCTCTCACTCCGGCTTTGTGTTTTTCTCTTCTTCCTTTTATTCAGGTTTTTTTTGAGTAGTATGCTCTTCTTTATCTCCCAGAAAGCAAAATAAAATGATGAAGTGGGAACATAACACTTACTTGTGTCCAATGAATGGAGCAGTATTCAGCACTTATGCTAATCTGATGTCTCCCATTGTAATGCTCTACTTAAGTCTGGGAGAGCTAGCTAAAGAAAACACGCCCCAGCGTGTGGCCGCGCCGAGGCTTTTCACGTACCTGTCTGCGCTGCTTCACGCACGGTGCACAATGTGGGGTTTTTGTTGGTTTTTTTGAGCCTCACTCAGATTCAGCCTGAGGTTAGCTTTTTTTATCTTCAGAAAGGAAATTATGCATCATCACCTGAGACATGCATATGAATGGGTAGCACATTAGAGGAGCTTGTGGAGCTTCCTGTTACAAAATCCAATAAAGAAACCCTTCAGAGAGCACGGCCAGGTTTGCTCCTGGCCACGGATGGCTGTAGCATCAACNAACCCTTTTCTGCTACGCCACTTGGGAGCCATTTAGACAACATTTATGGAAGAAGTCTCCAGTGGCAGTGCTTTGTACCAGACAGTGAAAGCTTTTTGACATCTTCATGGCTATACGCCTTGTGGTTTCTCGGTAACATCGTTCTAAAAGAGGCACGTTAGGGTTCTAAAGATCTACATCACGTCCCACCAGAGTGAGGTGAGACAGCAGGTTAAGCAGCCAAGCCTGGTGCTTCACGTCTCTCCATCATCACCATCAGAGTCTACAAAAACAAACATCACCGCAGCCTCGGTCCTCAAAACGTATCTGCTCGGAAAATAGCAAAAAAGCACTTTATCAACAACAACAAAAAGAGTCATACTGCAAACCCAAGACCCTGAGTGTGACTGAAATGGAACTGTGGCGCTGCTGCTGGGGCTGAAGTGATGGAAAAACACAGGAGAACGCAGCAGGTGTACGCAGACATCGCTCACTTCGGATTAAAGCCACACTGGCTGCTATTCAGATCCACATCCACACGCCAAGCAGAAGAGAAGACGGAGAAGGATGTGGTCATCATTTCCATGGCAACCGAGGGACATTCAAGTGTCCTACATCTGTCAGGCGATACTCTTAGTCAGCGCAGCTCCTCCTATAGGGGCAGAGTTCCACCATTTANCAACAAATCTTAATCTTCAGGAAGTCCTCATTCACAACTCCGTGTATTTTAAATCCCACTTATATACTAATTACCAACGATTCGACGGATTTGACTGCTCACTTCCTCATTTAGCTCCCTAGAGTTAATGATGCACCTAGTGGCCAAACATGGGAACTGCAGCAAACCAGCGCTAATAAACAGAGATCCACTGGGGCGGGAATCACGCTGCCCCACTCTGCCCCACGCTGCCCCACTCTCTCAGCAGACAGGACGCTTAATCACAACGTCGCTCTTTTTATGCAAAACTGGGCTAGTTTTAAAATACTTGTTTTACAGCAAATAATCAAAATTAAATGTAGCGAAACAGCGAAAGAGTGTAAGTGCAGTCAGTGTGTGTGTGTGTGTGTGTGTGTGTGAACAGAGCCATTTCTACTGTAAGATATATCGCATATATTGTAATCACACACAGTCCTGTGCAAAGAAGCAAAGATTCATTCTGTTTTTATCTGAAAAGTGTCTCTTATGGAATCTGCTGCTTTCTTTACTGACACACAAACGTTTCATTCTGTGCTGGAAAACTAATGTCTGGAATCTAAAGTGTTTTTGTACTGAATCAGTGATGTAGAAGTCAGAAAATAAACATCTATAACAAAGATTGTACTAAAAAAGTAGGGTGCCAAGACTTTTGCACAGCTCTGTATAAGATTGAGAGAGGGAGAGGGGGATGACGGCATGGATGATGGCCGTACATCGGAAACACGTGACCTTGTTTCCCCAAGCAAAGTCTGAGGAAAAAGAAGAAGAAGAAAGACGTCTCCTTTATCCGATGCTGAATGTATCTGCGCCAGTTTCAGGTCTTTGTGTGGATTTTGAGACGAAACTTGGCAACCCTGCTTAATGATATTATGTTAAACACAGTTCTGTCGAAAAGGGCTCAGATCGAGTTGCTACACACACACACACACACACACACACACACACACACACACACACTTGTACCTAGAGGCAGTTTAGGCTGGAAGGAGGAAGGGAACATGAGGAGAAGGTGTGAAACGAGGCACAGACAGAAACCCGAGCCTCAGACAGAGACGCAGCTTACCCGGCGCGGTGTATTTCTATGAGCTGATGAAGACAGCGCTGACAGACAGAAGCTCGCAGTGTGTTTAAATCCGACACTATAGATGGAAACGTAATGAAATGAAAATGAGCTGTGAACGTTACCAGGTCTAGAAAGTGGGCAGGAGAGCGGCGGGAAAAGTCTAATTAGGTGTTTGAATGACAGGTATGTAGCTCTGATAGGTGCCTGTAATATGATTACAGGTTTCCTCAGGCTCTCACACAGCCTGACACACACACACACACACACACACACACACACACACACACACACACACACCACGAGTGTAAACTCCTCGGTCCTGAAGATGTGGGAAAACATGAAGTTACAGCTTCACCTCTGACGCTGGAGACTCCTTCCATAAATGTTAAATACATGAATGTCTCCTTAGGGAAAACTTCACCCTGCCAGCCATGACACGTGTTTCTTGTTACTATAGTAACCATAACGTATAGGAGCAAACGCATCCCTATAAGTCTGCGCTTAGCGGCTGCCGCTGGACGAGCGCTGCGGAGAATTCGGCAGTCCCGCGGTGTGATGGTTTATCATTTCTCCCCGATTCAGTGTTTTATTAAAATAGCCACGTTCACACCATTCGGGGTCTAATTCCTTTCTAATTCCCGATTGAAATTGCAGTACACTGCTCCTCCTGCGACGCCTCTCCATGACGCTCATAACATCTGGGCGCTGTCTGGTCTCTTAGCGCGCCGCTAATGCGATCCTTTTCCAGTGACATCTCACAGAGTTAATTAAAGCAGCGCTGGTGGTCAATGTTCGTGTAATAAATGCCAGACCCCCTCCTGTGATATGGACTCTTCCTGTAATTGGACTGCCTTTCTTCTCAGGGCCAGATGCAGAGACAGGAAGTGATGTAAGCGGTTAGAGAAGTGAGATTCTGCCTACGGATCAGTATGACCTCCGTGAGCCTGTTTCGGGGCGATTCTTCAGGTCTTATTTATAGACATGGATATATATTGATCTTGCTTAATCTCAGATTTGATTCCATCTAGTGTCACGAGCAGAAACGTATTGATTTAACGAAACGCCGAGCTTCCGTGCCGGTCGATAACTCGCCTCTACTCTGTGACAATGTTCACGAGCAGCCAATCATGTGGCAGCAGCTCCATGAGCAACATCTCGCAGATCCAGGTCAAGAGGTTCAGGTTCAAAGGTCACAACAAAAATGAGTCCTGTCGCATCAGAGACATCTATCAGTTGACGCTTAGCATCATGCTATGCTAGCTAATATTTTACCGCTAACGGGTGAGGAACACGAGGGAGGGATTTGGAGATGAACTGGTTGGACGTCTGGTGGGAGTAAATATTTCTTCGTGATCTGGGATGAACATAAACATAAACGCACTCACCTCCTGCTTCTTCTGGGTTTTTTCTGTCTTTCTAACCTGCTTATGAACCTCAAATGAAGACTGTTGAACGTCACTTTAAAAAAAACCCTTTTAAGCAATATCAGGGACGTTTTCCAGAGACTTTTCAAAGACATTGGCACCTGCTCAAACTCGGATCAATGCGGAAAAGACGGAGTCCAAGCAAAGGAGCTGTAGAGACTGTACAAATCAGATCGATGTGTTCCATAGTAACGGCCTCTAATGACTCGCCGAATGAGATAGCGGACATATTTCTGCCTCCAAGTTGTGTTCTTTAGATAAGAACACTGATAAATGTCTGAATGAGTAATTCCTCCGCAGAGAAACGCTGGAAAGGGAATAATAAATAAAACTCCAGGACCATCATTACGCAGCATCTTTTATTGGATGACCTTTATCTTTATCTCTGAGGGGGTGCCAGTACTTACGGCAGGAAAATTTACGATCGGCGATTACTTTCTTTTAGATGTGATTGGGATGTTTTTTAGACATATAAGAAAATAATCTGCACGAGGAAATGAAGTGGTGAGAGCGAGGAGGAGGAAACGATTTCCGTGGCGCTGAAATTACGAACGTGAACAGAAAACGACGTGCGACGTCAAATGATTTGTTTATTTATGTAACGCTGATGGAAGGAGTCTCCAGTGTCAGAGGTGAAGCTGTAACGTTAAGGCTTCCGGCGTCTTCAGGACAGACGAGTGTACGCTTCTTCTTCTTCGCGGTTTCTCGGTAACAAGCTGTTTATAGCTGCCGTAGCATAAGCGACAACAGGAACTGGTTTCACAGATGTTTCGCAACATTAAGTGAAACTATAAACAGATGAAATGATGACGTGTCATTCTCTGCAGCATGCTGCCGCGGTCTCTGACTTCACTCTTCTCCTAAGTGTGTCTCAGCGCGTCCACGGACTCATCGCTCTCCCGCTGAGGGAAAACGGAGGGAAAGGAAATGACATCATTAGCAGTGGACGCGGGAGAGCATTCGCACGCCTGGGCCCTCGTCTCTGAGCTAACACTGAAGCCATGTGCTAGTTTTGTCCCAGTGTTTAGCTGGGAAGAGCAGTATTATTTGTGATGTGTGTGTGTGTGTGTGTGTGTGTGTGTGTGTGTGTGTGTGTGTGTGTGATTTCCGACCCCAAAGGGATGTGAGGCAAGGCTAGCATTGCTAACTGCTCCAGGTCAGGTTCGTGTGTAACAGCTGAGAGCACGGAGATCTGTGCCAATGACACACTGTGTGTGTGTGTGTGTGTGTGTGTGTGTGTGTGTGTGTGTGTGTGTGTGTGTGTGTGTGTCATACCATCAATCTGGACGTGCGTTAAACGCATTAGCCTACAGGCTAGCCTGGCTAATCGCCCTAGGTCATGCCGTGCTGAAAGCTACACCCCGAGCGTCATACGGAACGTTTTCCCGAAACGTTTTCCTTCAGGCGTGACGTGTAACGTGTCGAGGCTGCAGCGAGCGCGGTTTACTCAAGCGCGATTTATTTATCCATTTCGCTGTCATGCTGCAGCTTCAGAGTCGAACGTCACTGCAGATCACAGCAAGGTTCTCCTGACCACGAGGCAGTTCTACCCTGGTGGGCGTGGTCTCTCCCAGGATGACTCCGCCCACATCCACACAGCACGAGGGATCACTGAACAGAGTGACGAGGACGAAAATGATGTCAATCAGATGCTCTGGCCTTCACACACACACTCACACACACACACACACACACACACACTCTCACACACTCTCACACACTCACACTCACACACACTCACTCTCACTCACACACACTCACACACTCTCACACACTCTCACTCACTCACATACTCTCACACTCACACACACTCACACACTCTCACACACTCTCACTCACTCTCACACACACACACACTCACTCACACACTCTCACACACACTCACACTCACTCTCACACACACTCTCACTCACACACTCTCACACACTCACACACACACTCTCACACACTCTCACTCACTCTCACATACTCACACACACACACACACACACACACACCCCTCCATTTCTGCTGCCTCATATATTAATAAATACAGTCATGTCACGCTAGTTTCCAGACACCTTCACAGGGCCCCGCTTTAAATCTGGACTGCATCATTCACCAGATTCACAAATACCCACAATGCATCAGCGGCGCTTGTCGAGCGGGATTAGGCTCAAGGAGCAGGTTTTGCTTTCCTGCTCTAATCTCAGTGCTTGGTGACATTGTAATAAGAACTAACGCAATAACGGAGAGGTCTGAAATCAACCACGCTCCGTCTCAGGAGTTCAGAACCTGCAGGAAGAGAGAGAGAGAGGCAGCGAGCTACAGAGTGTTTTTTAATTCAGTGACTCATAGCTGTGTGTTTTGGTTTTTTCGCTCTCGTTCGGATGAGGAGATCATTCTGAAAGCTCTGTCAGCGTTCACTCAGGCATCCTTTCCTCCGTAAATCATGAGCAGAAATCGGCAGACGGCGCAAACAGCTGGCCGTCGTCTGTTTGGGCTTCGCCGCGGTGTAGAGTTTTCAAAGCCGAGTCCTTCCCTCGGGGGCGAATCGATGAGCCTAAAACTGCAGCAGCGTCCCCGAGCCACGCTTTTTTAACAAGTCGATCTCGCTTACAGTAACGCTTTATGAAAAGAAACATGTCTGGATGCGGCTCGGCGACACGTTTCTCATGCGGAGTACGTGATGGGTTTGTTAAGCGTTCTGAGGGCGAGCGCATTGATTTCAGATAGCGCAGAGGTACGCTGATTAACGGAAGAGAGGAAATAGAGAGAGAGAGAGAGAGAGAGAGAGAGAGAGAGAGAGAGAGAGGCAGCGTGACGTCTTCGCCGCTGTAGGGAAGCAGCGCCAACCGGAATCTCGAGCGTGGTATTTAATAAATAATTACATGGACCATGCTGCTAGTGCTAGCATGCATGAAGACCACTTCTCATACGCGTGTGTGTGTGTGTGTGTGTGTGTGTGTGTGTGTGTGTGTGTGTCTGTGTGTGTGTGTGTTTATGTTTAAAAGCCCTAAAGCATGAAATCACCCCTACCCTTGCCACAAACCATTCATATAATCATCATGGCCTTCCATAGTGACAGCATGCTAACAGAGCAGCACAGCTGATTACCAGCAATGAAAACATCTCATCAGGGAATAAAAGCTCAGCGGAAGTGAAGTGACGGCCGAGAAACGAGAGAAAGCAGCAGCAACGCGTGCGCTTTAGCTTTAGCTGTTGGCGATCGTAGAGCACTGAAGCAGCGATCAGAACGAACACTTCTGCTAACGAACACTTTTCTTTTCTGCTCATGTGATAATCACCGTGTTAATAACAGCAGTCAGCATTTACGGTTTAGCCAGACGCTGTGCTGTGACACGGGAGACGCCTGAAAAACACCGAAAGCTGCTAAACTGCTGCCTCGCTGTTCTCCTTTTCCTTACTGTCGCTTGCTGCACATCTGGGGGGGAAATAGCTAGCTAATGTTAACATCTGTCAGAGTCCAGACAGTGTAGAGAGTAAGCTTATAGACTCAGCTGGAATTCTAAATCAAACGGATCCGAGTTTATCAAACAGCTCCGAAGTGCAAACCAGAAAAAAAAAAGGGCAAGACTTCGCAAAGCGTAAGTGAAAACTACGGTCTGTATAGTGTCTTTGAAGGAGGAAGTGATGGGAATCAGGCGAGCAAAGCAAACCAGATGTGTGTTAGCGTTCTGCTGATGGCGACCTCTAGAGGTGTGGAGAGGATCTTCAGTAATCTGCTTCAGGGTGGAAACCGGAACTCTGCTTCCTTACGCCACTCTAACCGCTACGACTCCTTATCGATTATAATTATTATTATTATTATTATTATTATTATTATTATTATTATTATTGTATACAGGTCCAGATGTGACTCCAGGAATAAAGTGAAGGAAAACAGGACGATGACGAGACCTGATGTTTACCTTTATTGAAAGTTTCATAAGGAACTCAGACAAGATGGCCGCCGGGGGAGGTCTGCACCTTTGGCGCGTCTCGTCCTTGCCTTATTGAATAAATAAAAAAGGACAGTGTTGCTAAATAGAGGCACCAGGCCAGAATGCCAAGAGCGTGCACAATCCAATTAGAGAGTCCTTTCTGTCCTCGGAGAAGCTTTTTTTCTGCTCCGCTCCGGGAACAGGTGGCTCTCCGGCGTCTCGGCTCATCGCTGGAGAAATCCAAGCCGCCGCTCCGAAGTGTTCGACGCCAAACCGAGCCGAAAGGCCAGCGGCTTTTTGCGGGAAGGTAAAAGTGTAACGTTTCTAAAGAACAGAATAAGAACAAAACTAATCAAATGCCAGGCTGCACCACTGTGTGAACTGTGTTTGCTTTTCTCTCTCTTTTTGTTCTTTGTTTCTTCTTTTGTTTCCACGTCGAGCGAGGTTTAGCAGCGATTTTGGCGCTCTCTTCGGAAAGGAAAACGAGTCCACTTCACGGGAACGGTTTTAACGATTAATCAGCACGCAGCGCTCGAGCCCGGAATGAAAAAGGTGTTGACAGGGAGCTGGGAGTGCGCCGAGTGTGTCGGGTCCTTGTGTGTACAATAAGGTCCAGTTCAGAAGCGTTAATGTGGTGTTCTGTAACACGAGCCCACCCACATACCGCTGGAAAAGTTCCTCACTCGCTGCTGCTTACATAAGAGAAAGTTGTGTGAGGCGGAAAAAGAAAGAAATAAATAAATAAATAAATAAATAAATAAATAAAATAAGCCGTGGTTTGGAAGAGCAGGGGGTCTCACATAACATAGCACATCCTGTTTTATTCCTCTTACGCCACAGCAACTGCGAAACTCATGGTTTTTTATCCTTTTATAGTTGCATTTAATGTTGTAGGACGCAAGCGAAACGAGTTCCTGTTGTCACTTACGTTACAGCAGCTGTAAACACTCGTTCGCTCGCCAGCCGCTCTTTATTCTCGCAGATCATCACAGAGAAACCAAAAAGTCACGGCTTTATCTCTGACACTGGAGACTCCTTCTGTAAATACACATGACATGATGAACATGTTTATTACCAGTGGAGCGTGCGCAGTGTGAGCGAGCTGTCACTATAGAAACGATAGCGTATTACAGCGAGGAGGAATGACAGACTAATCCCATCCCTACACTCACTCGTTCCGTCCCTTCAGCTTCACTCATCAGATGATATACTACATTACCGAGTCGTTAAGGATGTGCACGCTCAGGCGTAACGCACAGACGTGTCACGTGAGCTCCGGGCGAGTGTCCAGAAACACTCAATACACTTAAGAACTCAAGAACCTCCTGCTCCTGGAAGCAGATCTCCTCGTGCTACAGTCACGTAACTACGGCTCGTACCACAGCGCTGTTCAATTCCGGATGCTCATTGGTCAGAAAGTGCTGACTCGGTTACCGTAACTCGTTTCTATAGCAACAGCTCATCCACAGCAGACGCTCTCCAGAGGAAAATCCTCGACTCGGTGGAGTTTTCAGTGAGGAGATGTTTGTTAGACCTAGAGAAGATGAAAGAACAACCCCCCGTGTGTTACGTAGGAGTCTATGCTTTAGAGTTTCATGAGAAAGTGACGGACGTCCTGATGTACCACAACATTAAATGTAACTATAAACGGATAAAAAGTATGACGTGTCACTCTTTAATAAATGGAAACATGTAGTCATTGGTAAATCGCTGAGGTGTAAGGGGAATAGAACGCTTCAGGATGTGCTGCTATAGGAAAATAATCAGCTGTGGGTGGTAAGAGGAAGTCCGCTCCATCCATCCCATCACCCTGCCGTTGATTCTTTTCCTGTAACGCCACGTCTCCTGGTGATTGATTCCTTCTGCAGCGTTCAGCAGTGGTCTAAAGCCAGCTTTCAAATGTCAACATCCTTTACCCAAGACAAGGTCACTGCATAAATCCATTACAATCAGGCTTCGATTCAATTCACGCAGAAGTATTGGGAGCTGTTGAATAGCCGTGCCTGGAGCCTGCTCGGTCTTCTCGCTCCGTTCTGATTGGGCTGGGATTTGATCATCAGCCTCCTCGTGTCAGGGTGGCCTCTAATAAAACCACCAGGTCTTTAGAGCACTCCTTCCGTAGGAACGCTCTGCATTGATTCATGTGTGGAAATAAACGAATGATTTGAAAAGAAATCACAAAAACCAGCTTTGCTTTTCCGACAAATCTGTGATCCCGAGCAAACCGAGCGTCCAAGAGGAGCTTATGTTCAGAGCACAGGTCTTTAACCTGATCTCCAAGCGCACCAGTATTCACCAGCCAGCACCAGTAATCCTGTTTAAACCCCCTGACATGGCAGCAAAGATGATGATTTTTCCTCTAATGTCAGCCTCTAAGATCTCTCTCCTCGAGTGGCGAGAACGAGCGAGACACTTAACCCGGGCTGGAGCCACAGCCGTTAGCGCAGCGCCATTCAGAAAGCGTGTGCGTGTCTGTGCAGAAATGCAGAAAGCTTCATAAATAAAGGAGTAAAAGAATTAAATAAGCTCGCCGCGATAGAACTCCCGCTGTTTCCCCCGCGGTTCTCCTGCTCCTGAGGTAATGCGATGGCCGTGGGATCAATAAAGGTTGCAGCGAGGCTAACTACACCGCCGGACGCGGCCGGAGAAAAATAACCCAAACGAAAACAATCCCTGCAAACTCAATCAAGCGCTGTGATGCGGCGTGGAGCCCTGATGTCTGGCGATAATGCAGGGATTACCTCTCTCTGGCTTTTAGCAAAACACGCAGTCGCTAAAGTCAATAACGCTCTGAAGGCTAGCTGCGTGTGGGCTCGCATCTTAAACCACTCATCCAGCCTGGCAGGAAGCGCACCTGAGGTGAACCTCTCAACCGAGCCCGCGATTGGTCCTTACAAATCCGGCATGACATCATCACTAGCATCACTGTGTTTTACTTAACGTTCTCGCTCACCGCCTTTTCCTCTTTTCTCTTTTTTCGTCATGGATATGGACCAGAATAAGCAGTTCCTCGTGTTCTCGTCGCCAGCTGACTATCACGCCACGGTTTGTGCCATCAGCACTTTTCTTCCTGTAGTCATGGAAACCATCGTGAAATTTTCACAGCGCCACCTGCAGTACTGGAGCACTTACGCTATGGCCAAAGAAATCTTCAATAAATAAATAAATAAAGTTCGAACGTTGTTTATTGACTCTTTTGGATTCTCAAATCTCATTGGTCAGGAGGAGCTGATTCATTTCAGGTTTATAGGAACACACTCGCTGTACGTTACGGGACGTGTACGTGTACGGCGCATACACAGATTAAAAGCAGTGTGTCATCAGCTGTGATAATGGAATGGAGAGCAGGAAGTGTCTGAAAAGTATGACGTGATGTTCGTTAATAAATAAAACACTGTAATCGTTGAGAAATTGCGGCGTGACCTGCGCGGAGTTAATGGCGCTTGTGCTTTTTGGCAGCAGAGCGCAGGAAACAGGAAGGAATGAGTGTCTCACAAAAGCCGCGCGTATCAGACGCACGTTTTTGGCTGGGTGTCTGCGCGGCTGCACGGCGGCTCTTGGGGCTTTCTCACCGACACGCTGACCTTTTCTGTAGTGCACAGGCTGGAATGCCCAGCCTCACAAGGCTCACAAGGCTTCCCACTGACTCTCCCCCGGCTCACGGACAGATTTATCAAGCCTCGTGGAGGCGTTCCCACTTTTCAAGTGTCTTCTGAAGAATTATCAACTCGCTGCACAAGGCAGCAAACAGAGGATTTCTGTTCTTTCAGTGCAGGTGTGTGCAGGTGGACTCAACACGCTGGAGAGAAGACAGCTTCATCATCACTCTTCCATCAACATGCCTCAGTTTTCTGTTTATAAAACAACATGCTGTTCTTTTCATCCGTTTCCAGCCACAAGTGTGTGTGTGTTCTCACACACACTCACCTTTCACTTTATTAGGAACACCTGTACTCCTGCTGATTCATGCGGTTATCTAACGTTATGCAGGTGCAGGTCAAGAGCTTCAGGTGATGCTGCAGGAGTACGGGTGTTCCTAATAAAGTGGACAGCGAGTGTCTGTTACAGCAGCTTCCTCACTTTTGCTTGAAGTGAAAAAAAAGAAGGAAAAAAAAACGCAGCTTGTCATGTTACAGAGAAACCGTAAAAACCCCTCTGTCCTGAAGACTGAAGTTACGGCTGACACTGGAGACTCCTTCCATAAATGATCATATCGATCTCCTCAATGATGAAACATTTTACTTTGTTAAATATCACACCTTTTTAACTTTATGTTCAAACTTAAAATTGAAAAATATATTTAGAGTTTATGAATTTATACTGTAACTTAGGTAAAAGACAAGAACAGTGGTGATCAGTGATTGGACGTTAGGGACAGTGGTGATCAGTGATTGGACGTTAGGGACAGTGGTGATCAGTGATTGGACGTAATGTACAATGGTGATCAGTGATTGGACGTTGGGAACAGTGGTGATCAGTGATTGGACGTAATGTACAATGGTGATCAGTGATTGGACGTAATGTACAATGGTGATCAGTGATTGGACGTAATGTACAATGGTGATCAGTGATTGG
>CM074956.1:366175-377532 GCA_037577455.1 Pangasius macronema
GTGTTCCACTGAGCGCTTCAGAAGATCCTTCATCCCTGTGGCCATCAAGCTGTACAACTCCTCTCTATAAGTGCTGGACTTTCATGTGTAATTCATGTGCAATAAGTCTTTAATGTGCAATACAGATTTATTTATTATTATTATTACTGGGTTTGTTTCATCACACATTTTTAACTTATTGATTTACTTTTTATATACTGTATAGGTATACATTTATTTTATTTTCTTCTTTCTTTCCATTTTCTTTCTTCCTTCTTGAGAGCAACTGTAACACAGCAAAGCGATGTCCCCCTGGGATTAATAAAGTTCTTTGACTCTTGAATCTTCCGAATTCCACTTGATATTGACTTTACATTCATCTCAGCTGCTTGAGCACAATCCTCAGAAGGAAAGCAACCGTTTCGAAACGTCGGGTGAAGGGTTTTCCTCTTCGCTTTTTTTTCTTTCTTTTTCTTTTTTTTTTTTTTGAAGGACATTCCCATGCTGAGAGAGCAACAAGAGAAAGAAGCGTGTGATGTGAGGATGGTAAAGAATGGGATGGAGCTGAAAGAGGGGCTGAGAGCTCTTGTAGCAGATGACGCTAGCTTTCAGGCTCTCCGCTGTAGACGGGCTGCTGAAGAGGAGTCGCGTGAGCACGAGGCATCTCCGCAAGCCGCCAGAGACAGAGAGAGAGAGAGAGGGAGAGAGAGAGAGAGAGAGGGAGAGAGGGTGAAGGAGCTGCGTGCAGGTACCTGTGTACAGGTAACCTCTCAGCAGTGCTCTTTGCTGTAACGAGATCACTTCTGACATGCGTTAGGCTCTCCAGTAAGGGCTGCGGATCTCTGGGCTGTTTCTCAGGTGCTGGAGTGTTTATCATCATCAGCCTCGTTGCTACCAGTAACGGACGCTTCATGCGAGGACATGCCATGCTAAATATAAAAAAACAAACAGATGGGGAGTGAGGAGGTGGAGGGAATGTAATGATAATAATAGTAATGATAATATTGTTATACTGACTGTCTTCCTTTCTGTTTGATGTTACTGTAAACCTGAAACACTCCGAACATTTCAGGTTATTTTATTTATGGTGGTATTCCGATGTCACAGCGCGGGAGCAGATAATGAAAAATATATCTATAAAAGGCAGCTTTTGGCTGAGTCGAGGCCAGGATAAACCAGGCCCTGTCATAAAGCACCGAATTTAAGAACACACACTCACAGAGGTGTAAAGTGACAAATGGGCCACTGGGACCGGAGATCCACGTCTCTCTCAGCGATGGCAGAGCTGAGACACGCCGCTGGTCTTAATGGACCATTAAAGTCCCACGGTTGGCTCTGCGAATCTTAGCGCGATGCCTCGGGGGCTCAGCGGGAACTCGAGTCGCACCGTGTGCGAGGCAGGAGCTGGGCTTGGAGCATCAGTTAAAGCATCTGCGAGTCAGGAGAAATCCACGCCTGGGGTTTTGTCACTCTGGACAATAGCAGAGGTGTTTCTTCTTCATTTAAGGCCCAGCTACAGGCCCGGGATGGGGCATGAGCAGAGGTGTGAGAGACCACAGCTGCACTTCAGCGGTGCCACAACCGAGGCGGCTCAAGAGAAACGTCTGCGAACTTCATTGTGCCGCCAAACACAGCACCAGCACGCCGTCTGATTCAGTCCTGAGCTCCAATCAGATCAGATCTGAGTCTCAGCCTGAGGACACCCTTCAGGCTTTCAACTACATACAGCTCTGACTTCCTGGACTGAACTTCCTGCTCAGGAGCAAAGCTCTAGCTTATTAGAGTGAAAAGAGAGAAAGCGTAAAGCATTTAAAGACTTCGCTCCAGGTTCTCGTCTGCTGGTGGAAAACCAGAATGATGCGTTTCCAACAGGAAGTGAGCTCTCGCTCTGATCCTCAGCTTCATCTCTTTTTGCCTTTTTTTTTTTTTAATGATCACCAGATATTTCTGCTCAGGTGTGATTTGCTGATGATGGCCGACACGACGCGAGACAGAAATACCAGTGACGGGGCGGTGTGATGAAGAGGAGCGCACGTCCCTGTGAGCCAGCCGTTACTATGGAAACGATCGCATATTAGAGAAACCTGCGCTACTGTCAGAGCCGCTGTTCTAGAGAATTAATCAACGCCTGACGACCAATCAGAGCGCAGGATTCCGCACCACTGTGGGATGATGATAAAAATAAACAGGATATGGACTCTTTCCGCATGTGTCTCTTAGTCTTTGGTTTAAAAATGATTTATTTTTGGCAGCTTTCCGTACTAAGCCTGTGCTAAGTTGTGAACTCGGATTCATGTAATTCCTACAGGGGAAAAGACTCATGGCCATGTGCTGAGCGTAAGATCATCGCCGCACACCGTATGGCATCAGGACGGAAAGGCAATGGCTACTTTTCCAAACAAAAAAACCGCTAAAGCCTGGATTCGGGCTGAGCGCCAGGATGAGCAGGCTAATGTAGTTTGTAAAGTCCTGAAGAGGTTAATAAGAATCCAACTTACTGACTCACTGAAGCTTCTTCAGCCAAAAGAAATCGAATAATTCCTCCATCCATCTCCCCTGGATACTGTTTTTTTTTATCCGGTGCTGAAGACTAACAGGATGAATCCTCTCCTTTAACTTTATGATGTGTTTTAGAGGATCTGTGCCACATGAGTTGTTCTATTTTTAGCCCATTACATTTTAATGGGCAAATTCCTAATAATCCTGTATTTCTATACGCGTCTCTCGCTTCGCTTAAACGTTAGCTGAAATTGAAACGTCGAGGGATTTGCATTATATAATCCTTAATAGAGGGGAAATGAATTTCAGCAGTAATAACGGCTCGGCCAGTCAAGCACACTGCCGACGCCGGCAAGGTAACGGTGCGGAAAAACGTTTAAAAAAAAAAAATACAGGAGGAAGTGGAATAAATAAATAAATGCAAGAACAAATAAATAAATAAATAAATGCTTACATTACACTTAAAGCAGTTTGTTTGGGTAATTAAGTCGAATTTAAAAGGATCTCATATGTGGTGACTGCGTGACTTAATATCACTTCTGATATGTCATGAGATCAAAAGTCATGTGACGCTGTGCATTTCATTCCCGTGATTCATTCCTCTAATCGTCTAATATCGTCCCTTTAAAATCCACAAAATAAATGTTTGTTTTCTCGCCGAGGCGACTGACCACTGAGCTGTGATCAGTGATCAGTGAATCTTTTGCAAAGAAAACGCTGAATGAAGTTAAATCTTCTCTGCAAGCGTAGCAGATGAGCGCTAGGTCAGATCATCCTTCGCAGCAGAGCATCGAACGAGCACAAACATTAATCTGGAGTAAAAGTGTGATAAAAAGCTCCTACATCTCACACACACTGCGATCTAGAGTCTGGTGGCTTCATGAAGCTGCGCTCGAGTCGCTCAGTAAAACCATCGTTTGGACTTCTATAATAAAGACTGATTGTTTCTCTAGAAAAAAAGAAAGAGACGAGTTGTTTTTCTGTTCCAACCTTTTGAACTCTATGGAAATAAGTGCATAATGAGCTGACTCAGACGAGGATGGTTTCGTTAGCTCTGAAACTCACACACAGCAGCAGGAATGCAAGTGAAGCTTGTAAGAAGCTTAACAGCCCGGTGAGTCATGCGTGAGAAAATCAGCACCTCCGAAGGCGGAGTGAGAGATGAAACAGCAGCGCAGGTTAAGTTATGATTTATCACGTGTACCATTAAGCAGTCTTAACATACGGTAGGACGATCTTCTCTGGCCCGTGTGATGATGGTTAGTCGATGGCGGCTGTGTACCGTCGAAGCTTTTTCTGAATCAGGTCAATAATAAAAGCGCTCGATGAAGAGAACCTGCGCCCACAAAAGCCCATCTAAGTAGTACTGCGAGGACTGTAATGTCATTTACAAGGCTTCATCCATATTGATGATAGCTGAAGTCGACTGCAAATGTCAGGCTGAGACTAATCTGGCCTTGCTGTGGAGGAACTGCTTATGAAAGATGAATCCAGGCGCTAATGAGGGCGCCGCCGCGTCGCGCTACTGAGTCTGACCCCTGACCTTTCACCCTGCCTTCATCAAACCCTGCCTTCATCAAGCCCTGCCTTCATCAGACCCTGCCTTCATCAAACCCTGCCTTCATCAAACCCTGCCTTCATCAAGCCCTTCCTTCATCAAGCCCTTCCTTCATCAAGCCCTTCCTTCATCAAACCCTGCCTTCATCAAGCCCTTCCTTCATCAAACCCTGCCTTCATCAAGCCCTTCCTTCATCAAGCCCTGCCTTCATCAAGCCCTTCCTTCATCAAACCCTGCCTTCATCAAGCCCTTCCTTCATCAAACCCTGCCTTCATCAAACCCTGCCTTCATCAAGCCCTGCCTTCATCAAACCCTGCCGTCATCAAGCCCTGCCGTCATCAAACCCTGCCTTCATCAAACCCCGCCTTCATCAAACCCTGCCTTCATATGTTCATCAAACCCTGCCTTCATCAAACCCTGCCTTCATACGTTCATCAAACCCTGCCTTCATACGTTCATCAAACCCTGCCTTCATCAAACCCTGCCTTCATCAAACCCTGCCTTCACCAAACCCTGCCTTCATCAAGCCCTGCCTTCATCAAGCCCTGCCTTCATCAAACCCTGCCTTCATCAAACCCTGCCTTCATGCCTTCATCAAACCCTGCCTTCACCAAACCCTGCCTTCATCAAACCCTGCCTTCATGCCTTCATCAAACCCTGCCTTCATACCTTCATCAAACCCTGCCTTCATCAAACCCTGCCTTCATCAAACCCTGCCTTCACCAAGCCCTGCCTTCATCAAACCCTGCCTTCATCAAACCCCGCCTTCATCAAACCCTGCCTTCATCAGACCCCGCCTTCATCAAACCCTGCCTTCATCAAACCCTGCCTTCATCAAGCCCCGCCTTCATCAAACCCTGCCTTCATCAAACCCTGCCTTCTTATACCACGGCCCTGCTGAATTCTTCATCCTGACTGGCCAAGCACAGGTCTGTATAAGAACAATCGGTTTATTTTACGCCGATATTTCCTGCTACTGAGGTTTATTATATGTTATAATATCAATAATAATCAATAATATACTCACACACCACTGATCAGTGCTCATAAAACAGCGCTGCTGAGTCCTGCGCTCTGATTGGTCGTCAGGTGTTGATTAATGGTCTAGAACAGCAGCTCTGACAGTAGCGCAGGTTTATATTAATGATACGTCGTTGTTTCCATAGTAACAGCTCGTTCACGGGGGCGTGAATGATACAGCGGACGCTCCACATTAACAGATTAAAAACGTGTGTAATTATTAATACGTAAGGAGACATGTACGTTATGTAACACTGCGGGAAGGAGTCTCCAGTGTCAGAGGTGAAGCTTTAAGTTTTTTAGGAAGACTTTTCCACTAAAAGTTGGATTCCGTGATCAGGGCTTTGGACGCGAGTGATTATATCTGCCTTGCAAATGAAGCAGGGAAGGAAGCAGGAAGTAAGGAACAGTAACACATCAGAGGTATTCAAGTAAAATATGTAATCAGGTCCAGTGACTAAATTCATTTCTTCAAAACATCCTGAATGGGGGACGAGCGTTACCGTAGCGATCAGTTCATGGCTATAAATAAATATAATGTACATGAGTTTGACGTGGTTATGTTTTGCTTCACTCTCTCTCTCTCTCTCTCTCTCTCTCTCTCTCTTTTCTCTGATGAGCTTCCTTCAGATAAGTAATTTACATAAATGTGTGTGATTTGATAAACCACAACTGAAGATCTGATGCAGAAGCTGAGCTGGTTGATGTTTAGTAAACCAGTTCAGAGAGACTTCCGGTGTTTCACTCACTCTTCCAAACACTCCCACCAGTCTTCTGTGGGACTGGGGTCTGGTGATTTTGCAGGACGATAAACCCCAGTGCTCCAGATTTGCGTGTATGCTCACTACAGTCACTGCCGTGGAACGCTGGAGTGTCAGTGTTGTGTTCTGACCCACAACCTGCCCATTTTCCCATCACTGGAATGATTACGCCAAAGCAGACATGAGCTTAAGCTTCCCCGAGCTCACTGCTGCGTTACTTCCATCGGGCTGGACCTGTCAGATCACCTACAGGGTTCAAGGCATGAGGCAGGTAAGACACACGCTGATAAGGTCGGCGTGACTGCTTCGTAAACAACACGTCGTGTCTTTTCAGCAGCGTTTATCTGAGACACGACTCAAGGTGAACTAAAAGTGCCTGTCTTGGCATCTGCGAGCTCTTCTGTGAGTATTACAAGCGTTTTTATAGCTAATGGAGCGTGGTTATGGCATTGATTGATGCGCTGTTACAGACGCAATAACATGTTTCAAAGGTCCTTAGAAAGAAGTTCATAGAGATTCAAAGCTGAATCCTGGAATCTCTAATATATCTTCAGACTAAAGTGGAGAGCGATTTCTCTCTAATTACTAAACCCATTGACCACTGAGGAGAAATCTGGCATTCTGCAGATAATTACAAACCACAACGCCGGTGCTGTTCTACAGCGATACACGAGCACGTCGCTTATTCTCACGGATAGAACAATCCAATTAGCATAATGTTGTCAAAAGTGGATGTAACTACAACGAATTAGTGAAGTAACAGGAAGCAGAGTGAGCCTCTGAGCCTCCAATGTGAGGTCCAGGAAATTCCCATTCATTCACAAAAAAACAACAAAGCACCCAATATTGCTATGTGTACTCGCTTGGATATTTGCAGTAATAAGACAAAAGCACCATAATTAGTAAAACAGCACTTCCATATAAATGTTGTGTAATTGGCTTTGTGGCAAACAAAGCCATCACAGCAGGTTATTAATGAGCTGCATTTAACATGCTAACATACTAATAGGAGTCGAGTCCAATACATCACAGCATGAATAGAGCTGTAACTCTCACAATAAAGCTGCTTTATTTTAACAAAATGCCTTCCACACTCACTAGAATAGCACTTGATCCAGCGCAGACCGCTAGTTTACATTTTCTTATTTTACATCGAGCTCTGGCAGTTACTCGAGGGCGACTCTGACGTAACTTCTGAACAGCGCTTCACTCCGGAGTTACGTCTGAGCTCTGAATTTTGGCATTAAATTCAACTCTGAATACAGCTCATGGTTTGGCAGGTCTATTAACCCATCATGCTTTTTTCCCATTGACAGCTAATTAAAGCTACGTGCACTGCATGCCAACTGTCAGTCGCTTTATAGCAGAGTGACAGCATCAGCGCTAACATGCTAATTGTTTCTGAAACGCTGCTAAAGGCGCCTAATGGAGGACGTGCGCAAATCCATTCCGATGGAAGCCTGAAAGCCCGTTCCTGTCAGACCTTAACATTTCCTTTCAGTTGGAGCGCTATCACGATCACTATGGAAGAAAAAAATCCAAAGTGACAAGTAATAACTAGTTGACGGTGCTAACTAGGCGAGGAGGAAGACTACAGATCCAGGTGAAGTGCTTACTTTCGTTTGGCGAGACAGGGCGCTATTAGCATACACGCCACAGAGAAGTGTTGTTTAAAGGGCCACATTTGCATTTCAATCACCTTTCTGAGCTCGTCCTCAGAAGATAAAGATGTTGGCCCTGAGAGGAACTGTGCCTTAGCGAAATGATATTTATACACTGACTTCTGGACGAGGCAGGCCGGGTCAACAGTGCGTCCATATTTTGAGGCTGCTATCTCTTAGGCAGTGTGTAGTATTATATTTCTGAACGAGACGTGGTAGTACATCAACCTGAGGCTTTTTTGATTGGGTTCGTTGCTCATCTCCAGCTTCAAATGATTTAGGGCTAATTCATCAAAGCAGGCCCGGGTCCCGGGGGCTCACGTCTGACTAGCCGCTAAATTAATTGCATGCTTTGTGAAAACTTGCGATAAAACAAAAGGAGTGTTTTAGCTAATATACAACACCTTCTTTAGTATGCAGTTCTGACCAATAAGCCCCACTGCCCCTGACCTTTTTTAGGCAAATCACACTAATCTTTCTCTCTAAGCTCCATTCTTCACTTTACTGTCAGAAAAAATCTAATGTGTAACGTTAGCCGCTTTACTAGTACAAGCGGTCAGAGCTACGCTAAAGTTTTCTACCTCATGCTAGTCTCTTCTTTCCTAATGTCAGACTCTCTCTCTCTCTCTCTCTCTCTCTCTCTCTCTCTCTCTCTCTCACACACACACACACACACACACACACACACACACACACTGTGTCAGAGTCGTTTTATCCCTGAGGCAGGCTGATAAGCGCAGGATGACAGCCGTCAGCAGGAAATATGTCACTTTAACCACAAGAAGGCCTAGTTAGCTCAGCAGCTAATGCTGTATAACTCACTGTGTTTACCACATACACACACACACACACACACACACACACACACACACATACACACACACGTATACACACACACACACACACACATTCATTCACACCTAGGGTCAATTTACTGTAGCCACCTACTGACATGGGAAGGAAGGAGGAAACTGGAAAACCCAGAGGAAACCTGTGTGGACTCGGAGAGAACATGCACAGAACCTCACACAGACAGAGAAGACTGACCACCTGGAGATTCCCATTAAGAGTATTACACAAAACTGTAAGCTATGAACCAGCTATGATGTGTGCCACTGAAATGTGAGAAGTCTTGTATGTTTTTTTTTGTCGTGGCTGTGATGAATTAGATTTTGTACGCTTCACTGGGCACTGATGAGTGCTGAAGGATGGTGTGATGTGTGTTTATTTTTTCTGTAGCTGTAGCAGTGGACAGCTCAAGTGGTGACCTCTGTGCATTCTTTCATCAGAAGACTAGAAAAGTTACATCATCACCACTCCTAGGAGGTGCGTGAGATTAGATCTTATCTGGGTACATAGTGTTTCTTTTTTTTTTTTTTTTTTTTTTTTAGAGGGATCACACACATCCTTCTGGTCTACTTTTATACTACAATCTGTAAAATACAAACGTATGAGCAAGTTACATGCAGTATTCAGGGGAAAAAATGCTTCTCAAAGGTATGTTTGGTAATTAAAGGAGCTCTAATAGGAACCTTCTCTGACAGGGTTCTTAAGTGAATGTTTAAGGTTTCTCCAGACGGATGAATAATTTATAGATTTAACTTTTAAGTCTGGGTAAGCAGTTTGATTTTGAGCTCAGGTTACTGTCTGTCTGGAGTTTCTGTGCATGTTCTCCCTGTGTACGCATGTTTTTCCTCAGGTTCTCCCACCTCCCAAAAACAGGTTAGAATGTAAACTGGCCCTAAGGTGTGAATGTGTGGCTCGGGATTCCACTGCAACATTGACCAGGATAAAGTGGTTACTGAAAGTGACTGACAGCAAGTGTACTGAAAAGCGTGGTATTTTTTATTTTTATTATTATCATTTTGCTTGTCTTTACTGTTCTAAGAATTAATATGAAATTAGGACAATGAAATAATTTGGGAAGATTAGTCATTTTTTAAGATTGGGTCTTTAATGGTTAAGTAGGTGAGTCTGAATGAATTATTATTATTATTTTTGATTCCTTGAGCCCATCCCCATTTCCACACATGTTCATGAAACTCTGCTCACAGCATCTACAGTGACCCATAGAGTGTGTATAAACTGACTGACATGAGGCCCATTCAATCACAAGCAAGGATTCCAGACCGGAAGTCAGTTTTCCAAATGAGTTTTTTCAGCCACCTAATAAACTTCTGCTGAGGCCACGGATTGGCTTCAACCATTTTTTTTAAATAATTTTCTACATATCTTCCAGGTTATAAATAAATATTGACTACTGCACAACTCAATGGACCTGAATAGCTTAGTGACTGCTGTGCATTATGAAGATCTGTGGATATTAAGATTTGAACTGACCAGGTCAAATCAGGCAGAAATTGGCCAAAAAAAAAGAAAGAAAAAAATGTTTATAAAAGCATTAATACTTATCTGATGTAATATAGTAAACTATTCCACAGTTTCATAGCAGTAGCCCAGAAAGCATGATCAGCCCTTAACTTTAACTTAGAACTGACAAATCAGCTGTTTTACAGATTGAATGAAAGAAATAGTGCTTCTGAATCAAAACGAACTCCTTAAAATCAGTTCTGCATAGAGAAAGTCGGTGATATCATATCAAGTATAGGGAAGTTACAGGGGAGATGAAGGAGTGACAGTCTGAATAAAAATAAACAAGAGCTACCAAACCAAGAAAATGTCCAGTAAGAGACTAGAATGTTTCCCTCAGAAATAATTAATAAATAAGATGCATGCCACTCAAATTCAGTCCCAAACACACAAACAAAACTAGCTAGCTACATTAGCTGTGACCTTAGCAAGCCATGTTGCACATATGGCAGAAGGATCTGTGCAATAGAAATGTTTTGTTCAGCAAGAAAAAAAAATTAGAGGGAATATTACATGCCAGTCCATCACAGTTTTTCCAAAACCTTTCTGTTGGTTGGTGGATTGGTTAGTATTTCCTCTAAGTGTGACTGAGTGTGTGAGTCATGCCTTATGATGAACTTCACAAATATTTAAAAGTTAACCAACTGACATAACTGAGACAGAAATGGATACATAGACTCTACCCAGCTAAAGGCTTTATTTAAATATTTAACCAAGATTATGTCACAGGCTGCTGTCAATAACCCAGAAACTGTTTGGTTTCATTTTTGTAACTGTACTGAAAACTGTTTGACTGGCATTTCTGTTACATACAAACCCCTCAATTTATATTTTACAATTTATACCTGTAGGGGAGATGTAGTATGTTCTTCCAGCCTTAGGGGGGAGCTGTGTTTCATTTGTTGTGTGAGCCTCAATAACAGGGGTGGAGCTGTTGTTCAGTTCTGTTTCCCTATTGGAAGATGCTGCAGTTTGGTGGTGTATGTGAAAGCCGATGCTGTTTGCTGCTTCGTGGCTGATGTGGATAAAGAGTTTAATTAAAAGAAAGCTTCTCTGCTTTGACTCAACAGTGATCTTGGTGTCCTCCTCATTCACTCCTCACATTCAACACAATGCAGAGACATTTGGGGGGAGCACACCAACGAAAAGGGTTACATACACATTATTAAAGTTCTGAACATAAGTATACACCTACCTCGAAAACCTTTTTTAAACACATTACTGAAGACATCCTAAGTACAAACCAATATAAGCACCAATATAAGCCATACTCAAATTAAGTTCCGATGATGAATTATAAGTTTTGTCAACATGTTATGAAATCTGGAGATGAAATAGACCTGATATTTATAAAGATACCTTTGCACATCACAGGATTTCAAGAATGTACCCAGGATGTAGAAAAAACCCCAAAATCATCTAGACTGTATGGAGGAGTTTAAGTACTTGGGGTCAACAGTCCAGAGTAATGGTGAGTGTGGGAAAGAGGTGAAGAAGCGCATGCAGGCA
>CM074956.1:387367-399078 GCA_037577455.1 Pangasius macronema
ATGAGCAGAGCTGGAGCCGGGAACCTGCCGCTGCTCTCTGTAAAGGCCAAACGTCCCGGCTCTTTAATTACACACACGCACACACACACACACACACACTACACACATCTTATCCCTGTGCATGTACACGCACACAATATCTGCACCTTCTCATAAAGTGTGAAAATATCACAGGACGTTTAGCGAATCACAGAGCAGAAGTGTTTCAGTTCCATACGAGAATTCTGCTAAACAAACGCTCTGTGAGTTATAGCCGAGCAAAATGCCGTTTTTAGTGCGAGTCTTTCTGACCTGCCGCTGGTGAATTAGGAGGTGATGAAAAACAAGGCAGGCTGTGTTCCAATCTCGCCGTTATTGCGACTGTGTTTAGCGTGACTGATGTTTCAATGACTCCTGCGCCGCAAAGCAGCCGAAAATGAGAAAGAGCTCCGGAAAGTTCTTCGCGATTACCTTCTCTCTCACCCCGGAACAGTTTCACAAACATCCGACCAGCAAGTCGCTCCTCAGGTCTACACAACCTGAACCCTACGCAGCTACGCGGAGGTCTCTCTTTAATGCTCCGTGTTTAATTCAGCAGGCACGCCTCTGATTTATTCCATTCCATTCCTGAAGGCGTTTTCTGCTTGGAATAACCCAAATAGGATTTCTGCCATTGTGAGCAATGTGGGCTCCATCCAAAAGGTTTCAAACACAACACACGACTGGCAGGCAGGTTCGTCAAACCCGCGGCAAATTAAAATGTGCCATGATTTCTGCCTGAAGATAATCAGGAACCTTGTGCATCAAACCATCGCTCTCCATATGTCCTCCCAGAGGAGCTGCTCGTGTGAAGCGTGACGCAACCGCAAACAATTCTTCATCACGATCGTGGCGTCCAGGTAATATTAGCATACCCCCAGATTAGCATTAGCTCACAGAGAGCAGGGTTTTGTTGCCATTTACTGAATCAATGAGGTGTTTTATTTGAATTATTCATAACAATGAAATGATTGTACGATTGTGGGGTAAGTAGCATGCAGCAAACATCTTCTTTTTAAACATTATTACAACTTTGTTAGCATTACTACAACAACAACGCTGTCTGTCTGTGAGCAGTGTAAGCAACAACACTCGAAGACTTTCCTTATCCTGGGTCCTGGGAGCCAAATATAAAAAAGAAAAGCAAGTGAGTGGAGAAAAAGTGTTCGGTAAAACGCTAAAATGGAGGCGGCTGCACAGAAGGTGAATTAGCTAGCTGTTCTTCCTCTACACGATCACATGCCACAGTGAAATCCTGCCTTTGAATCGAATTGCTTTAGCACCTGCTAGAGCTAACAAAGCGCCGAATCCTGTGGCTCCACGGCGTCATGTGATCACGCTGGAACGTGCAGCATGTTGGTATTTTTTTGAAGCAGAATCCTATTTTTCTCTCTCTGCCTGTTCAGATTTTCTCGGTAGCAACACTGTCAAAATCCTGACGCGTATAAAACACCTTCTTTAAGCAGCCCGGCTGCTCTTACAGCCGTGTTTGTCAGAACTGGCTCCTTATTTACCTAGCCTGATCCCTGCTGAAAGCCAAGGTAAGCTCGGGAAGTAAATAATCCATTCCTCCATCATTTTAGAGAATCAGATTTCTGCTTCCTTAAAGCAGAAGCCTCACACCGCATCCAGATGATTCCGAAAAAGCCTGCACTGGTTATTATATTGCCTACTAAGCCTTCTACTCTACTGTTTTATTTGAATTATTTATAACAATTAAAGCGGGAGGTGGATATTAAGCCGCCTCGCCGGCCCCGCGTCCCAGTGGATTTGTCCCACGGTGTGTGAAAGAGAGCGAGGGACTGGCAGTAGTATACTGTGTTACCTGAGCTAATCACACAGCTCCGTGGCACAAACGCACTGATAACGCTAAAGGGGGTGAAATCGCTCCACAACACGCCAGCTCTATTACAGCCACCGTACAGCCGCTCATTAGCACAGACTCCGGAGGAAGAGAACAAAGAAATGTTCTCTGCTACTACTGCAGCCAATCGGCGACTTTCCTCAAGCTGAAGCTAATCATTCTGAAATAATTAAATTCAATAAACCAGAACAGATTAAATAAAAAAAAAAACAGAGTAAATAGGCTGGGCAGGATCTTTTTCTTTCTGAGCCAAGCAAAGAACAAAAGCGCGGAACTGACAGAACAATATGAGAGGCCCCGAACTGCGCTCCTGAGGAACCCCGAGCTATTTCTTCATCATAAACATGGTGTGACCCGCGATAAATGATCCCCTGAGAGAGAGAGAGAGAGAGAGAGAGAGAGAGAGACTGAGTGAGCCCACTAGACTGAGAGAGAGAGAGAGAGAGAGGGAGAGAGAGACTGACTGAGTGAGCCCACTAGACTGAGAGAGAGAGAGAGAGAGAGAGAGACTGAGTGAGCCCACTAGACTGAGAGAGAGAGAGAGACTGAGTGAGCCCACTAGACTGAGAGAGAGAGAGAGAGAGAGAGAGAGAGACTGACTGAGTGAGCCCACTAGACTGAGAGAGAGAGAAAGACTGACTGAGACCACTAGACTGAGAGACAGTGAGATGGAGAGAGAGATGCAGGGAGAGAGAAAGATGGAGAGAGAGATTGAGATAGAGAGAGAGAGATGAAGAGAGATGGAGAGAGAGAGATGGAGAGAGATGGAGAGAGAGAGATGGAGAGAGATGGAGAGATAGAAAGAGAGAGAGAGATGGAGAGAGAGAGAGAGAAAGAGATGGAGAGAGTGATGGAGAGAGATGGAGAGAGAGAGAGAGAGATGGAGAGAGAGAGATGGAGAGAGAGAGAGAGAGAGATGGACAGAGAGAGAGATGGAGAGAGAGAGAGATGGAGGGGGTGAGAGAGATGGAGAGAGAGAGAGAGAGATGGAGAGAGAGAGAGAGAGATGGACAGAGAGAGAGATGGAGAGAGATGGAGAGAGAGAGAGAGAGAGATGGAGAGAGAGAGAGAGATGGAGATAGATGGAGAGAGAGATGGAGAGAGAGAGACGGAGAGAGAGAGAGAGAGAGAGAGACGGAGAGACAGAGAGAGAGAGAGAGATGGAGAGAGAGAGACAGAGATGGGGGGATGTGTGAGCGTGAGCAGCCTGGGCTCGATGCCTGAGATGAAGAATCCTGATAAACACCTGATAGGTTTCTCTACAGTAACACACCTGTTATCCACCAGCCTCCATCCTCAAATAAAACCTAATGTGATTAGCGATGCAGTGATGCTCCCGGGTTTGGATCCACAAGAACATTTGTGTGAGGAAGGATTAGAATTCTGTTATTTGGATTGACTCTGAGAGAGAGAGAGAGAGAGAGAGAGAGAGAGAGAGAGAGAGAGCATGTGAGATAGGCGAAGAGAAGAAGACAGACAGACACAGGGAGAGACAGAAAGAGACAGATGAAGAGAAAGAGAGGGAGAGAATGAGAAAGAGACTGATGGAGAGATATGTATGGAGAGAGAGGGAGAGAATGTGAGAGAGGAGGAGGAGGAGTCAGAGGAGGAGAAGAAGAATGGGAGACGGAGGACAGGAGAATGCATCTTCCCGTCTCGGGGTGGTAATGAGTTTTGGGGATAATTGATACTAACGAGCAGCGTGCGCCGCTGACAGGTGAGGAGCGATGGCTGCGTGTTCTGATGAAGATGATGTGATGGATGGAACTTCACGCTCGCCTGACCCCAGTGTTCAACTCTCCCAACGCAGCTTTTTTCCTCTCTCTCGCTTTCATTTGCTCGTAATTGCGTTGTTACGTTTTATTTTGGAGACGACGATCTGATTTCTAATTATCGAGCTATTAATTAGTAAATGTTTTACACTCGCTCTCCCTCGTCTTAGGCGTCATCCACGGATGAGAAGGAGGCCTTGGAGGACGAGAGCAAACGAAGACCAATGTGCTCTGGATTCCACCGAAATAATGATTAATTAGAAAATAAAACTAAAGACATGACAGCGTGGTCGAGTTAACAGGCCTGTGTTTTTTTATCTCTAATTATTTCACTTCACGCTAATTTAAATTCATCAGATTAAGTCATTAAAAAAAACAAAAAAAACAACAAAGTGCAACTCCAAAACCCAGTGCTGAACTCTGATTGGTCGAAAGGTGTTGGTTTATATTAATGCGCTTGTTCTAATACGTTATCGTTTCTATAGTAACAGCTCATTCGCAGGGGCGTGTCCAGCCGACGCTGATATGGTGAATGTTTCCTAAAGTAAGGAGGAATTACACTTGCTCATGCGCACAGTCACCCGGCGGCCATCTTGCCTGAGTGGAAAGCAGAGGGCAATTCATGCAGCATGTCTGTTCATTTGTTGGTGCCATTAGCAATCGAGCTCTGCAATGTTCACCAACTCTGATGTTCACCAACTCTGACTCAAGAACCTTTAGTGCCTAGTGCTTGGTGGTGTTGCACAAACCCTTCGGAGTTCTCCATCCTTTAAAGCTCCAATCACTCTTCATGTTATTTTTAGCATCTTTAGCTTGTTATAATTTGCTATAACCTTTTATAGAGAGTCCCGGGTTGCATCCTGAGCTTGGGGTGCTGTCTGTTAGAAGTTGTAGGTGTTCTCGCTGTGTCTGCGTTGGTTCCTCCCAGCTCTCCTGTTTCCTCCCACCTCCCAAAAACATGCCAGTAGGTAGATTAGCTAAGTGTGAATGTACAGTATGTGTGTGATGGATTGGCGTCCAATCAGGGTATATTCCTGACATCAAGCTAAGTGTTCCCAGGATAGACGCTGGATCCAGCGTGACCCGGAGCAGGATAAAGCGCTTGCTGAAGATGAATAAATGTTTATAGAGCATTTTTGGGGGAAAGGAATTTCAAGAGAGTTCCTTACATGACTAAGAAATGAAGAGTATCCTGATCCTGAAGCACCTGAAAAATAGTGTGTGAGTCAGAAGAGGCCAGATTTCGATTCCGAGAGCTGCTTCGCCTGGCAGCACACTGAATGAAGAGTTCTCATAATCCTCTCCACAAGAGAGAGGAGGAAAGATGGACGGACGGACAGAGGGGAGTGTTCTGGAGTTGTTAATAAAAGATGGAGGGGCTCTTGGAGATAATATGTTGTAAACACCACACCTCTTCATGGTGCTGCTGTTTTTTTTCCCCTGATGTTCCTGCTGAGAGCGAGGGATTCAGGGCGTAGCGGCTGTCACTACATCGTCAGCTCGGCTCGCCGTGGAGTGGATCGGCTGGCACAAATAACCGAGCTCGCCTTTAATACGCAGCCGTCAACACCAGCTGGCGTCGCCCCCTGGTAAAGCCTGCACCCCTATCACAGCAACAGGCCATGTGTTCCTGGGCTACACACAGAGTTCAGAGCCCAGCTGAGCAGGGCAGCAAACAGCAAACAGTTGACTTTGCCCCACTGCCTTGGGTGCTTCGCTGCTATTAACCCCCGTGTTCAGTTCACTACTTAGCAGTGGATGCTCCACTGACTCAGGCCACCTCTTTAGAGTTTGTAGCAAGTGTTTATCCGTTTTACAATACCCAATACAGTATCTTCATCGTAATTATTTATGATAATAATATTACCTGGATTTTATCTGGATGCAGATTTAGATCTCTAATGAATGAGGTGACAGTGGCAAGGAAAAACTCCCTGAGAAATCATGAGGAAGACATTTTGGACTCAAAAGGGAACCCATCCTCTTCCGGGTGACACCGGATTGTGTGATTATAAATCATTACAGTGTACAGGTGAAGAAGAATAAAGACACACAGTACTGAGTGTGTTCACAATATCGGTCCAAAAGTTACATCAATATTCATGTGGGGAAAGTTGCTGGTATTCAGAGTCGGGTTACGCAGCTGCTTAAGGTGGTTTTCTGTGTCAGAGATGGGGGGGGGGGGGGGGGGTGATCCATTCACCTTTAAACCCAGAAAAAAATCAGGAACAGTCTTCATGGTTACAGTGGCAGGTTTTAGGTACAAATCCAGGTGACTAAAGTCCGTTGGGAATAATCTGTTTTAGGGGAGTGTATATTTTTATTATGTCCTTGTGCGACCCAAAATAAACTGGTCATTTTCAAAAACTTTTATTTCCTCTTGTTGGCTGTAATGAGCTGAATATTCATGCTCATTAGGAAAACTGAGCACCTAATTTCATTTGGGAAAGTCATTTTTGTTCCACTAGTGCTAATAACGAGGAGAAGAAAAACTTGCAAATGGCAAATCGCGCTGCTGCTGGAGAAGGAATGGACTCTTTAGTATGATGAAGCAAAAGCAAACAGGACACGTGTCATCGCAGTTCCCCCACCACGTCCACTTCTCACCTCCAATCCTCCCGTGTGCAATTACAGCGATCCATAGAACATAAAAGGAATCGTTAAAAGCACAGAGGACCCAAGAGGCAGTTAGGGCTTTAACGGGGGGTAAACGTCACCTTCCCCACGCAGGGGGAGAATTATCTCCGTGTGATGCTACAGTAGGTGGCTGCTTTCTTGTCCAAGGTTGGACACGCTCTGTTGGGACACGGGGTCTGACAGGGAGAATTAAACAGCTCTTTGAGGAAGATTAAAAAGGCGACGCTCTCACATTCATAACCAAAGCGCAGGCACTGGGGCTGGGCGGAGAGGTGATGAGTAAGGACTTGTTATCGTGGAAAAGCCAGGCAGTGACCTGGAACTCCTCCGAGGACTGGCGCAGGGAACTGGCAGGACTGTTAAACCCCGTCTGTCTTTCAAAGATAAAAACAAATATCAGCTAATCAAATTAACGCTTCGATTATTTCGGATTTCTGTGCTCGCGAGCTCAACAGCACCACCGACAGGTCGTAATAAAAACACACAGACCGCTGTGAAGCAGTGACAAGAAGTGATGAGCTGCGGCTGATTTCTTTCTCTCCCAGACTGTAGATTCATGCAGCCAATCAGGGACTGTCATGGTAGTCAGGTGATCTCACAGAGTGACACGCCCCCTAGATCTGATCTCCATTTTAGTGCTGAAATAAGTAAAAGTCAATAAACTAGACACACATCGTCCAATCAGAGCACAGAGTTTTCTGTTGTTTGGTATTTGGAGGAAATGCAGCATGAAGTCTGTTGAGAATTACAGAATAAAAATTATAACTCACGAATGTAGATGCTGATCTTATTAATATTCCATCGATGAGACGTTGTAATAAAACACATCACTCAGCACTAACAGTTTCCTTGTCGAGATATTGGTAGGTATTAGATTTTAGCCCTCGCATCTCCACTAGCCGTCGCAGGTGCATTTTGACCCAAGCAGCCTAGCTGAGGATCTACTGAGAACTGTATTTAGCTAAAGTGTTCTCCACTTATTATTATGGATTAGCACTAAAATACAGCGAGTGCTATTGGGCTAAGCTAACACTTTCAAATGGTGTAACTCTAGAAGATTCTCATGGCTTGGCATCCTGGCAGTGGCTAAATGATGCTAAGCGGTGTTCTAGCCTGCAACGATAAGACACATATACACATCTCATAGAAACTCGAGTGTTTATACTAGAGAGAAGTGAACGTAGCCATACGAGTCTGCTGATGTTTACAACTTTGTTGTTTATGGACATGGTTTACGATTACAACGTCCAGGACGTCGCCGTGGCACCGAAAGCCGAGGTGCTACATAAACACACACCACAAACTCATTTCTAAACTGTAGAATGTTTTAGCTAGCTAAACGCCTCCATTACAGGCGACTCGTCAGTAAGAACGTGAGCTGGATATCTAGCGTTAGCTAGCTAGTTCCCTGAGGTAGAGTTTATGTAANACCAGAATCATCCCTCCAATCACCTGTAACCACACCGTCTCCTGCCGGCTGGGAGAGGTGTTCGATTCGATAGCATGTGGTAAAAACCAATGTTTATGAACACCTTTCACGATTATTCTGACACACAGTGGGACATTTTAGAAAATAAATTCCGACTTCTATTGTAGAAATGCTAATTTATGGCTAATTGGTGTAGAAAAGTTAGTTTCTTGCTAAATTGTGTAGAATTGCTAGCTCCTGGTTAATAAATATAGAAATGCTAGTTAGCTAATTGGTATAAAAAGGCTAGTTTCTTGCTAATTGGTGTTGAAATGCTAGTTTCTGGCTAATAAGTATAGAAATACTAGTTAGCTATTTGTTGTAGATAGACTAGTTCCTGGCTAATTGGTGTTGACCGGCTAAAAAATCTTCTCAGTAGCCGGCTGAGCTAACATGAAGTGTTTAAGTGTTGATTTAATGATTAAAGTGAGCGAGATTATAAATACGGAGTTAAAGAGACACAGTGTGGAAATACGGCACGCGGCGTCTCTTCTCATCCCCTGATTTAATTTTAGCCGTTTCGTTAAGGTGTTAATAAAGTAATCCTGTTAGAACGAAGGGGAAAAGGTTAACTTATGCAATTACTTTTGACTTTAATAGAATTTCCGGAATTAAATATTAATCCCCAGGTTTTTCCCTCCGTTAATCCGAGACTAATCACGGCGTCGCTGATGACCGTGTCTCAGGGTTTAGATGGAAAAATTGTAAAATAAGCAAATGAACTGGGGACCCATGCTCCCTCAACGCTCCCTCAACGCTCCCTCAACGCTCCCTGCATGCGTCTTACACGCTCCTGGTTTTATCCAATCAGCTGCGTCCTACACGCTGCTCAGCCAATCACATTACAGTACTCCCATGTTCATTTGACTTTGCTGAAATCAGCAAAACTGGTGAGCAAGACTCAGGAATACCCTTCAGAGTGTCACACACACACTACACACACACACACACACACACACACACACACGAAAACTACACACACACGTCTGCTGGCCAACATCCAGCAATATCAAAAGAGGCGCAGCAGGATTTCTCTGTCAGATTTAGTGAGAATCTTACACGTACATGCACACACACACACACACACACACACACACACACACCACACACACCACACACACCACACACACACACACACACACACTTCAGTTACCGAGGTCATGTAAGTATGCTTAATCACACTGCATGCTCTTCATCACGTCTCATACCTTAAGGAGGGTCGGTGGCTAATTACAGAATGTGCTGCTGTGACTAACAAACACACACACACACACACACACACACACACACACACACACACTCACACACACACTCACACACACACACACACCATCATTACAGCCAGCTATACCACTCACTCAGCTAATATGGCTGAGTGCTCCAGAATGTGTGTGTGTGTGTGTGTGTATATGTGTATGCAAATTCCCTTCGTGCGTCATGCATGTGACTTTATCGCAGTGTGATGGAGAACGTTTCTCGAGCCTGTGCTGGCGTATAGAAATGTCTTTAAAGGAAATATTCGCGGTAAGTCTGTGTCGAACGGAAATCAGAGCGAAACTGATTCTTTTGATTCATTTGCTGTTTGGTTTGTTTTCCTTTCATTCTGTCCGTAATTAAACGAACCGTAAAACAGAGTACTCGGCGTGAAAACTCAAATTATTCGTGCTAGCTAGTCTCGTGGCATGATCTCCTCGGAGATGCTAGCGATTAGCTCGTGACTGAAGGCTAACAGCTCTCCGAAGTGACGGCTGGAATACTGTAGGGACGGAAACTTCCTCCAGATAGTCACAAATGCTAGCTGTAAATACTTTGTAGTGTTATAAAAGCAGCAATAATGTGCATTAGCATCAAAGAAAAGTCCACATTAGCGTAAATAAAGCCGATGGCACGCTAGCGCGAGCGTTTAATGGAGGAATGGCTCCATTCGTTCTGGCCGAGCTCACGCTAAAAGGGCGCTAATTCCTCGTCCGGCGTCGCCACAGAAAGCGCCGTGATCACTCAGAGCGCGTAATCGCAGCTCAGACAGTCCAATTCCGCGGCGCTTTCCTCGCTAGCGCACCTTATCTGGCTCGGAGCAGCTCTGCGGCCGGGATGCTGTAATTGATATGACATTTCTATAAACAGCAACCCGTCACACGGTCGATAAAAATAAATAATGAATAAATATTCTAATTAGAAAGTGAGGACGAGTGAACGAGCGAATCAATTACGGAGCGCAGAGATGACGGAAGCCGCGGCTAGTTTTCCTGCGTCAGCCTCTTCCTGTCCCTCTCTTTTCCCACTCCGGATAACGAAGACGCGGGCGGCGCTCTTCAATCGGCTCTTTGATTGAAACGTCAGCATTTTTTTCCTCTCCGTCCGTTCATGCGTTTCTGCTCTTCTTTTTGCTTTTGCTTTGTCACTGATGACTCCAGTGAGATGTTCCGTAACACTCCTTACACACCATACACACCATTCCGGGCCTGTGTGTGTGTGTGTGTGTGTGTGTGTGTGTGTGTGTGTGTGTGTGTGTGTGAGGACAGGAAGTTGACGCGTGTCTTGCTGTGATTAGCGACAGGCAGAACAGCAGTATCACGAACATCGTCTCACATGGAGGAGGTTAAGAATGAGACTCTTTGTTTCGGCCGTGTGACTCACTTCCTGCTGATACGCTAGTCCTATGTTCTCATTAGCAAGCCGCAAACTAATAAGCGCGGTTTCGCCTCCTGCTGTCATCCTCCACCTCTCATTCTCGGTAAACGTGCACAGAGACGTTACGAATAAAAGCGAAGTCCGTAAGGAGGCAGCGGATCGTCGGTGTCTCTGGTGAGTGTATGTAGCTGGTACAGCTCGCTCGCTTTGCTAACGCAATCTGAGGACGAAGCCGAGTGCGCAACACGGAAATCACACAACCGACTTCCACTCTGATTAGCGTGTTCTTTCATTTGTGTTGAATTAGTTAGCTTGAGAGGTTATTTATCATTTGTATTGTTTCTCATCAGAATAAAAACGCTGGACAGGCCACGCCCACGGATGTGAAGATGGGTTCGGTTTCTGTAGAGCTGCTCCGTGACGACGGCTACACACACAGCTTCCCCGAAAAAACCCCCGTCTCTGATCACATGACGCTTTTCCCTCACCAGCCGGATAACGGCGCGGGATAATCACGCTGTCGGCTTTATTTATGTGTAATTATCCACTTTTAATGCATGGTGGTGATGAGGCTCTTATCTCCGCATGTAGGAAACGAGCAAACAAGCAAACAATCCGTCTCAGCAGCACAGAAAGGCTCATTCAGGAGTCCGTTATGCGCTGAAGATCTTTTCCCATCGTGCAGAACCGAGAGCGAGCTTAATGTCCACTGCATTCAGGCCAGAACCCTTTTATGGCTCCCTGGCCAGCAGAATGTGCAAGAGCTAGCTGTGGAAATAAAACACGCACTGGCCTGAAACACTATCAGAGCGAGAGGGAGAGATGGAAGAGAGAGGGAGAGAGAGAGACAGAAAGAGAGAGAGAGCGAGACAGAGAGAGAGAATGAGACAGTGAGAGAGTGTGAGAGAGAAACAGAGAGAGAGAGAGAGAGATGGAGAGGGAGAGAGAGAGAGAGAGAGAGAGATGGAGAGGGAGAGAGAGAGACAGAAAGAGAGAGAGAGAGAGAGAGAGAGAGAGAGAGAGAGATCAGTGCTGGGAGAAGAACAGATGAAAGGCAGGGGACGCTGGTGTGTTTAAGAGCTCTGTTCCTGCTGGTGGCGGTGCAGGCCGTGGCGTCAGTGCAGGACGTCTCTTCGTGTGCGGATGAAGGCGAATAAGACGGTGGATGCAGGCTGTGTGATGGGTGGTGTTGGCTGTGTGATGGGTGGTGTTGAGTGTGTGGAGTGTGATGGGTGGTGTTGGCTGTGTGATGGGTGGTGTTGAGTGTGTGGAGTGTGATGGGTGGTGTTGGCTGTGTGGAGTGTGATGGGTGGTGTTGGCT
>CM074956.1:399982-418202 GCA_037577455.1 Pangasius macronema
AGGGGACGCTGGTGTGTTTAAGAGCTCTGTTCCTGCTGGTGGCGGTGCAGGCCGTGGCGTCAGTGCAGGACGTCTCTCCGTGTGCGGATGAAGGCGAATAAGACGGTGGATGCAGGCTGAAAACGAAGCTGTGTAGACACTAAATATCTGAAACCGGTTAAATGTATAATTACTGTGTATGAGGATTCTGTTCAGCTCCACGTTCTCTGCGCTCAGGTGATTTCTGTGATGTTCGTGAATTGTTTCAGAGTTTGTGCAACTTTTCCCTCTCCGCATTTCGAACGTTTTCGGCTCTAACTCGGACCTCTTTTCTGTGTCTTGGCTCGTTTAATCACGTGCAGTTCGAAACGAAACCGAATAGCAAACGAATCAGACGAACCAGACTCGCTCTGACTCAGACTCGGGGTGAAGGCCGGGAGCACGTCGCTCAGGTGATGGGGTCGCATCACACCATTCAATTCTGCAGTTTTAGCCTGGATTTGCTTTTTAGGAATCGATAAAATACTTATAATCTTATAATTCCAAGGCCTTGCTGTGCCAAATTCCTCTCTTCCGAACCACAAAGCCTCTGAAATCCCCTGGTCTGGAGTCTGATAAATCCGACACGATGCGGAAAAGCTGGATTAGCATCGCCTGGCCTCCACGCAGCGAAAGCTCGGGGAGCGTCAGGCAGGTTAGTGGAGCGCGCCGTGGCCCGGGCGGCGATTCCCGACCACGTGTTTACGGCAGCGTGACGTGCGGAAGCGTCTCCGTGACGTTGTTGTGACGGAAGCAACGGAACAGAGCAGAATCTGGGAAGTGGCAGGGAAGAGAGAGCCCGGGCTTCCCGAGAGTGGCGAGGGTGACGTGTGTGCGTCTCAGAAACCCGGACAGGGACTCAACCTCGTCAAGCTCAGACACGTCAAGGCTGCTTTCACGTGTACGTGATTAACGTGCAGTCTTACACAGGCTTTTCCGAAGCTCTGCTGCCATCCACGTGTTAGATTTGTTTTATCTTTATAACGGAAGCGTCTCGTTTGAATGCCAGGACAAGCTAGGATACGAGCTAGGCTTATGGGTACAGCGTGTGTGTCATGTGAGATGTTTCTTTTTTTTTATTATTTCACACACACACACACACACACACACACACACACACACGACGCCAGTAATTAGCCGGCGTCTGCCCTCTTATTTACATGGTTATAAAATCGGTGTTATTTTTCATTTCTTTTTCAGGCAGTAAAGGAATAAAAGATTCTCTTCTGCGCATTTGCGTATTTGGCTTCCTCCTCCGCAGCTTTATTAGCCCTCATAAATCATGCATGTACATCGGAGGTGCCTTTGAGTGTGAGACGCTGGATTTATCTCCATATTTTGTGCACGGTTACACTCTCTCTCTCTCTCGCTCTCTCTCTCTCTCTCTCTCTCTCTGTCTCTCTCTCTCTCTCTCTCTCTCTCTCTCTCTGTCTGAGTCCATTAGTTAGTCTGTTAGAAATGTCCTGAATATCATTACTGTCCGAGACCCTACTGCCTAAACCTGATGGATTTTTACATGGGGTGATAGGTACATATATATACATAAAGTGTGTGTGTGTGTGTGTGTGTGTGTGTGTGTGTGTGTGTGTGTGTGTGTGTGTGTGTGTGTGTGTGTGTGNATTTGCCCTAGTAGCATATTGAGTGTGTGTGTGTGTGTGTGTGTGTGTGTGTGTGTGTGTGTGTGTGTGTGTGTGTGTGTGTGTGTGTTTATACCACTGCAGTGCACTGATACTACTCCAGAAATACAGCTCTGCCTGAGTCAGCGCAGGGTTTGACAAAAGATCCAGCTGACAGGGATCAGGCCAGGAAGTGATCCAGAGCTGACCAGAGACATGTGTGTGTGTGTGTGTGTGTGTGTGTGTGTGTGTGTGTGTGTGTGTGTGTGTGTGTGTGTGTGTGTGTGTGTGGTTACAGTACAGTGGTGCATCACTGTTGCACGAGGAGCCTCAGGCATGGATTGGATCTGATGAGGAGGAGTTAGTGTGTGTGTGTGTGTGTGTGTGTGTGTGTGTGTGTGTGTGTGTGTGTGTGTGTGTGTGTCTATAGCAGGAGGAGTTAGTGTGTGTGTGTGTGTGTGTTCTACTACAAATAATAATAATAATAATAATAATAATAATAATAAATATATTGTTGTTGTTGTTATTATTATTATTATTATTAATATTATTATTATTATTATTATTATAATTAGCAAAGCAGCTGCTACGTCACCGTGTCAGTGCCGTGCTGTGTATGGCCTGAGACGCTCTGACGCACTGCTGGCCCGACCGTCTCCCTCACACCACCTCCTCGTCTTTCTGATTTAATTTATCGATCTCCTCTTGTGCACTCCAGCATGTGTGGCTGCACGGCCCCTCCCCCTGCGAGACAAAGCTGATATATTAGGCGGTGTGAAATATTCCGTACGCAGCGGTAATGAGCCTGACAGGAAAGCAGCTGGATGGATCGGGAGGCTCAGCCCCGACCCCATTAGCCCGACTTCCCGAGGCCAGTAATAAGCGAGCCGTTGGTGAGCTCGGGCCTCGTGGAGATTACGAGTGATACGTTGGACTAAATCAGGCACGAGCACGTTAATCACTAGCCAGAGTCACCGCGTTCCCGGAGCACGAGTTGTGTAATCCTTCTCCACGCTCTCCTGCAGGAAGAGGGATGGGTGAGAAAGCCCACGGCGAGGGTCTGGAAGAGTAATTGACACGTTCGTGACTACCTGCCCACGTTCCGGCTCCAGCAGCAACAGTTTTGCCGAGAAGTGGCTGAAATCAAAGACTAGCTCCTTTCACTCTGCCTGGGGATCTCTTTCAAACCCCAAACCTCCTAACCCTAAAATCCACAGAGCTCAGCATGTCCTACTCTTCACGCGTGCAAGCTGTCACTTACACTACAGCAGCTATAAACACACGTGTGTCCTTACACACGTGTGTCCTGTGACCCGTCTCACGTTTTCTGTCTTCACACGCCATTTCTGTCCACTTTTACTATCGGATATTTTGAGTTTCGAGTTTTCTCCCCACGCACTCCTCCAGACTCTCTCGCCTCACGCGTGATTAGACCCGACGCGATCCTGATGAGAGGCGGAATGCTCCAGCCATCAGAGGAGAAGACAGCTCCGAGCTGCACGGACGCCGCTCTCCCGCCCTGAAGCCCTTGAATGTGTGAGATGGCGTGAGGACAGGATGCTGGAGGAGGACGGCGAGTGTGTGGCGCTCGGTAATGAACGTGCTCCGGGGGCTTTCAGGGGAAGTGGAGCTGGGAAGAGGAGTCCACAGGGATAAAAGCATCTCTAATCAGGGGAATCAAACCCATAAACAGGGCAGCGCTGGCTTCGAGCCGTCATCCTCCGCGAACGCCGTCCTATCAGAACTCGCTCGGTGAGAATGGGCTTTTTATGCATTACAGGTTTGATGAAAATAAATGTGGAAAACTCAGTCTCAGGTAACGATTGCAGGCTAGCCGTGCCCTCCTCCCTTAACGTGACGGCGAGTTTGCTGAACGAAACCTCCGTTTCTTTCCTCCGTGTCCTGTTTTGCCCTTTTCTCCTCTGTCCACCGCTCCTTCAGGATGCTGGAGACGCCGTTTGTCCTAAATGCCACCCTCTGTGCGAGTCCATTAGCCCGTACCTCCTAGTCATCTCCACTGATGGAACTGGAATCGGTCTCTAATTAACCTGTAATAACCTGTCCTTTCTTAAAGCAAACATCAATTTACATATTTTTTCCGGAAGATTCGCGTTATCTGAAATGACATCTTCAAGATGGCAGCCACCCACCCTCCCCACCCTCCCCACCCTCCCCAGCTTCTCCACCTCCCCACCTTCCCACCTTCTCCACCTCCCCACTTTCTCCACCTCCCCACTTTCTCCACCTCCCCACCTCCCCACCTTACCCACTTTCCCCACCCTCCCCAGCTTCCCACCTTCTCCACCTCCCCACCTTCCCACCTTCTCCACCTCCCCACTTTCTCCACCTCCCCACCTTACCCACCTTCCCCACCTCCCCACCTTCCCCACCTTCCCCACCTCCCCACTTTCCCCACTTTCCTCATTTTCCCCACCCTCCCCACCTCCCCACCTTCCTCATCTTCCCCACTTTCCCCACCTCCCCACTTTCCCCACCTCCCCACCTTCCCACCCTCCCCATTTTGCCCACCTTCCACAGCTTCCCCACACTCCCCACCTTCCCATCCTCCCCACCATCCTCATCTTCCCCAGCTTCCCCACTTTCCCCAGCTTCCCCACTTTCCCCACCTTCCCCAGCTTCCCCAGTTTTCTCAGCTTTCCCAGCTTTCACTTGGAGACCCGCAGGATCGCGGCCTACCGCCAGCCTTTCTGAGTATTTAATGTTCACAGAAAGCGAATGAGACGCTGAACAAGAGTAATGTGTGTCTTCCGGGACCAGGTCAGAATACTGAGCGACCCGATGTGATGAGAGCCAGGTCTCAGTGCCGCACCTGCCAGCTCATCACTCGATTAAAACCAACACAAGGGGACGTTAAGAGACAAGAGAGATGGTTTTCTCTTCCACACCCTCACCGATACATTCATATTCGCACACGCGCTCGACTTCAGATCCTGTATTATATATTTATTATGCTTTCCAGTTTAAATCATTTATTTCAAACACACAACAATGTAATGAACATTTACTGAAACTCAGTTGATGATTTGGCAGTAAGCAGTGGCTGAGCTGCATTACTGGAAAATGGAAACGTGCAGTGAACACGCTTGGTAATTTACGACTGATCAACACACACGTGCGTAGGAATGGCATTTGGCATGAATTTTTAGTCCAGTTTGGCCACGAAAGCATTTACACACAACTTTATTAACAGATCGTTAAGTCTTGGAACTCATTTTTGAAACTGAGCGTAAATAGCCTTAGTTTCCAATTTCTCGTTAAAGCATGAATGCAAAAGTCACAAGGACGACAAATCAGAGCTCATGGGATGGAGGTGCTGAGTAATAAAGTAGCTCCAAGAGAAATATTTTACTCTTTGCACCTTTCATTAGTAATAACCTCCTGGCAGAGGCACTCGAGACCTGCACCAGTGTGGATCCGAAAATCAGAAAATTGTCAGGATAAAGCTTCCTGTATCTATCTATATCTGTGTTTTAGATTTTTTTTTTCGGAATATCTAGTATCTGTTTTAAATATTATCATAAAGTATAGTATTATATATACTGTATACACACACACACACACACACACATATATTACAATGTTTTAAACATGCGATACTGCAGTATTACAGTTGGCTGGACTTTAGCATTGCTACACACAGTGAAAACTCCAACAGGCCATTTTAAATGTGGGCGTAGTGAAACACCCACTCTTCATCTCAGCTCCCTGCACCTCTCCACTTCCAAGAGAGAGCGCAGTACAGATAGCCATGGATACTCTGGTTGTTCTTCTTCTTCTTCTTCTTCTTCTTTTGTACTAATTCCATCAGCCACCATTTTTGTAATTTCCAGTGTAAAGTTTCAGTGTCCTTCCTTAAGAGTCTCCAGATAACACGCAAATCCTTCCACACCTCTCAGTCCCCTGTGCCGAGTCTGAATCCGAGAGAAATTGATTCTTTGATTTGTTTTTCACGCTGCACGCGATGAAGCCTGCCCGGAAAGCTGCAGAACATTGCCTGAGGTGTGTGTGTGTGTGTGTGTGTGTGTGTGGGAGTGAAAACGTAACACATCTTAAAACTCCTAAAAAAAAACTCTTTCATTCATTGATCAGCGATTAAAGTTAAAAAAGTGCCGAACACAAAGCATTTCTTTCGCTCAGACTTTTTAATGGCTGCGACAGAAAGAATCCTGAAAGTTTGTTCTTGGCCTTAAAAATAGTCCACACTGGTCTGAACTTCATTTGTCGAACTAGATCCGTGTTTCCTTCCTCCGCCATCGGTAGAGAGAGTTTAAAATGTTGTAGAGATTTAGTTGAAACAGTCAAGAGCCTGAAGAAACATGGCGTAATTAATCTGTTTACTCTATAATCATCGGTAAACTCTGAGCTCTCCAGGCAGCGAAATCAGAACTGTGCTCAACAAGCGATGTAGTATACACACCCTGCAGCCTGAACACGCACACACACACACACACACACACACACACACACACACTAAACTCACGGAGTGTGACTTTCAAATGGAAGTCTAACGCCAAAATGGTGGTGTACTGATTACATGGGACTTCATAAGAATGCTCTTCATGCTCTGAGGTTCAGGCTAAGTGATGAATAAAAGACGACGGGACGAGGTCATGAAGGTGATGGCAGGAGTGCCAGAGCTGCTGTTGTAGAGACTTCACACCTCCTGACCAATCATAATCCAGAATTCAGCAGCTCTGGGGCATACGCTGAGCAAGCTGTGGAGCTGCAATGTGATTTGTGATTTGTTTTTTAAGGACTTTTTAAATGTCTGAGTACCATAAAAAAAGGGGTCTTCAATAAACCTGGGTTTGTTGTGCTGTCTGAGATGCTACATGTGCTAGAAAATGAGCAACAAAATGAATAAACGAAAAGGGGCTTGAGGACCAGGCACTCATTCAGGGTTGGCAGATTAACAGTGTTTTCAGCTCATGAGGAAAGTTCCTGGTATTCAGAGTCGGGTTACGCGCGTACTCATGCTGCTTTTCTGAGCTCTGCATTCAGATGATTAAAATCTCCTGCGTTTACTTCACATCTCCCAGGCTTCCAGATTTTCCTTATCTACAAACTCCAGAGACGGGGTTTTTCGACAGCCGCCAACTTTAAACATAAACACACACCTTTAAAAAAAAACGGAAAAATAGTCAGGAATAGTCTTAGAAAATACAGTCTGAAGAAAGAAGTAGCATTTTTTTTTCTCTTTGCTGTCAAATATAATATGATGCAACATAAAAGCAACGAATAATCAAAATCACTGATATCTTCACCACCACCACCACCACCACCACCACCACCACCACCACCACCGCTGTGCCACCATTCTGGGTTTTTTTTCCTTCCACTTCTCCTGTAATGACGATACGGTCATGTTTTCATCCTGGCTGACAGCACGAGGTGACTCCGCCTCTATTTCCCCCCCCACAAGCTCCCAAACATCATCAATTAACCTGCTGTTTGTTCATCCTTCCTTTCTGTCTTTCTGCTGTTAAGAGGTTCTCATGGCACCATGGCAGAATGACAGGCAGAATGACAAAGGCTAAGCTCGCACTGGAGAGGGATCTTAAAGACGGCGCTGTCTGACGTCACGACTAAAAAACCCGACTCTCCATCATGGGTGCTGCCTCATGCCAGGGAGTGTGACGCTGTGCCTCTGCTTCATGAGCACGGGGATAAATAAAGCGATATTTGCAAACAGTTTTTGATCCAGCTGCGGCATTACGGAAGTGTTGACATTTAAGTAAATAGCTGTCGGTCTGTTTGTTTCTGGAGACGAATATATTCTCTTTCATTAGCTGGAAGTCATCCCAGTCCTGGATTTAAATGGCGTGTAGAGTTATACGCTCAATTTCACATGGAGTTATTAAGACGAATGATGACAAAACACTCCTTCGTACGTTGAAAAAGGTATATATACAATACTGTGCAAAAGTCTTGGCACCCTACTTTTTCAGTACAAACTTGTTATAGATGTTTATTTCCTTGTTTTTATACTTATTGCGCTGTATTAATGACTAACACATGACACTGACCCAACTCTTAGCTACGTCAGTCTGTGTGTGAACTGCATCAAGATCTTCCGATTCTTCAGCTTCCTCGCTAAATTGGGTGAGATCGTGGATGGTGTCCCATCCAGAGCGTATTCCCGCCTCACACCCGGGAGAGTCTCCGGATCCACCTCCACTCCGAGCAGGATAAAGCGCTTACTGAAGGTCGTGTTTAAATCCCAGCGCAGCACACACAACTTCCACAGAGCCTTAACCCTTAGCTCCTGAGCTGAGACTGAATTCTGCTTCACTTCTGCTTCCTGTTTTGAAGCATACCTTGTTTGAGTTATATACACAGCTGTCTTCGTTTGAAATAGATCAGAATCATTCTGTCCTGGTTTTAGATCGGTACTGAACCTACAGTAAGACACTCAGGAGCAGGCTCCGGCTCTCACGCCTTCCTCCAGGTGCTGAGGTTTCATCAGCGTTGTATTGCAGTGATGTAAAACGAACGAGAGCGTAACCTCTTCCTCGTTCCCTCTGACTCGGACTCGTATGCGTGGGCCGTCTTGTGCGTTAAAACAGCGAAGGATATTCGTGTTCCTGCTCCTTACAGGAGACTTCCTCGCAGGTCTTCACAGAGGAATCCACATACAGGGCACGTGGACGCTTGTTTAATATCGTCTCGTATTCGTGAAGCAGACGTGGACGTGACGGAGAGCTCGTGGGTGGATCTACAAATACACACACGCATTTGTGTGTGTGTGTGTGTGTGTGTGTGTGCAGATAACAAGAGGAACAAAAACATCAAATGAAGGTGTATGTCATATCCAGTGTAATTATGTTGGAGAGCCGCGCCGCTGCCTGATCCATTCTTAATTGTCTTTCCGCTTTAAAAAGAGACTTTACTGATGTGAGCGAATTCATGACACGCTTATTACACATCATTCCTCCTGAAATGTTAGTCACATCCCTGACTGCTTCAAATATTAAATATATACACGTTCATTCTTTCCTACATTCATTCACTGGTTCATGTATTTATTTATTTATTTATTAACTTTCAAGTGGACACACGTTTCACCCCCTAAACGTGATACGTGGATTAAAGACGTGTTTACTAAAAAAAAAAAAAAAAAAATTAGATTTTCACTCACAGGCTCCTTGATAATATATGGCATCCCTTTTTTTAATTATTATTTTATCATTATTTTATTATTATTTTATTTTTTTAACCCCCCCCCTTTTATTATTACTTTATTTTTATATATTTTTTTATTATTTTATTTTTTATTATTTTTATTATTTATTTATTATTAAACCCCCATTTATTATGAATTATTTTCATTTTTATTATATGTTTATTTATACCATATGTATTTTTATATTTATACTTGTATTTTAATATTATATTTTACTGCTTAACTGATGTCATGTGTTGGGGCTTTGCTACCTGAGGAAATAATCCTGTGGGATGTTAACTAGCGGCGATGGTTTCTGTTATCTCTCCACACGTTATTCCACGTTATTCCCGCGGTTATTCCCGCGGTTATTCCCGCGGTTAGCGCTTGCCGTACATTTCCGTGATGGCGACGGTGGGATCATGAACCTGGGAGCGTTAATAAGAATAATAACGGCCTTGGCCTAGCCGATGAAGTAGCACTTGATGCTTTGCTCATATGCTAATGATTGTTTTCCACGCGCGCTACACGCCGTAATTGAAAAGTGCAGAGGACAAATCAAGCCGCTAATCACGACAGGAATGACCTCGCTCTCTCGCTAAGCTGTTTGTGGTGTGCGAATGTAAGAGGAATAAATATATAAATAAAATGAGCGATGCTTGGAGAGGCGTTTGTTTTCAGAGGGCGGTACCTCCAGTGACTTAGCATTAGCGTTAGGTCTTTGGTATGAAAATCAGATCAATTAGCATAAACGTGGAAGCACTCATGAACGCTGCGGGGAAAATGGAAGTGTAACAGGAAGTAAGGAGGCTGGAGGCTCATTTATTTTTAGCTTTAATGTTTTTTTTTTCTTCCCCCATCTTTCGCGTGGCTTTGTTAGCATGGCTGTTTGTGGTCGTGCTTGTCTCGCACCTCGCTAAAAGCTTTGTGAGCTGCTTTGTGAGACGCTTCTAATAAGTACCCGCTGGTGTGACGAGACAGTCGCTGTCTTAATTGCGTGGTGTGATCGTTAGGCCATGTATCTGATAATTGGAAGCATTTGGCTGCTACAGAGGCGTAATTTACAGCGATATTCTCAGCACCTCCATCATGCACGCGGGCTTTCAGTTTGTTTATCGCTCACTCTTCGCTAATAACAGGACAGTTTGCCGCTCTTTCACGCACAAGTTTGATTTTACACCTCAACTGTGACATTCTTAATTCTCAGAGCAGCGACTTGAGGATTCTGGCAGGAACACAACTCCATCACAGGTGTGGATAAAACATAAATCAATTAGCTAGGCTATGTGCTGCACAGTCCCGTGCTCCGTGCACGGAAAACTAACTGACGCTTAAAAAGTGGTAGCTAATGTAATATAACGTGTGGCTAGCTAGCTAACATGGTAAGTGCATTGATTCAGACGACGGTGTGCTTCTGTTTTGGTCCTGTCTCCGCCCCCCACGTGCTTTGTTATCTGATTGTGTTCACCTGTTCCGTGTTACTCCTTGATTTGTTTATTTAAACCCCGATGTTTCTTGACAGCACTGCGACGTCTTTTGTGTCGTTAAGTCCAAGCCTTAACAACAATCCGCTTTGCCCTGACGTCATTAGGGAGGCCTCTGAGAAGGTGCTGCAGAGGAAAGGTAAGCGTGGAGACAGCGTGCAGCGTTACAAAGCAAGCACACTTGCTTTGTGTGTGTGTGTGTGTGGGGTGTGTGTGTGTGTGTGTGTGTGTGTGTGTGACTAAATAAAGTGTCAGCGCCGAGCCGAGGAACGCAGCAGGAAGAAGCGACGTCACTGAGATCTGTTCTTGTTAAGACGACCGTGACGCACTGACAAGCTAATCACGGAGTAAACACGGAACAGGTGAACACAATCAGCTAACAAAGCAGCGACAGGAGTCACGCCTCACAGCTAAACATATCAAAAGGAAAATAAGAGTTTCTTGTTTTGCGATCACAGCACGTCCCCCAGTCTTTTATTCCTCTATACCACACACACGTTTGCCAACAATTTTTAATTTGCAACATTCTTTAATTTACAGAAATTTAAAAACTAATTCATTTTTAAATTAAGATAACAGACACTGCCTCCATAAATGATTACACCAGTACTATTTTCTATTCATTAAAGACTCATGTCATACGTTTTATCCATTTATTGTTACAGTTAGTGTTGTGGAGCGCCTGAAAGGATGATAATGTCAGACTGATGTTCTTCTCAGGCTGGATATCCTGAAGAGGAAAATTACATTCCCTTAATTTTTCTTTAATGTTTTTGAAGCGACGGCCAATCGGCCATTTTCATGTCAGCCAGGGGTTTACGTCATGTGACGCACAGCCGCCTGTCCTGATTGGACGGGAGTGTTTTTTTTGTTTTGTTTTGTTTTTAACAAGCAGCTGGACAATGAAGCACAGAAGTAATGCACTCATGAATTTCCCGTCTCGGTGTGAGTCACACTTGTCTTGTCATTGGTTTGTTGCCCTAATGTGTGCACCTGTACTGTGTTCAGCTGCTAATTAGCTTGTTCATTAACCCTGTTGTCTCCATGCCTCTTGTCTTCGGCCGCTTGTTATCAGGTAGAAGGTAAAGATCCTCCTACTCTCCCTTCCTGTGTTTTCATTACCGCAGCGTCGTTATCCAACAGTAATGAGATCAGAGCACCTCTCCATTATCACTCACACACTGAACCAGTGACTGCCCTCATCTCCAGGCGCGCGTGTGTGTGTGTGTGTGTGTGTGTGTGTGTGTGTGTGTGTGTGTGTGTCAGCTGAGAGCAGGTCGTGTTACAGTAACATCAGCTTACATGATGATTCATCGGCAGGATTACTGTGTTTACACACTCGCTCTGCAGCACGACTGCGGCTAAACGCTGACTTATCTGTGTACCGACGTTCAGAACGTTTCTCCTTTTGCAGCGGCAGATATCAGCTAGCTAATTTACCCCGGCAGGTTCACGTTAGCTCGGCTTCTCAAGAATGTTCAGCCTTTTTATTTTCAATTCACCTTTCAGAAGCAGTCAACACGATGAGCTCTGCTTATGAATATTAATGAGCATGTACACTATACGTACAGCTAAGGAATAAAACACCCCGTGTCACGCTGCTATATGAAAATAATCAACAACAAGGTTTAATCCAAAAAATGACATTAAGTTTTATTATTTCAGATGACTTGATGAAAAATTTAAATGTCCTGTTTTTCTAATTTATTTATTTATTTATTTATTTATTTTATTTTATTTTTTTATTTATTTTTGGGGTAAGCAGCCGTATTAGAACTCTGTCCAACAACAGAAAGCGCTTTATTAAGTGTTTCATTATTTTAGTATTTTTTGGGAGACTTTATCTCTTTTTTTTTTTTTTTTTGCTCTGTTCTACTGGTCTGCACTTCCGTTCTTTCAAAATGACTTCCTCCCCGAGAGAGTTATGATTTAATTAAAGGTAGGAATTTATAGTTAATCCGAACGTTCCTCAGAGCTCATACCCGTCTCAGAGCTCGTACCCGTCTCAGAGCTCATACCCGTCTCAGAGCTCGTACTCGACTCAGGGCTCGTACCCGTCTCAGAGCTCGTACCCGCCTCAGAGCTCGTACACGTCTCAGGGCTCGTACCCGTCTCAGGGCTCGTACTCGACTCAGGGCTCGTACCCGTCTCAGGGCTCGTACCCGTCTCAGGGCTCGTCTCAGAGCTCGTACCCGTCTCAGAGCTCGTACCCGTCTCAGGGCTCGTCTCAGAGCTCGTACACATCTCAGAGCTCGTACCCGTCTCAGGGCTCGTCTCAGAGCTCGTACCCGTCTCAGAGCTCGTACCCGTCTCAGGGCTCGTCTCAGAGCTCGTACACATCTCAGAGCTCGTACCCGTCTGTAGAAAAAGCCAATAAAGTTCTCTTCAAACCCGAGGCATAAAACACTTCTGTGTCCAGGTTCGGGAAAAATAAAAAATGAATAAAATAGAGATCAGAGGTACATTGCTATATGTTAGAGAGTTAGCATACTGCTATCCCATGACCTTTTTTTCCTCGGTAGGATGGTGAAGTACCGAATGCAGAGCGATGTATGTTCTCTCCCGATATACAGCACTGAAAGGTGCTCCAGGTTATTTTTAGCCGCAGGAGCGATAAAGGGAGCCTTTGTGCTGCGGCCGAGCCTCAGCGAGACTCGACCTGCTGACATTTACGCCTGCCGTCCTGCAAAATGGCCGCCACGTATCAGAGAGGCGGAAGAGTCCGCTTTATCAGCGCGCTTCGCACACTTTCCAGCCTGAGTCACTCTCCTAAGTCGCTTCTTTGCTTATGCTCCAGGATGTAAAGGCTAAAGCTGTAAAAGTGTTGAGCAACGCCCGCGTGATCGATGTGACATTTACACGAGCTTAGCGTCAATGAAACCGACGCAGATTTTGTCAGATGACCTTTCAGGGAGAATTTAATTTTGTATATATTTTAAAAAAAATAAGATATGCATGTACTTTCACTAGCACAGTACGGATATAGATTATGGCTGTGACATCACACCGACAGAGTTTATATAAGAGTTTATAAGATATATATATTTATTTATTTATCCTGAATTCTTCCTCACGTATGCTCTGCTTTCACCTCCTGCAGAAAAGTATACACCACTGAAGTTCCAGCTTCACCTCTGACACTGGAGACTCCTTCTTTGCTATAGAAACCATAACGCATTAATATAAACGTGCGGTTTAATCTGACCAATCGTGATCCAGAATGGATCATACTGGGGTCTCGTAGGCTGAAATCACACAGGGTACGAGGAAGAGAGAGGCAGATAAGCACAATGCATCATGGGTAGCAGGAGAAATGTTTAAAGATTTGGAAAATGGATTTTTCAGGTAAACAAAATGAAATTCAACGCACCTGCCGAGCAAAAGAGAAAGTTTTTCTACAAAGTTTTCTGCAATCACCTACCAATTCAAACATTAGGATTGAACCGTGGCCGCGTGCTCTCTTCCCCTGTCCGAGCCGAGTTTATTTTTAGGCAAACGCTCCATCTCTCTCTCTCTCTCTCTCTCTCTCTCTCTCTCTCTCTCTCTCTCGCACTTCCTCACGTCCATCATTCAGCTCATGATTCAGAGCCAGTTTTAATCAGCAGCCTCGTCGGACACATCGGGCCCCGAAAAAGAGGTCACGAATTAATTCCCCCGACGGCTCGTGGTGTGAAGTGATGCATGAAGCTCCTGCGCACACATAGGCATTCAGAATCACACACACACACCCACACACACACCCACACACACACACACACACACACACACACGCAGCGAGGCGCTTTAAACCACAGCAGCCTCATAAAGATCAGTTGAGCTTTCTCTCTCTCTCTGATGAACTGTCCTCCATTGTTTCCATTTTTTATTAAGAGAAAGGAAGGAAGCTGAGGCAGACTCTCGCAGCGGGACGGATCTGCAGCACCGGGCTGGTAGATTAGCACACCGAAAAAATCAGATCAATCTCCAAAAAAAAAAAAAAAAAGCAGAGGTCCAGCTGCCGCGCCGTCCGTGCAGAGCAGCGCTGCACATAAACACACAAAAGCTTTTCGTCTTGGTTTTGGGTTTGTTTTGTTTTTCTCTCCATGCAGGAGACAGAGCTCCAGAGCTCCAGAGCAGAGCGGAGAGGAGCGGGACAGGGTCTGCTGTTCTGTTCGCTAAGTCTGAAGACAGGAAAAAAAAGCACTTTGATGAAGGTAATTAAATGATCTAAAGTGGAATTATGTTTTTTAGTATACGACGTAGGCGTGAGGGAGCGCGAGAGATTAATGATGAGGAGTTAAGCTCACGCTGAGCCTCAGGAGCCCAGGAACCTGTGAAAGAACTGAAGACTCCGCGGGAACGCTGCTGCGCCTTGTAACGTCTGCGTTGTTTACGTAATAAACACCCTGTAATAAACACCCTGTAGTAAACACCCTGTAATACACACCCTGTAATAAACACCCTGTAGTAAACACCCTGTAATACACACCCTGTAATAAACACCCTGTAATAAACACCCTGTAGTAAACACCCTGTTATTAAACACCCTGTAATAAACACCCTGTAATACACACCCTGTAATAAACACCCTGTAGTAAACACCCTGTAATACACACCCTGTAATACACACCCTGTAATAAACACCCTGTAGTAAACACCCTGTAATAAACACCCTGTAATACACACCCTGTAATAAACACCCTGTAATACACACCCTGTAATACACACCCTGTAATAAACACCCTGTAATAAACACCCTGTAATAAACACCCTGTAATACACACCCTGTAATAAACACCCTGTAATACACACCCTGTTATAAACACCCTGTAGTAAACACCCTGAAATAAACACCTTGTAATAAACACTCTGTAATAAACACCCTGTAGTAAACACCCTGTAGTAAACACCCTGTAGTAAACACCCTGTAGTAAACACCCTGTAATAAACACCTTGTTTAGCCTTGCAAAACTACCACGTTTTCATAAATACGTTCTGTACACAAATAAGTTGTATCCAAATATCCTGTAATAAATTTTACACAAATGCCTTTTCACAGACATGTTTACACCACACCAACGCCCTGTTTATGCAAATACCATGTAATAAACACCCTGTTTACACAAACAACTTGTTTACGTAATCGCCTTGTAATAAACACCACGTAAAAAATAACTTGTTTGTACAAATACCTCACAATAAACGCATTGTTTACACAAACACTATGTATGTATAGAAATAACATGTAAAAACTTACCTTGTTTACACGAGTAACTTGTTTACATAAACACCACGTTTATACGAATACTCTGTGATAAATTTATTAGCTGTTCTTTATTAGCAGAATAGTCAAAGCTCCAGTGTTCCTGTAGTTCGCTGGCTGGAAACTGAACTAACTCGGCTGGTTCATCGCATTACTACAGACTAAAATAACGTACGATTATACAGCACGTCATGTTTGCACCCTTGAAACACAAAAAATAAAAAATCACCGTTGTTGCCATGGTGTTCTGACCTCACATCGCACGTTATAGATATCATTCGTTCTTATCGGGGTGATCCAGGACGAGCCGAAATCGAGCGTAAATTCTCAGACATGTACAGTCCACGTGTGCGTATGATCAACGTGAGACTCACTTGTGTGTGACACACACACACACACACACACACACACACTTCGTGCCACCACCATCGTAGTGCGACTCTCCGGGAACTAACGAGGAAATAGCTACCTCACTCGCTTATTAATAACACTAATACTCAGGTCATCGAGGACAACACGGAAACAGAACTCAGTTTCTTAATAATGAAATAATTCTGTTGTTTATCGTGGTTACGAAAATTCTTCCTCTTGGGAATTTGTATAAATCTACACATTTAGAATAGATTAGAAAATCAAAAGGTTATGCGTAAGACCCCGAATATTTCCAGCTAATAACACTGTTGGGATGGAAACGATCACATTACTGTATAGATGAGTATGGAAGATGGGGAGAGTGTGTGTGTGTGTGTGTGTGTGTGTGTGTGTGTGTGTGTGTGTGTGTGTGTGTCATCACATTGCTCGTTATTGTGTGTGAACATCCAGGACCTAAAGATTTTGTGACTTTGGGGCTGCGTCCTGATGAGCAAAATGTTCCGACAGTCGTTTTTTCTCTGCAGCCTGAAAATAACTCCATTACACGCTTCTGAGTGACTTCATGGCCGTGGGCGGCGGCACAGCGGGGAGGCCACTGCGAGCCGGGAAGATCTCCATCCTCCCGTCCAGCTCTCGTAGCATCGCTGCTTACATTACACACGTTATTACTCTTACATACGGAGTTTGAGGAGCGCTCATACATTCATTATCGAGCCACAGATTTAATACAAACTACACCAGGGTTACTGTAATGGATCTCCAGAAGCTCCGCCCAGCTCCAGGATAACACACTGAGGAAGTGACAGCGCTGTTGAGTTCTGTATTCTGATTGGTCAGAAGCTGTTGATTAACTCTCTATAACAGCAGCTCTGATGGTAGCATAGGTTTATATCAATGCGCTCGTTCTAATACGTTCAAATTGATGAAGGAGTCTCCAGTTCCAGATGTAAAACCGTAACGTTACGTTTTCTGACTTTTTTTTTTTCTTGGTAACATGAGACTTGAAGAGAGAGAATAAAGAGAGGATGGTGAAGGAACGACCGTTTATACCTAGCTGCTATAACATAAGCGACAACAGGAACTTGTTCCACCGAGGTTCCACAGCCTTGAATGCAACTATAAACGGATAAAAAGAATGACATGTTCTTGTATAAATAAAAAAACTCACTCGTTTCTAAAATTCCTAAGAAAAAGTGTCCTACACCTGGAGCTGAAAACTGTGTGAGCTCTGTGACACATCAAAAGTGTGTTTAAAGTCCCCCCCTCACACACACACACACACACACACACACACAAAAAAAACCCGGCGAAGTGTCTGACAGAACGAGGAGACGCCACGTTACATCACAGGTACGGGCTCGTGGTGAATCCCACACCTCGCTGCTAATTAGCTCCATCATTACTCTCCTGCTAGCTCCCATTAGCATCCACCTAGCTCGTCATATCTCAGTGTTAAATCGCTTCACGCCGAGGGAGAGGGAGCTTGATGAGGAAAGAAAAGCTCAGAAAGCTGTGCTTCTTTCTCCAAGACCATGAGCCAATGAGCAGGGCAGAGAGCACGACCGTGAGGAATATCGCTGTTCGGAATTCTGACGGTTTATAACTTTACACGGAGTCAACCGAGCTCGGAATACAGCGGTGATAAATTAGCATCTCATAATTAGCCTAATGTGAAAATGATAACGCCATTTAGACACTTTACTGTCTACTTCACAGCATCTGCTACATCACAAAAACAAAACACTGTTATCTCACGCATTGTTCCTTCGCCCGCTGTAGCGTGTGAGAAACCAGTCATTCTATTGTTCTTTCATATTTATTCAACGTTAGCACAGTCAGAGGATCCAATGAGGAACACACCGCTGTCTGTACGCTGAAAACATCTCTATCTGGCCGTGAGAAGCTCTGATGATATTCAGTAAATCTAATCTAAAGACACAGAACATTTTCTAATAAACTGTTCAGTAAGGGCGTGTGTGTGTTCAGTAAGGGTGTGTGTGTTCAGTAAGGACATGTGTGTGTGTTCAGTAAGGGTGTGAGTGTGTTCAGTAAGGGTGTGTGTGTTCAGTAAGGACATGTGTGTGTGTTCAGTAAGGGTGTGAGTGTGTTCAGTAAGGGTGTGTGTGTTCAGTAAGGACATGTGTGTGTGTTCAGTAAGGGTGTGAGTGTGTTCAGTAAGGGTGTGTGTGTTCAGTAAGGACATGTGTGTGTGTTCAGTAAGGGTGTGAGTGTGTTCAGTAAGGGTGTGTGTGTTCAGTAAGGACATGTGTGTGTGTTCAGTAAGGGTGTGAGTGTGTTCAGTAAG
>CM074956.1:454499-467594 GCA_037577455.1 Pangasius macronema
CTCCTCCCACGTCCTCCATGTAGAGCATTTTATTGTCCGTGAACTTTAACGAGACGATATTAATTAATTAATTGTGTCCTATTTATGTATTTAATATAGTCCTTGAATGACGGTCCACAGTGTGTGTGTGTGTGTGTGTGTGTGTGTGTGTGTGTGTGTGTGTGTGTTGTGGTTATATTAAACAGTCAGACGGCGGCGCTGGACTTAACGCTGCTCCTCACTCGAGCCGAAGTCACGCAGGAAACATGCGCTTAAGCTCAAGACCAGAATGGACACGCCCCTGTTTTAGATAAACTCCGCCCTCGTGTGTGTAACTCTCACGTAGCTTCTGAGTAGCGTTTACTTCAGTAGTTACGTCTGAGCTCTGAGTACTGATGCGTGTTATTACTCAACTGTAAACACGGCCCAACATTTTTACACAGAAATAATTATAAAGCAAACTTCAAAATGCCAACCTTGGAAGTCAGGAAATTTAAGAAAAACATAACACGCCAAAAAACCACCAAATGTTAGAAAAGTCACGGCACCGCAGAAGCAGAAACATCATCTGTAGTGGAGCTCCATCAAGGCCACTGCAAATCCACCGCACTTCGCTGAAATGGAAAATAACGGACGCTGCTGCTGACCTTGACGTTCCCAGCGCTGAAGGACACACGTGGATGTCTGAGACGCGCCTCCCGGCAGTCCTTCACTCTCTCTCACTCCTGAATACCACGAGTCTTACTCGAAACCCGCATGAACCATCACACTCGCCTCTGAAGGTAATAATTACCACCAGAACACAACAATCCTTTACCTTCTGCAACATCAGTAACAAGGGGTTTTTCTTTCATAGCCTTTCACTTCGGTATGAATTAAACCCCTTTTAATGTCGAGGAAGAAGAAAGAACTCACACACACTTTTAAACACACACACACACACACGCTTTTAAACACACACACACACACACACACACACACACACACACACACACACACACACACACACTTTCTTGTCCATCAGGGCAGCCTTATCAATCCATTAATTTTACCTTCCATAAAGTCAGGTAGAAGAGAGAACACTGTTGAGTGACACTTAATTTCAAAGCATCAGCAAGTCATTCTCGCTAGTGCAGATGGCTCATGCACACACATGCGTACACATGCGTGCACACACACACACACACACACACACACACACACACACACACACACACACAGTGCTCTTTAATACACCACCTGGCCTAAAAACATCAGTCTAAGTAATGACAAAGTGATTCTCTCTTACAGAAAAGACAGCGATACAGACACGTACTTCCAGAGACCCAGGTTCCTGTCACACACACACACACACACACACACACACACACACACACACACACACACACACAACAAAGCATCACAGCATGGGCTGAACTCATATGCAGTGACAAATTCTGCCATCAGGCACATTCAAGGTGAAAATTGCACACTTAGCAGCAGTTCAATTGGCCACTTGGCAGTGCATTGTGGGTAGGTGCAGGGGCAGAAATGGACCAAGCATTTCATGTCTATGTTTCTTTGTTTCAATTGAAGATTCCATCGATGAATTTAGAGCTGTAGCATGAATCAGGTAATGAATTTGTAACACAATTTTCTGATTATTTTCACTTCGCCGCATACATACAAAGCACCTCATCGGCTCTCGGGTCCAAAGCTACGCTAAGCTACGCTATCAGTGCCGAGGACACGAGACGAGAGCAGCTCAGTGAAACCAATTAACTGCCCTGATACAGAGATAACTTCAAACACAACACAAAGACTCTGATCTTTTTTTTTTTTTCTAAATCAGCCCCGTACACATGCAGCACATCCCACATGGAGCCTTTCCATCCTCCTTGTTGCTAAACGTTAATCAACCCACATTAACACACCGCTTACATGCTAATCATCGTAGCAGGGCCATGCAGAAGCTAAACACCAACAGTACTTTTTCCCCTCCTGTTCTCGTCTTGCCAATTCCCAGCGCTCCCATCAGCTAACAACCACAGAGGGTGAAGGCTAACACGTGCTTCCTCTGAGCCACGTGAAGCCACGTGAAGCCACGTACACGAGCTCGCAGGCGCCCCCAATGTACTGCGTCTCATTTCCCTTTGGGGTATAAATTTGAGGTTGTACGCATCCTTTCATCATCAACTGGACCAGTTGAAAATTTAGTCAGGGGTTTAAGAGAGTTGCGCTAAAAAGCTCTTCTTTTTTAGACAAGCAATTATTGTAGCAGTTAGCAAGAATGATCAAGTGTTTTGTGGTCAGATGAGACAAAAATGAAGCTATTGACTGATTTGTGGCTTTATTTGAGTGGCCGGTGGTTCAGCTGTTGTGAAGTACGACAGCATCATGAGCAAATTCTGCCAAGCTCTAGTAGATTTGAGCTGAAATTCCTGTTCGCGTCTGTTAATGTCACGGACGGAACTTTGATGTTACATGACAATAACCGATAGCATGTCTCCAAATGTTTCAAGGGCACAAAATCGGAAAATGACTTCCAAGAATAATCGCAATCAGTTGGCTTTAATGCAGTTAAACCTGTGACTGAAAGATAACAGAGACTGCTTGTTCTTGAACATTCTTGCGTTTCCCGGACGCCGTGTTTTGTATGCACATTTCCTCTCATGATGACCTTTGTGAGATCCCACAGCAGGCCTCGAGTGTGTTTAAGCACTAAAGCTGTAGGTGTGTGTGTGGTAGAGAATCAGATGGCAGGCAGGGGAGGCGAAACACACAACCTGAAAATAGAATATTACGCACGGATGCGGGTTCTCAGCCGTTGTTCGAACAACAATAGCACAAAGAAAACGCGTTCGAGAACATCAATTTCACTAATCATGAGAAATAGCATGTTTTTGCCACGGAGGCTACAAAAGCACTTCACGGTTCAATATTCATCTCTCGTTCTTAACCGCTGACAAGTGAGAGAGAGGGAGGGCGAGTGGGAGCGGAGTGCGTTCATCAATAACAAGGTCCTGGTGTTAGGGAATACTAAATACACTTGTGTTCCTGCTCTGTTCCGAAACAAGGCCCGTCTCTGAAGGCCTAATGAATTACACCGTGGCCGCCTGAGGCCATGACAATGAACCGTGTCCTTTTGTAAGAGCACTTCAAAACTTGTTTACTTATCATCTATTGTAATGCTCATTACTCGACAAATTATATATATAGATGAAGTACTTTGACCACGAGCTGCTCCGAATATAAAAGACACGGGGAAAAAAAGATGTTCTGAAAAATAATTCACTCTTTGCTTTATACACTTTCTGAAGAAACGTTTCCTCAAGGCCTTCTTCAGACTGGATTATTTTTGCCAGAGGAACAAAGCCCAGGCTCAGTAATGGAGCTGTAATATGAGGAGTTACTGTATACCAGCAACGCAGATATAAAAGTACGTGTAAAAGTAAAGACTAGAACACCGTGTGTGGTGCTGTTGTAGGAAAATAATCAACGATGGCGATTTTACTTTTATCACACAGGTTTTTATTCCTCTTATACCAAGCAATTTGCCAGTGCAAAGAAAGATATACATTTATCCATTTATAGTTACATTTAATGTTGTGGAACTAATATGTGAAACAATTAGTTCCTGTTATCACTTACTTTATAACCGCTGTAAACAGTCGTTCCCTCACTGCCCACTCAAAGAAATTCTCACCAGTCTCAACTGCTCCTGCTACACAGTTTGATAAATACTGCCTACTTTTTCCTGAAGGAATTCTGTGGAACATCCATAAATCGTTTGTTCCCAAAGGAATTCAGAAGAATCCCAGAAGGACCCGTGACCGATCCCGCCCGCTCCTGAAGGACCTGTGACCGATCCCGCCCGCCCCTGAAGGACCTGTGACCGATCCCGCCCGCACCTGAAGGACCTGTGACCGATCCTGCCCGCACCTGAAGGACCCGTTACCGATCCCACCCGCTCCTGAAGGACCTGTGACCGATCCCACTCGCTCCTGAAGGAGCTCTGACCGATCCCGCCCGCACCTGAAGGACCTGTGACCGATCCTGCCCGCACCTGAAGGACCTGTGACCGATCCCGCCCGCACCTGAAGGAACTCTGACCGATCCCGCCCGCTCCTGAAGGAACTCTGACCGATCCCGCCCGCTCCTGAAGGACCTGTGACCGATCCCGCCCGCTCCTGAAGGACCTGTGACCGATCCCGCCCGCTCCTGAAGGACCTGTGACCGATCCCACTCGCTCCTGAGGGAGCTCTGACCGATCCCACACGCTCCTGAGGGAACTCTGATTGATCCCACCCGCTCCTGAGGGAACTCTGATCGATCCCACCCGCTCCTGAGGGAACTCTGATTGATCCCACCCGCTCCTGAGGGAACTCTGATCGATCCCACCCGCTCCTGAAGGAACTCTGATTGATCCCACCCACTTCTACAGAAAATTCAACAAATCCTGCAGTTATTATTGTTGTTTATACCCATTATAATTAACATATTTGGTTCTGTTTCTGACTTCCATTATGGAGCAAATAAACCGATTAGTTATGTATGGTTGTTCATAATGTGCTAAAGTATATCAGAGAGAAAACAAAAGAACTTCAACACCTCCTGTGTGCTTCTCAGTACAATATAGAGCATTTTCAGTGCAAATTGAATTGTGCAAATAAAAATAAATGGTTTCTCCCAGTAGCTGAAAACATTAACCACTAAATGCTCTTGATTTACGAAGCTCTTGCCTCAGGTCTTTATCGTCAGTGCCTTTTTTTTTTTTTTGGAGATTCCTGATATCAGTTCTGCAAGATAAAAAGATAAACCCCATTTGGAGATGCCACACTGCACAAATTAGCAGGCGATTTTCCACCTCGTTTCTGTTTCACACCCATGCTGGGTGGGAATGAGAAAGTGGCTAAGCATTCCCAGGTTTTAAAAGTGAGGAGGAAGGACAAGGACGAGGAGCAGCAGGTAATCACTTACAGCCACAGCTGTTCATTTCCCATCATAAAAATGTCTCTTTCACTGCAAAGGTATTAATTGTTGCTTAATTGTGTCTTTCTGGTCTTTAAAGTCAACTCCGTAATAACAGATGCAATGGATTCATACATGGGTGGGAAAGTTATCAGGAAAGGTGAGAGGAAGGTTATTAGTTCAAATCCCAGGCCTGTCCATGGGGCACTGCTGACCCTTTGAGCAAAACACTTTAACTGCTTCCTGCTTTGCATTTGAATTAACTCAAATCCACTTTGCGTAAAAATGCCAAAAGGTTTCATGATTTTCTTTCGCTCTCCATTTTCATACGAAATTGTTCTTGGGTCATGGTTCAAAAATGTGAAACTTTAAAGTCGTCTCGAGTCCATCTCGACAGCCATCCGTGGTCAGAGGCCAAGGGGTGGGAGGGGCATACTCTCTGCCCTGTCAATCACAGAGACATTAGCCAATCACAGGTGTCTATGAGCTCATGTATGTGGAAGAGGGCGCATAGCGCTTTTCCCTAAATGCATTCACACAGCACTCTACCGAGAAACCGCGAAGAAGCGTAAACTCCTCTGTCCTGAAGAAGTCAGAAAACTTAAAAAGTTACAGCTTCACCTCTGACTGCTGCAAAGCGCTGACACTGGAGACTCCTTCCATCGATGTTACATAAATAAACTCCACACAAACGATTATTGTATAATCCGAGTCCCCGTGAATGAGCTGTTGCTATAGAAACGATAACATATTAGAACAAGCACGTTAGTATAAACCGGCGCTGCAGTTATAGAGAATTAATCACCACCTTCTGACCAATCAGCATGCAGGATTCAGCAGTTATGGGTGCTGTATTCAGCTGCTGTAGGGCTTGGGTTTAATTCTGCAGTCACTTGGAAGAAAAGTTTGGTTTTTTTTCCCCCCAAAATGAATAAATGTAAGATTCGGATGTAGTGAGCTGTATTTGACGGAAACGCGGAGGATGTATGCACACGGCTCTCGGGTTTTATAAAGCAGGTAGCGAAGATGAGCTGATCGGCTTTCAGGTCATGACTCAAGTCTAAACACGGAGAGTGTGTTCCTGTAGTGTTCCATACCAAAACGCTCCCGCAAAGCAGACGGCAACCCAGCTGGTGCACGCGCACACACACACACACACACACACACACACACACACACACACACACACACACACACACACACACACAGCTCAGCTGGGAGACGAGACTAAGACAAACACACTCTTTTTCCCATGTAACTGTGCAAGTATCCTCCATCACATTCTGATACGTGATAAATACAAAGGAGGAGACGAGTGTAGAGAGAGAGAGAGAGAGAGAGAGAGAGAGAGAGAGTCCGAGTGAAAACACTGCAAATACACAGAGGTGCCAACATCGATAACGAGAAAAAAAATGGTAGCAGGCAGAGAGAAGAACCAGCATTTGAGCACTAAAGCCCTAGCGCATGTCAGTGCAGGAGACGGCTCCATGCTAACCGCATAAATAATAAAGCGTGGTCTGCTCGAGCTGATGTTTAACTGCAGAGATGTCTGGGTTCATGAGCTGAGCTTTCGCATGTGTGTGTTGTTGGTGGTTTTTTTCCGCGAGTGCGGTGAATGCGCTAGCATCCCGATAATCACGCTTGTCACTTTGAGCTCTCGATAACACGTTTGTGGTTTGATTTCATTTTGTCTTATTACTCCACCCTCACGTGGAGGAGGCTGTAATTTGTGGAGCGCCACAAAGCGCCCTGAGAATGCAGATAAGCTCCGGGAGAACACGCCGTATTCCAGCGGAAACCTTGCGCAGTAGTTCCACCCCATCGTCAGTCCACACACACACACGAGCCTTCGAGTCTGCCGCTTTTCCTTTTAGAACCGTCGGCCACGGTGGCGTTTGTTCTGCGTTTCTTCTTCTCTAACGCGGCTTCCCGAGGCACCGGGGGCTGAGTGACAGCTTATAAACTAACACTTCATCCAGCACGTCTTATTGGTTAGCTTATTTATATCATGTAAGAAGATGAATTAAAATATTCAGGTGTAACGATGACCACACTAACACCAGGCTGAAGCTCAGCACGTTCCTCAACACCGCACTAGAATCCTAACACCATCCTCTGGAGCACTTGTTCTCTCTCTCTCTCTCTCTCTCTCTTTTTTTTTTCCTCAGTGCAACTGTTTTTAATAATGCATCACTGGGTGGAAGCATGTTTTCTTTTGTTCCAGACAGCAAATCCTGAACGCACTCTTCTCTCCTCCGTCCTCCCGGCTTCCCCCTCTCCCTGGGCTACAGGCACAGACGCGGCTCTGAAGAATCTTGATTAGCATAACAACGCGGATTCGACGGCAAACCCCGAAAAAAGGACTTGCGTCGAAGTGTCTTTTAAACTGGAGAAATGAAGGTACATCAGATCAATGATTAATACACTCAGTGCTTGTGTATACATGAAATTCCTAAAGATTTTCCACACGTCTTAATCTTAATCCTGTCTGCCTGCTACAAGGCTCCAGACACGCCCACTGTGCCTCAGCCATCGCTGTACATCACGTCAGGTATGAGGCATCACTACAGGCACAGAAGGAATGCTGAAAGTTGGGAGCGCCCCTACTTCCTGTGGGACGTTAGGAGCAGTGGATCTGGCGCACGTGTGAAGAATGTGGATTTGTACGTTCAGACGTCTCACACTAGCCGGTGAGGAGTCACCTGTGGGCGTGGCCTGCCCGGTCGATTAGCAAATGAGCAAAGCGAGCTAACGTCTCTATAAGCGGTTAATATGGCAGCATAGGATGAAACCATGCTTATAAGCTTTTCCTTCATTTCATGTCAAACTGTAAGAGGGAACTAACTGAAGAAACGTCGTTCCTCACGCGCTGTAGGTCCAAGGAACCGCTCGAGATGATCGTTTGGACTTGTCGCTTTGTAGCATCGCACACAATTACCTAAGAGAGAGTTTGAATTCGCACGGCACTGAAATTGTGGCTCGGTGTTGCGGACGTACAGCGTAGAAAATCAAAGCTCACGGGTCACTCTCTGGTTTTCTCCCAAAACCCTCCGGTTGATTAAAATACTTCCTGGACAAAGTAGCGGAAAAAAGAAAAAAAAAAGGTAAGAAGACAAGAACAACATTAGTTTTTTGAAAAATGAACGCAACATCTTGAAAATAAAATAAGAAAAGAGATCTTATCACTACAGACTCTTTTATACGGAAATGATCAGATGAGAAGAAGAAGAAGATTTCTTCTCCTCCTAAACCGTTTCCTCTGTTTATCTGCATCAGCCAGAGATCTGCCTGTGGACCCGAACGCTTCTCCAGCTTGTTCATGTGCGTGTTATTATAATTATTCTTTGGGACATTTAATTTGATATCTCTGCACTCTTACTGCATTTTTCATGTCTGTCTTTTTTTCCCCACCTGAATATGAGGAGAAGCGTCTGTGAAAACATTCTGTATAAATGAATCATAAGTGACAAGCGATATTAAGGCTTCTGACTTTAAATCAATAACAGAGTCCTCTAGGCGCTTGTGACGTAGTTTGTTTACAGCAGAACATTTTACTGACAAACATCAATGCTTTACTGTGTACAGATCAGCAAACGAGGATTCATTTCCTTTTCATTACGCAGCGAACGTTCATTAGGACTTTGTCGGATGAAGCCAATGGATGTGAGATGGAGTGAAAAAAAACCTCTCCTGCTCTACTTCCTTCATGTTCCAGACCATCAGAGTGCTTTCCTAGGGGAGTCCTTCCATGACTCCATTTCCTTGCCAAGTACAAATAAGTCGTGACCTTGACCTTACGTGGGTGACCTTGACCTTACATGATTGGCCTATAAAACCACTTCGCGTTCATCGTCAGTTCCTGTTCTCATCTAGCGCTCTAATCTGCACCGTTAAATGTTGACTGGCGGCTGAGCTTATATATATAAGCCTAGCTCATTCCATCATTTCATTTTCAACTCGTTCAATCTGCAGGACGAGCCGCTTGTTCTGCCAAGCCACAGAAAGAATTTCCTAATGCTGACCGCGACGTGAAGCTCACAGGCGATGAGAAGACGGCTGCAGTTCCTTAGGAATTGAAGGAAAGTAAGCACCTTTGCTGCGTTGTTGCAACAGGTTTGGAAGGATGGAGATTCAGCTGTTCCTGGTCCTGGCTCCGCCCCTGTCCTGTCATTGGTCTATTCCGTAACGTGCTCCTCGGGTTTCCATTTAGCACTTGAATAGTTTGTCTATTTTTATCTCCATATCCCTGAGTCGTGAAGTTGTGAAGGTTCAGCGTCGTTGTTGCACGTCACTTTTGTGTTTCCTTTTTTCCGACTCGTTTATGATTATGGATAAGCCTTGTTTTAATTTTGCCTACTTGTGTACTGACCCTGGATCGTCCTATCAGCATAATTTTCAGACCCCTAATAAAAAAATGTAAAAAAAAAACAGTGTCCTGCCTTAATTGCACATTACAATGCTCCACAACACACTCTGACCAATCAGATTTGAGAATTTCAACAGTGTTGTGTTCTAACAGTATTTCAGTGTAATTTTTTCATGTCATTATAAGGATGCTCAGTGACACACACCAGGTTTGGACCGGATTAGAGACAAGTCTACAGTAACGCATGTAAAGTCGCCGTAGTGCGTGTGAAACGTGTTCGTCTGCATCAGCCCCGGGCGAGGAGCTTCATTACTCTGACACTCTGATTTTAAAACTCCACATCGCTGCAGGCAGTGCGCTGGATTTACTGACGGAATGTGAAATCTCCATCTCTCCATCTCTCCATCGCGTCTGGAGATGGAGAGATTAATAAATTGATTTTTATCCTGACCTTGCCTGAGTCATGAATCTTCTTTATCGCACTTTACAATAAATAGAAGGCTGAATTAGATAGATAGATAGATAGATAGATAGATAGATAGATAGATAGATAGATAGATAGATAGATATACAAACAAATGGAGCACTTCTCACTGCTAGCTGTGAGACACTTCTACAGAAAATGGAGACAACATTAGTGACATCATTCTTGGCATCACTGGTTGTTGCTACGGCAACAACGAAGTGAGGAAACTTAATGAGAGGCTCATCTACACTCTCTGTGCCCCGCACTGCACGTTTTATACCTCCACTAATGCTGAGTACCTAATGCCTGAATTGTGCAGCGTGCGGGAGAGGGGCGGGCACACACACACACACACACACACACACACACACACACACACACACACACGCTTACTATGTTTGTCTTACTATGTTTGCAAGGACATTCCATTGAAATAATTATGAAAGTGTATTTCTTTGTGGGCCTGTTTTTATGTCTTGGTCCCCACCAAGACATAAAAACAGGCCCACACAGAAACACACACACACACACACACACACACACACACACACACACACACACACACACACAGTAAACAGGTCTGTTTATTCTCTCGCCCTCAGGGCATCTGCCAACCCATCCTAAGGGAGGATCAGCCTTTATTGAACCATGTACACACACACGTACACACACACACACACACACACACACACACACACACACACACACACACACACACACAAAACTATAGAAACGTTCAAACTCCAACTATAATAAAACCATAAACAGTCATATACACTGCAGTTACTCACTTTTTTCTCAAGTGAATCAAATAATCAATAGTGACAGAATTTAATACAAACACACACACACACACACACACACACACACACACACACACACACACACACATCATTTATATCATCGACATTGTCCTCACCTTTACACTCCCCATGAATGTTGCATGAGCTCTCTGCGGAGCCTCTGACGTGACACGGTGGTTCATTTTTAAAATGAGTGAAGGAGAGAAACTAAATGAACGAGACCACTGTAGAGGAAGAACGTAACCATGGACACGACTGACGCAAGAACACGTCCAAGACTCACCGCTGTTGTGACGTGGATATACCATCACGCCATCACGTCAGGTCATGTGATTCATGTTCAGGGTGAATAGTCGAATATTCCCCGCCAAATAATGAACTGCAGTCCATGTGATAAGTGTGAGATTCCACAATTTATTGAGTCGTGGGTTCGAATTACATTTGGACACAAGGACAAAGTTATTCATGGCCATATGATACTTAGTTTGTGTCATCTCATGTTCTAAATATATTATTTTATATATTACCAGTATATTGTCTTGTGGCCTCAATATATATTCTCATGTCCTCAAGAGACGAGATGAGACGATGATTAAACAAATATATCTTACAAAATATAACTAACTGTGCTTGAATTGCCTTGATTCAGAGCTGACAGCTGTGTATCAGATATCCTTCCCTCACAGACTGAGGCACTCACAGTCTGAGGGGTTCACAGACTGAGGGGTTCACAGTCTGAGGCACTCACAGTCTGAGGGGTTTACAGTCTGAGGCACTCACAGACTGAGGGTTTTACAGTCTGAGGCACTCACAGACTGAGGGGTTTACAGTCTGAGGCACTCACAGACTGAGGGGTTTACAGTCTGAGGCACTCACAGTCTGAGGGGTTTACAGTCTGAGGGGTTCACAGTCTGAGGCACTCACAGTCTGAGGGGTTTACAGTCTGAGGGGTTCACAGTCTGAGGCACTCACAGACTGAGGGGTTTACAGTCTGAGGGGTTCACAGACTGAGGGGTTCACAGTCTGAGAGGTTTACAGTCTGAGGCACTCACAGACTGAGGGGTTTACAGTCTGAGGGGTTCACAGTCTGAGGGGTTCACAGTCTGAGGCACTCACAGACTGAGGGGTTTACAGTCTGAGGCGCTCACAGTCTGAGGCAGCGCTGACGGATCTGCGGGTTTCCTGTCGAACTGAGCAGCTGTGGTAAAGCACTGAGCTTCAGGCAAGTCTGTGGTCATTAGATGAATTACAGCTCGGCTCCACATCAGCTGTGCATTAGGATATAGATATCTGTGTCAGTGAGCTACTCAGACTCACCACTGATCCCACACTGCTGATCCATCCTGGATTGTGATTGGTCAGAAGGTGTCTATAGCAGCAGCTCTGACAGTAGTGCAGGTTTATATTTAATACATTATCGTTTCTATAGTAACAGCTCCCTCACAGCGGCGTGCACAGCGGACGCTCCACATTAACTCCGCATAAACTTTCTGTGAGGTGACGTTTATTTCTTGAACATGTATGGAAGGAGTCTCCAGTGTCAGCGCTTTGTAACAGTCAGAGGTGAAGCCGTAACTTTCAGACATCTTCGGGACAGAGGAGTTTACGCTTCTTTGCTGTTTCCCGGAAACACGACAATCTACTAACAGACCCCTTTTCGCAGCTTAGTGGAAGGACTGTAGAGAAACCGAGGTTTTGGTGCTGCGTCTGTAAAAATGTTTTTTTAACGATTTAATTTTACTGCTTTAATAATGATTTTGGATTCTGAAACTCGCCGAGGCTTCGTTCATTCTGTTCGTCATCAGTTATTAAAAACTAATACTTTATCTCCTGTACACACCACACACTCCCATCAGACAAGGTCAGTGTGTGTGTGTGTGTGACGACTCATTATCCTTCAGACACGCTGCCATCTGGTGGCTGGCGCGAACACACACACACACACACACACACACACACACACACACACACACACACACACACACAGGCTTGTTTCCCCTTTGGACAGCTGAGGTTCTCTTTAATGAATGACACGGCTTCGTATTTTAGCACAGAACACTCTCACTCACTCTCTCTCTCTCTCTCTCTCTCTCTCTCTCTCTCCCTCCTCCCCTCCCTTCCTCCCTGTTTTCTCTCCCTTCTTTACTCTCACTTATCCCTTCCTCACTTATCCCTTCCTGCTACCGTGCACAAGGAATTAGAACGCAGTGCTCCACACACACACACACACACACACACACACACACACACACGCCACACAGCCAGGTCTAATGAGTCCATTAGCACCCTGAATGAATCTTTAATTAGCGGCGTGACTAGCCGAGCTGGAGCCTGGGCTTCCTGGGTTCCCTGCGTGTTAGCAGAACTGCATGATGGGACACAAACACACTGCTTTAGTAAGAGAATGCAATCAAGGTGATAAAAAGGTGGAATAAACATGTCGTGGTTAAGGTATTAACAGTGAAAACGTCACGCTTTGATCACTTTGCTGTAGATCTACGAGCTCGGAGTTGAAGAAGAAGAGAAGAGAA
>CM074956.1:474264-485916 GCA_037577455.1 Pangasius macronema
TTATAAAAACTTAAGCAGCAACTTTTCCAATTTCCAATATTTGTGTCATTCTCAAAACTTTTGGCCACGACTGTATAATTTTACCCATGAGGAAACATTTTTAAGAATAATAATAATTTTTTTTTTTACCAGAAATATGGGCAGTACCCAGAGAGGATGCTCTAGTGGACCTTGAATTCCACCTTGTCCACTCTCAGGACCACGTCACACATTGACCCCTCCAAAAGCATCTCGATCAGTACACTGCACAGCATCATGTCTTCACTCATCTCTCTCCACATTCGTATGCAATCTGACTAATCTGTAATTTTCCTTGTAAAAGACCATGATGATGAATGTTCTGAGTTTGCACAGGGCTGTTTTTTTAAAGACCAGCATCACAGTACTGTATTTAGAACCAGCTCATGTCATAGTGAATGACAAGATCTCAATCATTAGTAGGCTTTTTTTTTCCTTCAGGAAAAAATTGCAGAAATGGCAGCTCTAGGTGTGATTTATAAAATTTTTTAATGTTATTTTATGTTTATAACATTGCTGTACTTATTTGTCAGAGAGAAACCTGTGAAATAAACCCTCTGCCTTACGTCACTTATCTCAAACTATACAACTTCATTCCCTCGCACTAGTAAATCATGGCTAATATCCGTGTGTTAGAGGCTCTCCTTAGGGAAAACATAATTACAGGATTTTAATCAGATTAACTGTAAAACAATAAACACCAACATTTGTAGTTAGAAATAAAAAAAGAGATAAAGCAAAATATAAATGGATTTTATCTGTGTTTAATTTTAGTTGTCCAACATCAAACACATTATATTATAGGGACATTGATATTATAGTAAACCAGAAAGCACTGCATTCACATGGCTGCATTTAATATACAACCAGTACAGGAAATGTGTCAACACTAACAGAGTAAAACAAGCAACATTCAACATTAACTCTGTTACACTAAATACAATTCTGTAACCATGCTTTCCTTCATATAGAGTCAAAAAAAAAACTATTTGCATATTTATTGTTACATTTTACTTGTAAAAAATTCACACTGTTGTAACACACAGCATGTTTCCTCTTGCTGCAATCTGTCATAACTTTTGAAATGCAAAAAGAACAAAAAATAAATTTAATACAGATAGCTGTCCTGCTGATACTAATGCAGCATTATACACTTGTAGTTTTTCTTTTTTTATGAAACACTTTTAATACACACACACGTCTAGTTTTAAGGGTATACAAAATCTTTTAAATTGTCCTGCGTTCCTGTATAGAATGTTATACACAATTATAGAAATACATTGTTTTACTTACAGTACCTTTCAAGCATCACTATTAGATTAGATTAGATCCAACTTTATTGTCATTGTGCAGAGTGCAAGTACAGAACCTATGAAATGCAGTTTTTCGCATATCCCTTGCTAGGAAGCTGGGGTCAGAGCGCAGGGTCAGCCAAGATACAGCTCAGATACAGCAGCAGCTTGGCCATGCTGGGGCTTTAATCCCTGACCTTTCGATCAGTAACCCAGATCAGTAGCCTCTGTATCCAGTGTATTCAGTCCATTCAGGGTATGGCTGATGTCCTCTCTTCGTGGCATGATGTAGACACACACCTGAGTGCTACAGAACACCAAACTGCAAAAGATCTTCTTTATGATTAAATCATTTTGTGCATTTTATTAGTTATATCTGGCACAATCTTGTTTTTTTTTGGTCACCTGCAGTTATTTGTTTATAGAAGTTAGTGAGGACCACACAATTGTTATTTAATAAAAAACATAGAAGTGAAGTGTACTTTCTTTTTCCCATGAGTGCATATCACAGCCAGAAGTCAGATCATTTTATGCTCAGTGTTGCACAGACTAATCAACTAAAACAGTCACTAGAGGGCGCTGTGGCAAAAAGTCAGGAGACGGAAAAACCCAGCAAGTCAGAAAGGTAAAGAAAGCAGGTAAATGTACTTTGGCAATCTTCTGGGTTTGTGTTTGAGGAATTTTTGCTAAAAAAAGAAAAAAACAAAAGTTTATTCTTGAGTAACATATATGATAAGCCCAGTGTAATAAGAAAAATGTATTACACTGTCTTTATCATTAGTGTATGGAGGCACTGTATACAGCTGAACATATAATGAATCTAAATAAATTAATTGTGGATCAGGTTTTACTTTTTTGTTATTTCTACACAAAAATCATGTATATGTTTAAACTCTATGTAGTTATATAAATAATTACTGTAGAATGAAAGAACTTGGGATAGATCTTACCTGCTAAGACCCTGAGGGCTGAGATGCTGGAGCTAAATTCTCAAGTTCATGTTCCTGATTTTCTGGAGGTGATTTCTGTGGCGAGATATTATGTTTAGGAACTGTTCAGCTCATTTGTGTCATATGATGTACAATGAAAAAAAGCATAAAAGTTTTTGATTAAAGCCTCTATTTATTCCAAGTATAATATTACACAGTGATATACTCACCGTCTGTGTCTGTTTACACCCACACAATCCTCGCAGCCTCTTTATGTCTTCTTTAAATCTGCAATAACGAGAACAACAATGATCATGCCTTCTGTCTGAACAAAACTGATAAGGAAAATAGATCTTTCTAGAGATTCACATTCCTCAACAATACACACATACCTTTCTCTGTTCCTCTTCCCTGTGTGATAGGAATAAAATGTCTTTTAGAATAGAAACTGGTCATGTTTAAAGCATACACAAGTACTAAACAGATCTGGCTATAAAGTGAGTGTAGTGTTAGAGCTAAGGGATATACTGTATTCAGACTTAAATCCAAAAGTTATATATTTCTGTGGTAAAAGTTATTATTTTTATTCTCATACCTGCAGGAACCTTGTATATTACTGCATGAATAGTCTGAGTCTATAGTAACTTATAGTCTAATAATAAATCATTTTTATACAACTGTGTTATTTATCAAAGAAAAAAATATAAATATTGACATGGTAAAAGTTTTTGTTAATAGACATTTATTTTAGTTTTTCTTATCAGTTAAAAAAAGTGTGATGTGTTATTAATTAATAAATTAAACATTGTAATAAGTCGCACATTTCTGTGATATAAGCAGAATAACATAATTGTGCCTGTGCTGGTGTATGAAATATGAAAATAACACCCTCTGCTTTGTGTCTGGCTGCATCTCACCACTCAGGAATGGATTATTTTTGTATAACCACACGGTCTGAAGTGTGTTATTCTTTACATAATACATTCGTTTTCCATTTTGGGTACACAGACAAAATAAGAAACACTGTTGTTGACTTGTTAAATAGAAACACTTAAGGAAGAGATATTCAAACTGTGGGGTCCCAGGAACTGTAGGTAGGGCATGGGGGAGATGGAATATACCAAAAGATAAATATTTAAATGACTATTTCAGACCTGCTTACCAGTACACATTTTACGATTTCTATGACACACACTTTGACAACAGAAAGCAAGATACACTATAAGAGCAGTTTACTTTTTCCCCTAACAGAGACATTTAAATGACTATTTCAGATATTTACATTTATTGCATTTGGCAGACACCCTTATCCAGAGCGACTTACAGAAGTGTTTTGAGGTCAATAAATACATCCTGGTTCACTAGGCCATGAACTAAGAGTACTGTCAGTCTAAGAACTCTGTTGGGAGGTAATATAGTAAGAAAAGCACATAGATGACACATTTTTTAAAGTGCTAATTTAAGTACTTTTGGAAGAAGTAGGTCTTTAGACGTCATTTGAAGACTGCCAGTGACTCAGCTGTTCGGACAACTAGGGGAAGTTCATTCCACCACCAAGGTGCCAGAACAGAGAAGAGTCTTGATGCAGGTCTTCCTTGTACCCTGAGAATACCTGATGGGAGCAGTTGAGCAGCACTAGAGGATTGGCAGGACCGTGGTGCAGTGCGGGGTGTGATAAGTGCTTTGAGGGTGCTGGTCCATTTTTGGCTTTTTAGGCAAGCATCAATGTTTTAAATCGGATGCATGCAGCTACAGGAAACCAGTGGAGGGAGCGTAAAAATGGGGTGGTGTGGTAGAACTTAGGAAGGTTGAAAACAAGACGTGCTGCTGCATTCTGGATCAGTTGCAGAGGTAAAATGGTGCTCAGAGGCAGACCTGCCAGGAGCAAGTTGCAGTAATCCAGTCTCGAAATGTAAGGGACTGAACAAGAACTTGAGTGGCCTCAAGTTCCTTCTGGACAAATCCTTCTGATTTGTAAAGGAGAAATTGACATGAGTGTGTCAGATTAGCAAGAGATCGAGTATAGAGGGAGAACAGAAGAAGACCATGTACTGAGTCTTTTGGGACACAAGTGGTGTAACGCCACGGGTGCCTTCTCAAGAGATCCGCGGCCACCTTCATGGGCTTTTCTAATGCGGCACGCTCATGTAGGTAATTGTGTAAACGTGCACCTTTCCATTAGCCCTCTGACTGCCTCACTCCACATACGGACATAGTTTTGTGCCAGCCAGCAGAAAGGTGTCATGCTGCTCTCTTTAGTTAATTGAGGTTTATGTTTAGAAAAGCGAATATTGAGGTTCAGGGCTGGATATATTTAATATTAAGGAAAGATTTAGTTCTTTCAAGTTCAGCCACACGACAGGGCCATTTTGTGTTATTTTCCCACCAAGCTGTGGTGCTTTTGTGTTGAGCCATAGGTTCTGAGGTTCCGAAGCCTGTACCATTCACAGTATCACACAAGCACTTCAACACTAAACCCTACTACCCCTGGAGTTAGCTCAGCATCTAGTGCTACGGCTTGGTGTACACACCCTACCTGGTATCACTTAAACACTATGACCCTCACATCTAATGCCCCTGGAGTTAGCTCAGTGGCTAGCACTACAGACTGGTGTGCATGCTTTTTTGGCAGAGCTTTTTTGCAGTCCGTCTCCATGCTTGATTCCACTCCATGCCATATAGTGTCCTCTTGGACAAGTGGGCCCTGCACAATGCTATTATACATCCTAGCACCAAGATCTGTAACAGTAAGTCGGCACCAGCAAAGGAGACTTTGGATTTAGAGTGGATAGCAGAAATTATGGCTGGTCAGGCCACCACTCTGGGGAAGCATGAGCAGGCACTCGCAGTGCTGTTCTCAGAAATTCAGGGCATGTCTGATCATATTGCACAGATTCAGTCCTTGTTGCAGCCCCAACCGGCTCCCCTGTGGAGGCAAATTGGCCTGCAGGTCAACTTCCCATGCCCAGCCCATGAATTGATCTCCCCCCTGCCCCTGCTGAGATGAGGTTGCTCGCGCCTCAGCCCAATGCTGGAGAAGCAGGAAAGTGTAATTCTTTTATAATGCAGTGCTCACTGGTGTTTGAAATGCAGCCCTCCCAGTTCCCTTCTGAAAGGGTGAAGATCACCTTTATGATTTCTTTTTTAACTATAATTCAATTCAATTCAGTTTTATTTGTATAGCGCTTTTTACAATGTCATTGCCTCGAAGCAGCTTTACACAAACAAAAAAAAAGTAAGATGAAGTGTGAGAGTGTGTGTCTGATGAGCAAGCTGATAAGAGACATAGAGAGTCTATAAGAGAACTAGAATGGGCCACAGCAGTGTGGCAGAATAGATTAGCTGACCTCCCCATCTGTCAAGGTAGCTGCTCTGTGGCCGATTATGCCATGGAGTTCAGGACTCTCTTGGTGAGCTCAGGCTGGAATACCCAAGCTCTCCTAGCTGCATATATGCAGGGCCTCTCTGAGGACTTAAAGGATGAACTGGCTACTCAAGGCCCACTCGAGGATCTAGAAGCATTGTATGATTTGTTGATCGGAACTGACAACCGCTTGTTTGGATGACACAGAGAGTGCCATTCAGCCACTGCAAACATGCTGGCAAACAAATACAGATGGGCTCCCATGGGCCTTTCCTGCAGGCCTGAATCTGATGATTGCTCAGTACAGCCCATGCAACTGGGTGCCACTGGCCTGCCTTCTCACGAGAGGGAAGCTGGTAGAAGTGAGAATAGGTGTTTGTATTGTGGGAAGATGAGTCCTTGGTGTTCTTGTTGTCCCTGCCTGATGCCAAAAGTTCGGGGCCTTCCCAGGAAGAGGGACCTGTGGTGGTCTCAGACACTGCTCCTCATCTGTCTGGCCTTCTCATTCCGGTCATCATTGTTTGGGTAGATGACCAAAAAAAAAACACTCTGCAGGCCTTCATTGACCCAGGGGTGGCCAGCAATTTTATGGATGAGACTTTAGTTGAAAGTCTAGGGTTGTCAGTAGACCCACTCCCGGTCTCCACTTGGCAGACGACCATTAGGATCAGGACCCATAACCACCCAAGCGTCACCCGTCATACTTCAGGTAAGGTTCCTTAGCGAGTTCCCTTGGCTTCAAGTACATAATCCCTGCATTGACTGGTCTACCAGCTCCATTTCTGTTTGGGGTTCTAGATGTTCCCAGAGCTGCCTCAAAGGAACACTCACCCTACCTCCAACTATGTTGGAACTGGAATTATTGGGGCCTCCAAGAGGCCTTTTCCAAACAAAAGGCCCAGACACTGCCACTCCAAAGGTTATTTGATTGTGCGATCAACCTGCTCCCAGAAGCCACCCCACCTAGGGGCAAGTTATTCTCCCTGTCACCCCTAGAACACCAGGCCAAGGGAAACTATATAAAAGAGGCTTTGTCTTTGGGATTCATCTGCCCATCCACCTCGCCTGCAGGGATGGATTTGTCAAGAAGAAAGAAGGGGATCTGTGGCCTTGCACTGATTACCGCAGTCTTAATGCCATGACTCAGAAGGACAGGTACCCACTGCCCTTGATGAATTCTGCATTTGAGCAGCAGCAGGCAAAGATTTTTTCAAAACTGGATCTACATAGCACGGAAGAGTGGAGGACTGCGTTCATCACGCCGTCTGGGCACCAAGAGTATTTGGTGATGCCATTTGGCCTGATGAACGCCCCCACAGTCTTCCAGCAGTTCATTAATGAGGTCCTCCGGGAGATCCTGAACCATTATATCTTTGTCTATTTAGATGACCTTTTGATTTTTAGTAGCTCACTGGAGGAACATGTTCATATCCACTGGCTCCTTCAGCTCTTCCTGCAGAACCATCTTTATGTCAAGTCACAATTTCATGTTACCACAATCTCCTTCTTGGGCTTTGTTGTTTCCCAAGGGAGACAGAGTACTGACCCGGACAAGGTAAAGGCGTTCGCACAGTGGCTACAACCCACCTCAGTCCAGTTGGTTCAGTGCTTCCTGGGGTTTGCAAATTTTTTTCTGATGCTTCATTTGTAACTTTAGCACCCTGGCAGCCCCCTTAATGTACTGACTAAGAAGACCCTGGCCAGGTTTAAGTGGACAAGGGAGGCACAGGAAGCCTTTGGAACCCTAAAGGAGACATTGACAACAGCCGTGCTGTGTTTGCCCAATCCTGTGGCTCAGTTCATAATAGAAGTCAGTGTCTCAGATATAGAAGTGAGCATAGTCCTCCCAGCATTCAGGGCCAGACCAGAAAATATACCCATGCACATACTTCTCCCACCGTCTGTCCCTGCCAGAGAGGAATTATGAAGTTGTGAACCATAAACTCCTGGCTGTGAAATTAGCTTTGCACAAGTGGAGGCACTGGCTGGAGGGCGCCAAGCACCAGTTCCTTATTTGAACGGACCACAAGAATCTGGCCTACATTCAGAATGCCAAATGCCTGAGCCCCTGGCAGGCCAGGTGGTCTATGTTCTTTACACAGTTAAACTATGTCTTGTCTTATAAGCCAGACTCCAACAATGTTAAGCCAGATGCTCTTACTAGGCAATGGTATGTACCCTCACTGGAACCCATCCACGAGCCTAATTTCCCCTCCCTGAATAGTGGCTTCCTTGTGCTGGGGCCTGGAGGAAGCCTTCCACACAGCTCTCCAGCAGGAGCCAGACCTGGGCAACGGCCCTCCAGGAAAACTCTATGTACCATTGACCATATGAACTCAGGCCCTGTCTTGGGGTCATACATCTCCATTTGCAGGGCACCCTGGGGTCACCAGAACCCTGGAGTTTTTACTCCAGTGTTTCTGGTGGCCCAATATGGAGAAGGACATCCGGGCCTACGTGGTTGCCTGTCAGGTCTGTGCTCAGAACAAAGTAGCCATGCACTTGCCCACCTGGTTTGCATCCCAGGGGATGACAGTTATACTGGTCATCATGGATCGGTTCTCAAAGGCTTGTAATTTCATTCCCCTGGCCAGTAGGAGACAGCTAAGCTCCAACTACAACACGTGTTTCGGGTCCATGGCTTTCCCATGGACTTGGTCTCTAACTAGGGACCACAGTTTACCAGTCAATTCTGGAAAGCCTTCAGCCATCTTTTGGGGGCAGTTTATTCTTGGGTTTCCATCATGAATCCAATGGCCAAACTGAAACAGTCAACCAGGATTTGGAGCGCTCCCTCAGGTTCCTGGCTTCCTCCAATCTTTTATCTTGGGTGCAACACCTGATGTGGGTGGAGTATGCCCACAACACCTTCTGGCATTCCACTAGGCACCGTTTGAGTGCCAAATTATCTCTGCAAGCTGATGCTCTGAGGAGTACCCACACTGCCAATCTGAGATGATGTCCAGGTCCAACCTTTCGTCCAGGTCAGCAGGTATGGCTGGCGACCAGGAACCTTCCGTTGCAGCTAGAGTCCAAGAAATTGGCCCTACAGTATTTTGGGCCTTTTAAGATCCTTAAGTCAATCTGGTGGTGTACTGCCTAGCACTTCCCCGCACTTTGAGAATCAACCCCAACTTCCATGTGACTAAAGCTGTTCCTGTGCAGCCCTCTGGTGATTTCCACCCACCTGTCCCTGCCTCCTCTTTGTAATATTGATGGAGCCCCAGCCTTTAGTGCATACAAGCTAACTGGTTTGTGGATCCGCTCCATGTCACCTGATATGACCAACCTTCCAGGTGGGAAGCAATCGCAAATTCCAAGGCTGAAAGGTTGAGGAGAATTAGAATTGATAAGATTTTAGTTGATCGAGCAGCATGTAGCTTCAGTCTATGTGGAATGTGTTTAGAAAAATGTGCCAGTGAAGGAGAAGGGGAATCCTGAGTATGTAGTGTAGGAGTTGGTTTAGAAGTGAAGATCTGGCAGATTTTATCAATCTTTCCATCATAAAAAGTGGCAAAGTCAGGAGGAGGAACCAGTGGGTTGAGGAGTTTGCAAGGATCTTGTGCAGAAGTTTCCAGCTTTGAGAATTTGGACAAGAGAGGGCAGTAAGGACAAGATCTGTGTTGAGTTGTGATTTCTTCCACTTCCTCTCAAAAATTCTTAATTTTCTCCAATTTCTGTGTAAAACATCAAATAGCCAAGGAACAGGGCAAGAAATCTTCCTGGGTTTAGAAAATAGAGGGCATAGAAGGTCCATGGATGAGGAAAGTGAGGAGAGGAAAGTGTCTTTGGCTAACTCCAATGGTATGGAGGAAAAGGAGTCAGGGTCTGGAAGGGATTATAGGGTGCAGGAAGCTATGGAGGAAGGGGAGATAGAGTGGAGGTTTCGATGAGTGGGAGAGAAGTACTGACAGTTGGTTTTAGGCAGGATAGGGATGGTGATGCTGAAGGATACCAAGTGATGATCGGATATGTAGAGTGGGGTAGCATTGATGTCTGTAGCTGTAGACGGACGGCTGAAGACCAGGTCCAGGGCGTTTCCTCCCTTGTGTGTGGGAGGGCAGCTATTGAATATCAAGGAGATGGAATGCAGAAGAGTGTGTCCTAGTCAGGAGTGGGCTTATTGAAAATAAGTTATTGAAATGTTGCAGACAGATATTGAAGCGGATCACCTTAGTATCTTTGCACTGCCCACAGTTCACACCTTACAGGAGACTGAAACTACTCTTGATTAGCCACCTGAGAGAACTAATTAGCATAGACCAACAGACACTTCCAAGCAACACTACAGAATTGACAATACTACACAATACAGCAATTCTGGTGGCAAGAATCTAGATCTAACTAGGTCAAGTAGATGGTACACAAAAGTCAGAATACTACCTTACCAGGAGTATAAATTCAAGATAGAACAACTTAAAGCACACTGAATATTGATTATGTACCAGGACACATTTTATGTTTTTAAGATCTCCATACTTTGAACAGTTTACTTTTTCCAGAAACAGAGACAGCAGATAAGCCAATCAGAGTATGAATCTGGACCAGATGATAGTTTGAGATCTCTGCCTGAAAGATGTGTAGAAGTGGTGCACATGTTTTCTGCCATGGTAAATTTCATTATGTGAAATAAAATTTATCAGTTTATGTGTTACTGTAACTCATAGCCCAGACAAGTCCCCTCTGAACTGCCAGTGCACACCATCACCCTAATTGTAAATATTTCTTTTGAATAAACTCGTAGCAAATAGAGCCTTACTCTGTGCTTGAGACCTTAATGTTACATAAACTACAGGATGTCCCAAAAGTCTCCATGCATAGGCGAAATTAACACTTTTTAGCAAAAAATTAGTTTATTTCATATTTAGTTTAAATTATATATTTTTTTCGGATAGCCTTTCAGAATGCCTTTGACAAAAGAAGAATGTATTGAAATCATTCTCATGGCTGGATCAGGAAGCTGCCACAAGGTTACAATGGACTTTCACAGGAAATATGGCAAGAACATCATACACAACACCAACGTCAAACTTATTAACAAATTCAAAAAGACTAGAAGTGTTGTGGACCAAACATCCACTGAGGAAGCCACAAGCGACATGGTGCTATCATACATAGTCCCCTATGTACGGAGACCTTTGTGACACATTTTTAAATCAGTGAATAGTTAACATGAGTTAACTATATTTATAAGGGATGCCACCAAAAAATAGTCAGACTGCACTTCTGTTTTTTCCGTTCCTGTCAAAAGACAAAAAGTCTAAAAAATTTGCCTAGCAAAAAAAAAAAGCTTTAAATCTCACATTTTATTTTATAGTAAGTAGTATTGAAAAGTTTGCTTTACTCTCCTGCAATGGTCAGAAAACATGTTCATGAGGAATATTGGATAGTAAAGCGATTTGTAAAAGGATTACATTGAAAATGAACTATTGTACATTTGTTTTTGGTTACTGCACACTGTGTTTACCAGCTATTTTTGCTGTATTTTAAGGCTTATTTTCATAGTAATTTATTCTATTTTCCACTTAATAATAGGCAATATAATTTCTGCCACATGATTGTGAGGAAAAAGGCTTTCTTTAAGGAATATCAGGAGATTTTTTCATGTGGTTTAAATCGTCTCTGCATTGCAGATATGTTGAGGCAATATCTCCAGTGATTTTGTTTAGGACAATCCACTTCCTGACATGTCCAATAGTTTATTTTGAGTTACACTTCTAAAGCTATACCTAAAGCTAACTATGAAAGCATATTGCTGGGCCATGACCTAATGATTTTGAGCCCATCAGCAGCAACAACAGTTAAAAAAAAAACAAAAAAAGTTTTTTAAAAAAATTTATTTACGATTTCATTTTTTGATTTACAAAGAAGGAACAAAACAAATCGCTTTTAAATTTTGTTTCTGCCATTTTGGATAATAAAAACAAATAAAAACAAAAAAAACAATTAATGTTTTTTATTGGTATTTCTACTACTGATACGACAATAGAATGGCTAAAAGTACACAGACCAGCTGTACATCAGATCATATACTGTGTCGTGTTTGTAG
>CM074956.1:486016-499557 GCA_037577455.1 Pangasius macronema
CTGCCATGTTGAATCACGCATCACGCCTCACGCATCACGCATCACGTAGCCACCTCACGCATCACCTCCCACCTCCAACCGGACTTCTTGCGGAAACTGTGATGAATTTATGGATTGCACATTTGCACTATTTGTCCTTATAGTACACAATAACAGAAGGGATTTATTTATAATCGCACTCTCCATTACTCCCAGATGAGGATGGGTTCCTTCTGACTCTGGTTCCTCTCAAGGTTTCTTCCTCATATCATCTCAGGGAGTTTTTCCTCACCACCGTCACCTCTGACTCACTCATTAGGGATAAATTCACATATTTACAATTTATTTTTTTTATCCATTTATTTCTGTAAAGCTGCTTTGTGACAATGTCAATTGTTAAAAGCGCTATAATAAAATTGAATGAATTGAATTAATATAAGAATTAGAATTTCAATTTCAAGAATTGGTTCATGGCTTTAAAGGGCTTACATCAGACTTTTATTTATTTCTTTATTTCTTTTTGGCCTTTTTTTTCGGGTCAATATTTTTGACCACTAGAGGCCTCTAGTGAGCGCTGGAAACTTCGAGAAATTAAACATTTTCCAACAGATTAAACTTCTCAACGTTTCATGAAGCTTTATTTCACCATCATTTAAAAAAACACTCTTCTCATAACTCGACTCTCCGCCTCAGTGGCGCTTCTTTTTCTTTCTCTTTTCTCCGCCGCCATTACTGTTCCGCGTTTATCAGCGCTTCTTCGTTGGTGTTTAGTGTTTTGGCGGAACAGCTGCATTACCGCCTCCTGCTGAGCCGCTGGGAATTCTCTACACCACCTAATTTAAAATTATATAATAATACCGTATAATATAACACAACGCTGTAGATATGAAAAACTGCTGTGTTTATTTGTTCTCAGTTTGGCGTTTTGGTCCCGTCTCTGTTCACCCAACCCTCTCCAGCGCCCCCTGCCGGTGCGGAGCGCTCACTTACACACACACACACACACACACACACACACACTTTTTTTTTAAGAAAAGGGGAAAAACATTAATAAAATGTACTGTAAACTGTAGAAGTACAAAATAATAAATACACACATTAGGGTTTTGACTTAATGATCAGAAAACTGGGACTTCACATCCTAGACTAACACAAATAAATAAAAACAAATAATTTGCTATGTTTTGAGCAAGAGCTGTAACTCGTGTTGTGGATGAAAGTGTAAATACACAGGCGTTATCTTGCTCTCATCACATCTCAAACACTAATGTGAAACAAGAAACCGCAGAAACCAGTTGGGAATCTACGTTCGAGACGAAAGCACTACATTTCCCGTGAGGCTTTGCGGCTTCCGTGCAGTTCCGGCTCCGTTGCCCCGCCCCCGCCCTCCGCCCTGCCCTGTGTGTATGTGTGTGTGTGAGAGAGGTAGCTGTAGGTAACAGAGCTCGGAGCAGGAAGTTGGTGTTGGAGATGGGCTGAAATCCACCGAGGCGCGGACGCGGAGCGGCTTTTCCCAGCGATTATAAACTCTGTAAGTGCTTTCTGCTGACTCTGTGTCCGTGTAGCTGAGGCTACTGTAGGCTAGTGTAGGCTAGGTTAGTTCATGTTGTGTATTATATGAGAGCTAACGCTAAGCTGGCGCACATCGGCTCGGCTCGGGTGGACTCGGCTGGGCTCGGCTGGGCTCGGCTCGGGGTGTGCCCGGGTTTATTTCCCTAAAAGCGGGCTTGAGAAGAAAGTGGGCTGGGGCGCGTGTAATGGCGGCGCGCGGGGTGAGGCGGCGCAGGTGTGAGCGCAGGTAAATATCGTTAGCGCTAAGCTGTGAGCACATTAAAGAGAAAGTCCACCCTGAGACACTCCCAGGCTCCTCACGCGGAAATGTTCCTCCAGGGTTCCGTGGTGATGCTCCTCGGCTCTCTCCTCACGCTGTAGCGGCGGTTCTCCCGAGAAAACGCAGCCGGTGTGTCCCGCGGTGACGTCACACGGACGCGCAGTGGCTCCGGGGTCTGACCGCGGAAGCGCTGCTCACTAAACACACAAGTGAGTCAGGATTGGCTGTTAGCTCCGAAACCTGTTTCAAACAAACAAACAAAAAAGAAAATAATCAATCCAGCGTGGCAGTAGAGACGTCTGGAGCAGGAGCTGGACTCGGCGTCCCAGAATGCAGTGCAGCTGGAAAAGACTAAAGCACCGCTGCATCGCTTTCTTTAGCTAGAGCGTCACTGTCACACGGCATTGTGGGTAAGTTGGAAAAACGTGTTAATTATATGCGCACATCATTCAGAGTGAAACTTTCCTGTAATGCTCTGTTAATCAAGCTACAACGGGAAGTTCTTCGCAGAGCGTGGCGTGTGCTGTGGCGTGTGCTGGTGCGTCGGCGTGGCGTGTGCTGGTGCGTCGGCGTGGCGTGTGCTGGAGAGCGGCGTGGCGTGTGCTGGAGAGCGGCGCGACGTGGCGTGGCGTGTGCTGGTGCGTCGGCATGGCGTGTGCTGGTGCGTCGGCGGGGAGCGAGACGGTTTCCCGGCCCTGCAGCTGATCGCATGATGCGCATTAAGATCCGAGAAATGTGTTTAACAAGCTCTGCAGGTCTGAGCTCTCAGGTTTCAGCCGTGGTAATGTCTTTAGGCGAAGTCCAGCGCTCTTCCTCACAGCTTCATCATCACCGTCGGAGCCACTGAGACAGAACTGACCAATCAGGAGGGAGAACCGAGCCGAGCGGTGGAGCTGAAAGGTGTTCATCGCTCACTGAAACCTCGTACTGACTGCGTGAGAGCTTTGTCTTCTTCCTTTCAGGAAACGACTCGGTTTCAGACAGGAGTTAACGAGGAGTAATAATTAGTGACGGATTAATAATTAATAAATCATCATCGTCCGTGAGCTGCTGTGGTGTAAGAGGAATAAAGCGCATACTGTTCCAGGAAATTAATCAACCTCAGGATGATGTCACTGCCGCGCCGTGTTTGTCCTCCGCACTGATCCGCTCTCCCGCTCTTCATGGGAAACACACGCGGAGTGTGGCGTCTCATCAGGCTTCATTCTGATTGGCTCTCAGACTCGGATTGTGTAAAATACTGCCTTTTAATTGGCTGGCACTCTTCAGTGGTGAAACATTATTATTATTATTATTATTATTATTATTATTGCGTAACAGATAATCGTAGCGACGCTCTGGTTAGATGTTTAATGAAAGTGGAATAAGTGCCGTTACAGTGAGCCACGCACTCGAGTAACGAGAGAACACGCAGTACGGTACTTTCCAGCGCTGGCTGTGATGGTGTGATCGGAGCGCGTACCCGTCACTCTGCGGTGTCTCTCACACACACACACACACACACACACACACACACACACACACACTGTAAACAGTCCACCTGTGCTCAACTGCTAAACCCACGCTAGACTCTCGCTTCCTTTTGCGCACACACACACACACACACACACACACACCGTGAACTTTAACGTGGGCTGGAAAAGCGGAGAAGTTGAGAAAACCAGAAGCAGCTAATAGATCGCTTTACAATGGTTTATGATCTGTATTTATGCTTGACACTCTTCACACACTCCTGCGGCTCTGTGTGAGTGTGTGAGAGGAATAAAACACTGCGTGTGCGGCGCTGATCTCAGAAACTAATCCACCCTGAGGTGGTGTGTGAGAGGAATAAAACACTGCGCGTGCGGCGCTGATCTCGAAAACTAATCCACCCTGAGGTGGTGTGTGTGTGTGTGAGTGTGTGAGAGGAATAAAACACTGCGCGTGCGGCGCTGATCTCGAAAACTAATCCACCCTGAGGTGGTGTGTGTGTGTGTGTGTGTGTGTGTGTGTGTGTGTGTGTGTGTGAGAGGAATAAAACACTGCGCGTGCGGCGCTGATCTCGGAAACTAATCCACCCTGAGGTGGTGTGCTGAAGCGGAGTTACTGTTACCATGACGCACGTCCCCAAGTGTTTTATTCCTCTTACACCACAGCGACGCACCAACGATTACAAGTTCTCACGTGTGTTATAGCAGCCATAAACAGTCGTTCCCTCGCTTTTTTTCTCTCTCTCTCTCTTCAACTTAATAAGACAAAAAGAAGAAAAACTTGTAAACTCGTCTGTCCTGAAGATGTCAGAAAACGTAACGCTACAGCTTTACCTCTGACACTGGAGACTCCTTCCATAACTGTTAAATAAATAAACAAACATCTCCTCACAAAATATCAACGATTATCTGTTTATTATCCGTGGAGCGCCAGACGTACTCACCCCTGTGGATGAGCTGTTCCTATAGACTGTATACACTCTGTGTGTGTGTGTGTGTGTGTGTGTGTGTGTGTGTGTTCTTCCCTATTCACAATTAAAAATCATGTTTAACAATTTAATCCAGAACCGACGGCCTAACAAGTCGTAAATCGAGCATTTCCACCCTGTCAGAGTGTGTAGTCGGGAGCTGCTTAGTGGCAGAGACAATCCCGGAAACTCTGCACAGACTAAAGGTACAAAACAAATCCGCCATTTTCACTTTCAGAGCTCCTTCACAGCTGTCAATCATTCCAGATTAATTCCTGCTGATCAGCTCGTCCGCTGATGAAAACGGAAACCCGCGGAGTGAGAACGTACTCCGGTGTCAGACTGCGGCGCTCCGACGGAAAACGCGTAGTGTTGGTGTAGAGGGTCTGATGATGTAATAGAATATAAATTCGTATAATTTGATGATGTAATGAGAGTAAACGCCACCGGACGGGATGATGGTGTGATATCGTATACAGGTGATTAAATCGTTATATCACACAAACCGAGTACGGAGTCATGAAGAAGTTTAGGTGTTAATTATTTGGATGTATAAAGAGACTTAAGGAAAGAAACCTAAGAGTGTGTTCGGCTCGTAAGAGGTCCAGCGAGGTGCTTCCGTGTTTCTCCTCTAATTCCCGTAGAGCAGAATTCCCATTAGGACGAGATTGCAGAGGCTTAGTGTTCCTCTAACCCGGAGAGGCAGGACATGAATTGTGAATGGAGCGTTGTGTGTGTGTGTGTGTGTGTGTGTGTGTGTGTGTGTGTGTGTGTGTATACTGTATAAATGGGAGGGTGGCTCTACTCCCACATCTGTGGTCCTGGTTCCTGGTATTGTAATGGAGAGTGAGTGTAAAAGCAGTGTGTGTTCCTGATGTGAGGAGGCTGTTGTGTTCAAGACACACAAGGACTCAATACACACACACACAGAGAGAGAGAACTTGCTGATGCTGAAATGTCATGACTTTTCTGTACTTTCCTTGTTCTCATTTGTGTGTGTGTGTATGTGTGTGTGTGTGTGTGTGTGTGTGTGTGGGGTCAGTGTGATGATCAGACCCAGCTATGCCTTACGTGGATCGGCAGAACCGTATCTGTGGCTTCCTGGACATCGAGGAAAATGAGAACAGCGGCAAGTTCCTGCGCCGCTACTTCATCCTGGACACACTGGAAGGCAGTCTGGTGTGGTACATGGACAACCCGCAGGTAAACACACACACACACACACACACACACACACACACACACACACACACACACCTGTCGCCCGTCAGGTGAAGTGAAGATCTGTCACTCAGTCATTTAGCAGCGCTACACTCAGTAACTATAATCAGCCTTACCTGCAGTTTAATTACAGCTGAACACACACACACACACACACACACACGGAGTCAAAGCTCCAGCATGTCCGTGGTCCAACCAATAGGAAGTCCACCTTTTACTTCCTCTACGGTGAGGGCGGAGTCATCCCGTCTGTAGCCCAGCCCCCGCTCGTCCACATTCGTTTCCTGGCCTTTTGTTTTAATGAAGGAAGGAAGGAAGGAACGAAATACAGAACAAAGTAAGAAAAGAAGGACAGAAAGTGGGAAAGGAAACAGGGAAATGCATGAGGAAGGAAGTAACAGAGGAGGTAAAGGAATCAGTAAGAAAGGAAAGACCAGAGGAGGAAGTATGGAAACACAGAGGGACCCTGAAGGAAGGAATTAAAGAAGTAAAGGAGGAAGCGTCGGAGGAAGCAGGGAAAGACCGCTCGGGTGTGCTCGCGCTTCCTCTTTAATCTGCAGATGTTTACATTTCCCTCATATACGCCTCGTTTACGTGAAACGCCCTAATTTATGCGTGCAGCGAGCCAATGAAAGCACAGCATTCAGCCGTGGAGGGAAGTTCAGAGTTCAGGAGGCGTGTGTTCAAGCTTTCTGCAAAATCTAGAGATTTACTCATGTTATTTTTTGTACGATTGTGTGTCGCGCTAAATAATGCCGTGTGTGTGTGTGTGTGTGTGTGTGTGTGTGTGTGTGTGCGCACTTGCTGGAGGTCTCGGGTTTGTCCAGGGCTTAATTTACACCTTTAACGGAGGAAGTGGGAAAGTGGGCCGTGATTTACACCAGTCCTGCGCTCTGATTGGTCGTCAGGCGTTGATTAGTTCTCTGTAACAGTAGCTCTGACAGTAGCGCAGGTTTCTATCAGTGCGCTCGCTCTGATACGTTATCGTTGCTATAGTAACAGTAACATTCACAGGGACGTGTACAGCGGACGCTCCACTCATGATAAACACATTAAAAACTAATTATAGACGTTTTATTCTGTCTCTCCACAGAACCTTCCAGAAGGAACCCCGTGTGTCGGCTCCCTCAAGCTCACGTACATCTCCAAGGTGAACATCCTCTTCTCTTCTCTCCTCTCCTCTCTTCTCTCCTCTCCTCTACTCCCCTCTTCTCTTCTCTCCTCCTCTTCTCTCCTCCTCTTCTCTCCTCTCTTCTCTCCTCTCCTCCTCTCCTCTCTTCTCTCCTCTTCTCTTCTCTCCTCCTCTTCTCTCCTCCTCTTCTCTCCTCTCCTCCTCTCCTCTCTTCTCTTCTCTCCTCCTCTTCTCTCCTCTCCTCCTCTCTTCTCTCCTCTCTTCTCTCCTCCTCTTCTCTCCTCTCCTCCTCTCTTCTCTCTCTTCTTCTCTCCTCCTCCTCTCTCCTCTCCTCTCTTCTCTTCTCTCCTCTCCTCTTCCTCCTCGTGATTTCTGAATGCTGATTAAAGTGTAACGTATTAACGGTCGCTGTTTTAACGTTATTCCTGTTGCAGGTCAGCGATGCAACCAAACTGCGACCCAAGGCAGAGTTCTGCTTCGGTAAAACAGTTTATTACCTCTCTCTCTCTCTCCCTCTCTCTCCCTCTCTCCCTCTCTTTGACTGAGACACATACTTTCTCACAGACCCTCTCACACTCTGACTCACTCTTACACACACACACACACACACACACACACACTATTTCCACTCCCACTTCCTGCTCGTTGAGTGCGCGTCTGTCTCTCTCTCTAAGACTCTAGTCTGTCAGATTCAAATTCAATTTTTTTGTTTCACTTTGTTTTTTTTCCTCTCTCTCTCTCTCTCTCTCTCTCGCACACCTCTATCCTCCGCAGTATTCATTATAATATTTAATAGAAAGAAAGAGACCGGTGAAAGTCTGATGTGTGGAACAGGATTAAAGTAAATTCATTTCTCCTGAGTAAGAGCTTTATGCTGATCGAGGTGGCGGTGAATCCGGAGTGTATCCCGGGAACGCCGGGTGTGAGGTGGGAATACACCCTGGATGGTTAACCAGTCTGTCACAGGACACCACACACACACACACACACACACACACACACACACGTTCACACCGAGGGCCAGTTTAGAGCCGGCATGTTTTTTGGGAGGAAACCGGAGGAAGCCCGCGCGGACACGGGGAGAACATGTTTAAATATCGTTTTGTAAAAGGATCACGCTGTAAACACTGAAGAGAGACGTGTAAACGTGTCCGTGGTGGACGTGTGAGCAGTGCAGTGGCCTCGGCGTGTTCAGGGACAGCCGTGATTTTATCGTCTCTATCGTCTCTTCCCTGTGGTTTGCCGCGAGCTCTCCTGAGGGAATGTCCTGCTCTCAATGGCAGGAAGCAGTTACGTGACCCTGCGCTGACCTTTCCCTGGAGCTCGTGACTTCCACACAGGATGCCCAAGCTCGGATCTGAAACTCCTCTGGAGCGTTTCTAGATTTTATTTCTTTTTCTTTTTTTTTTAAATATTCACGACACGTTGTGTCGATCAATAGATCAAATGCAAGTGATGTCTGTTTAATGGAATGCACCATTCCTGCCTGTGGCCATGTCAATGGTGTGACCCAGTTCTTGAAGGGTGTGTGTGTGTGTGTGTGTGTGTGTGTGTGTGTGTGTGTGTGTGTGTGTGTGAGAGAGAGAGAGAGAGAGTGAGCCATTCATGTAGGCTGAGGTGACTCACGGTTGAAATTGATTCTCAGCCAAACAGCTTCCTGTTTCGAATCACCCGAGCGCCTAGTGCAGGATGCGTGTTAATGTATTAATAGAATAAACCGGTAAACTGTAGCGTGCAGGAGTGAACGGATGATAATTTATCAGCTAGCCCACTGGACGAGTAAAATCTTCATCTTCGGCGTTTCCCGGGAAACGGAATAGAATAACACGTTTAATGGAAACTTTTTTGCGAAAGGCGAAAAAGACGTAGCATCTCGGTTTAAAGTAGTTCCCTGGACACGTACCTGCTTGTCCCCACACACACACACACACACACGTACACACACACACACACACACACGTACACACACACACACACACACGTTCTGGTCCTGTTCTGTAAACCCTGTGTGTGAAAACTGTAATATGATTACTGGTAAGGTAGAGGCACGGTCGTTAACTCTAATTACCTCAACCTGCTCTGATTACATTTTTAGTATAATAACTAGATCTTCCTCCCTCACACACATTGTTCTTCTCTCTTCCCCTCCAGTCATCAACGCTGGAATGAGGAAGTTCTACCTGCAGGCCAACGACAAGCAGGACCTGGTGGAATGGGTGGCTGTGCTCAACAACGCCACCAAAATCACGGTGAGTAAGGCAGGGAGAGGCTGAGGCAGGGCGGGAGAGAACGTCAGGGCGAGGCTGAGGCAGGGTAGGAGCGAGCATCAGGGCAAGATCGAGGCAGGGTGAGAGTGAGCGTCAGGGTGAGGCTGAGGTGGAGAGGCAGGGTGAAAGCGAGTGTCAGGGCGAGGCTGAGGTGGAGAGGCAGGGGCGAGAGCGAGCGTCGGGGCGAGAGCGAGGCAGAGTGAGAGCGAGCGTCAGGGAGAGGCTGAGGTGGAGAGGCAGGGTGAGAGCGAGCGTCAGGGCGAGCCTGAGGTGGAGAGGCAGGGGCGAGAGCGAGCGTCGGGGCGAGAGTGAGGCAGAGTGAGAGCGAGCGTCACGGCGAGGCTGAGGTGGAGAGGCAGGGCGATAGCGAGCGTCAGGGCGAGGCTGAGGTGGAGAGGCAGGGCGAGAGCGAGCGTCAGGGCGAGGCTGAGGTGGAGAGGCAGAGCGAGCGTCAGGGCGAGAGCGAGGCAGAGTGAGAGCGAGCGTCAGGGCGAGGCTGAGGTGGAGAGGCAGAGTGAGAGCAAGCGTCAGGGCGAGGCTGAGGTGGAGAGGCAGGGCGAGAGCGAGCGTCAGGGCGAGAGTGAGGCAGCGTGAGAGCGAGCGTCAAGGCGAGGCTGAGGTGGAGAGGCAGAGTGAGAGCGAGCGTCAGGGCGAGAGCAAGGCAGGGTGAGAGCGAGCGTCAGGGCGAGGCTGAGGTGGAGAGGCAGGGCGAGAGCGAGGGTCAGGGCGAGGCTGAGGTGGAGAGGCAGGGCGAGAGCGAGTGTCAGGGCGAGAGCGAGGTGGAGAGGCAGGGCGAGGCTGAGGCAGGGTGAGAGCGAGGGTCAGGGCGAGGCTGAGGCAGGGCGAGAGTAAGAGTCAGGGCGAGGCTATTAGCCGTGTTTGGCAGTGTAGTAGCCGTGGGTTAATGTGACTGATGGTTTCATTACAGCCTCGTAAAAGCTCGTTATCGATCCTCCGTGCAGCCGTGTGTGTAATGGATCAGCGCCGCCCCGAGCCGAGCCCTTTAACCCCCTGTTCCCGCTCAGTGATCAGCAGCGCGTCTCCCGTGGGGTCTCTCGTGGGGTCACTCACGGGGTCACTCACGGGGTCACGCCGCCTGAACAAACTGTTTTATTCCTCTTACACCCCAGCAGTTTGGCAACAGTTTTCTCTTTAATAAGAAAAAATGACGTCGTATTTTGTTTTTAAAAATCAGTTTCTAGTTACAGTTAAGGTTATATAAATCACTTCCTGTTCTCATGAACGTTATAGTGGCTATAAACACTCGTTCCCTCACCAGCCTCTCTCTCTTTCTCTCTCTCTCTCTTTCTCTCTCTCTCTCTCTCTCTTTCTCTTGAAATTCATAAGACGAAAAACCCCACAGCTTGACCTTTTTGTGCGTGTTACTGAGAAACCACATCGTGATGGATATCGACCGTATACAAGATTTTACCTAAAATTCGTCCTCAAAATGATCTTTCTAAGGAAGAAGAACAGCGAGGGGTTTTGTTTTTGGGTTTAAGGTTGATATAAAGTGTACGAGGAAACGCGCGACACGTACCTGCTAAAGGAGAATTAATACGAGTCGTTCATTAACGGAAGGCAAACCATGTGCACAAGCTAAATATATAATCAGAAGATGTGTTAGATCTGATTGTCATGCCGTGTGAACGGGATACTCTCGCGCGCACTCTCACGTGTACTCTCACGTATACTCTCACGTATACTCTCACGTATACTTTCACGAGGAACTCACGTATACGGTCACGTATACTCTCACGTATACTCACGCGCACTCACGTATACTCTCACGTATACTCTCACGAGGAACTCACGTATACTCTCACGCGCACTCACGTATACTCTCACGCGCACTCACGTATACTCTCACGTATACTCTCACGCGCACTCACGTATACTCTCACGCGCACTCACGTATACTCTCACGCGCACTCACGTATACTCTCACGTATACTCTCACGCGCACTCACGTATACTCTCACGCGCACTCTCACGCGCACTCTCACACGTATACTCTCACGTATACTCTCACGTATACTCTCACGCGCACTCTCACGCGTATTTGAAATGTTCTTGGATAAGCAGTTATGTTGTATTCATCTTCAGTGAATGTCAGAAGCTTCCAGAACAGACAGAGGGAATTTCTCCAGTCTCCCACACAAGGCGGTCTAGGCAACAGATGTGTGTCTCCACGCCCTACACACACACACACACACACACACACACACGTACAGTTGTTCACCACAGGCAGGAAAAGCCCATTGCCTTCTGTACGAAAAGAAAACAACGCAGACGTTTTTCCTGCTCTAATTTCTCGTTGCTCTTCATTTCCTCTTTTGAGTCACTGACTCTTTTTTTTTTTTTTTCTCTCTCTCTCATTGTCTGTGCTTTCAAACTGTAAATGTTCTTCTGAATTTAGTCAGAGGAAAGAGAGCCCACGCGCACGCACACACACACACACACACACACACACACACAGCTCTTGTAAACTTCCACTCTGTCCCTCAGGCTCCAGAGGAACGCAGGCCCATAAACACAGTTCGTAAAAGAGCTGGTCACGGGTCTATAATTCTCCGCTTCTGTTCCGGAGGGCGTCGCCTTGCCGTTCCAAACGCTAGTGCTAACAGCTCTAACACTGAACTCTTTCTGAAATTAAAACTAGCAGCCCTTAGCTCTGATGGTTTTATTGTTGTGCCACTGATCTGAGAACAGTGTGGAGGTGTTATCATTTCCACAGTACGATAATGCGGTTTCAAAACATCACGCTATTAATCGCTCTTTAAACGCATTGTGAATGAGCTGTTAAATCGGTGACCTTTGGGACACTACACCGATCAGCCATGACATTAAAACCACCGAGAGGTGAAGTGAGTAACTGAGTATCTCGTAGGAATTATTAGGCAGAAAGTGAACAGTCAGGCCTCGAAGTTGATGTGTTGGAAGCAGGAAAAATGGGTGAGCGTCAGGATCTGAGTGACTCTGACCAGAGCCAAACTGTGCTGTCTACACGACTGGGTCAGAGTGTATCCAGAAACGCAGGTCTTGTGGGGTGTTCCCGGTGTGCAGGGGTTAGTACCTACCAACAGTGGTCCAAGGAAGAACAACCGGGGAACCAGCGACGGGGTCAGAGTGTCCATGCTGACCCCTGACCTCCACCGAAAGCTCCTACAATGGGCATAAGAGCATCAGAATTGGACCATGGAGCAATGGAAGAAGGTGGCCTGGTTTGATGAATCACGTTTTCTTTTACATCATGTGGACGGTGCGGGTGAGTCGCTTACCTGGGGAAGAGATGGCACCAGGATGCACTATGGAAAGAAGGCAAGCTGGTGAAGGCAGTGATGATTCTCTGGGCAATGTTCTCCTGGGAAACCTCGAGTCCTGGCCTTCATGTGGATGTTCCTTTGACACGTACCACCTACCTAAACACTGCTGCAGACCGAGTTACACCCCTTCATGGCAGCGGTGTTCCCTAATGGCAGTGGCCTCTTTCAGCAGGATGATGCTCCCTGCCTCACTGCAGAACCTGTTCAGGAACGGTTTCAGGAACATGACAAAGAGCTCAGATCTTAATCAGATCAACAAACAAGTCGGATCCATGGAGGCTCCACCTCACAACTTACAGGACTTAAAGGATCTGCTGCTAAAGTCTTGGTGCCAGAAACCACAGCACACCTTCAGAGATCTTGTGGAGTCCAGGCCTCGGCGGCTCAGAGGTGTTTTAGTGGCACAAGGAGGATCTACACGATATTAGGCAGGTGGTTTTAATGTTATGGCTATGTGGTGTAAGCTTGTAGGGTTGTTTGCAGGTGCCGAAGTCAGGCGATCAGTGCGGGCAGAACCCAGCGGAGGCTTGCATGGAGGTCCTGGGTGCCATGAAGCAGGTCTCCTACAAGACCGAGATCATCGGAGGAGTTCCCATCATCACCACCACACAGGTCAGACATCAGCACAGAGTTTAACGACACGAGAATATGAATAATAATAAATGAATCATGCCTAGAGCAGAGATGCTACAGCCATCGTAAAGAGCCACTGATGGGTTAACGTTTACTCGTCCCACATCCAGGCACTGTTTCAATAATCGCCTCCGGAAACGTCCGAGGTTTTTACTCCGTGTTTGCTGAGTGCAGAAGCAGATGGCATGTGTAGGGACAGATCTGTTATTCTGTGTCGCGGGAACATGAATATTTCAATGGTTATTATTTATGCATGTTTATAGTATCATTTCAAAATGTCCTCTCCTGCTTGTGCTGTATTTTTGTACTTTGTTTTTTTCTGTAGGAGAAGGGCGAAGGGCAGAATGGGGCAGAAAGAGGGGCACTGAGGAAGCCTCACGGCCAGGTGCCCTACTACCTGAGCCGAGCCGCCCAGGACCAGTCTGTGGTGAAGGCTGGCTTCTGCGTGAAACAGGGGGCAGTGGTGAGTCCGCCTCTGTTCACCACGGGCCAAGACTTAATCCCAAATGTTACATCGGTATTAACGTGTGGGGGGAAAGTTCCTCAGATCCTCCGGGTCGGGTTGCACACGTGGCTAAGCTGATTTTCTGAGCTGTGCATGCAGAATATTAAAACCACCTGGGCGTAGGTCACGTCTGTGAAGAAAAATAATGTTTTTCTTTCCTCTTCTGATTTAAAATTGAAAAATAAAACCCTGATATCTGGATGAGGAGAT
>CM074956.1:505797-516447 GCA_037577455.1 Pangasius macronema
CTGGCGCTTCTTTAACGCGGAGTCTCGCGGATCTTCAGCGTTTAGCCTGGCGCTTCTTTAACGCGGAGTCTCGCGGATCTTCAGCGTTTAGCCTGGCGCTTCTTTAACGCGGAGTCTCGCGGATCTTCAGCGTTTAGCCTGCCGCTTCTTTAAAGCGGAGTCTCGCGGACGTCCTACGCCGAGTCCCGCGCCTCCTCAGTGCCGAGTCTGTTACTTCGTCACCGTCCGGTTTTCTGCTTACTCAACCGGCACTGCGGTGTTAAACCTCACCACAGCTCTGTTCCACGCTCTAATCAGCGCCTTTACATACTGAAGCTGCGAGCTATCCGATCAAAAACAACGAGCTAAGCATCCTTCATCCTGCTGGGCTTTTTATAATTCCCAGAACGCATCTTCAGCGTTTAGCCTGGCGCTTCTTTAACGCGGAGTCTCGCGGATCTTCAGCGTTTAGCCTGCCGCTTCTTTAAAGCGGAGTCTCGCGGACGTCCTACGCCGAGTCCCGCGCCTCCTCAGTGCCGAGTCTGTTACTTCGTCACCGTCCGGTTTTCTGCTTACTCAACCGGCACTGCGGTGTTAAACCTCACCACAGCTCTGTTCCACGCTCTAATCAGCGCCTTTACATACTGAAGCTGCGAGCTATCCGATCAAAAACAACGAGCTAAGCATCCTTCATCCTGCTGGGCTTTTTATAATTCCCAGAACGCACGAGGCAGGCCGTAATTTGTTTTTAATGAACAAGATTCCTGCTTTTCCCGTTCCCTCATCTGCCAGACGACAGTTGTTTGCCACGGTGACATCTCAGGCCTGACTGCACTGATAAATAAAGAATTAAGCTTAATCTCGTTTCAAAGCAAATTTGCATGCAGGAGCTACGAGCGTGCTGGGGATTCGATTAAAAAAATCACGGCGTCGCGGCGCGTTCGGGCTACGCTGCGTCTCGGCCTGCGAACCAGAAGGAAACATTTACAAGCTTCCTGACATTTCCATCCTTTGAGGATCTGCTGCTGTCAGCAAATCTCACACACACACTCACGAACTGAAATGCGTCCACATCATCTTTACCCTCATGTAAAGTATATATATATGTTCCAAATGCGATAAATAACACGCATGTCCAACAAGCGGCTCTGCTGTCAGCGGGGGAACAAAAAAAAGCTGGGAGAAGATAGCGAGATCTCTGTGAGGAGCTTCATGACATTGAGCGTTGAAAGGGATGAAGCGGAGTTTATCTGCTCATGACGCTCTCTCTCCCTCTCTAGTCTAACCGCTGCTCATATCGAGCGCCTCTGAACGCCTGGACACCTTCCCATCACCTTCCCCCTCTGCAGCGGTGCACGTGATCAGTGGTGTGAAGGTCAGGGGCTCCGTCTTTAACGCCATGTTCAACATCAGTGCTGCATTCGCGGCAGGAGCAAGGTTAGAAATAAAACAGTGTTTCAACGAATACAGCGTAATAAGAACAGGCTCACACTAATAAATAAACGTAACCGAATAGAAAGGAAAATCATTTCCAAGTGTAAACTATTTCACAGTGAGCAAGGTAAGCGCCTGTTTCTAATTAATTTGGGATAAAAATGTTAAAACTCTTTGGACTGTTTCAGTGGTGTGTAGAGAGCGCAGGAGTTTCCTGTCTGTCTGAGTTTCTGCTCTCACAATCAGAGTTACATCGACGAAACAAGAGGGAAGAGTGGCTTGTCATGCAGTTACAGGATCTCACACACACGCACACACACACACGCACGCACACACACGCACGCACACACACGCACGCACGCGCACGCACGCACGCACACACACACGCGCGCGCGCGCACACAAGTGAAGAAAAACTGCTGAGGTAGCAGATGCATGCAAGTTCCTGTAGAACAAGGTAACAGCAATGTGGTTGGTGTGGTTGGTGTGTGTGTGTGTGTGTGTGTGTGTGTGTGTGTGTATATACACTCGTCTTCCTACACATGTCTATTATAACATCAAAAACAAATAAGGTCCTTTTACATTTCAATGCTTTTATTTCCCTTGTAAACTGAGAGAGACAGACAGAGAGAGAGACAGAGAGAGAGAGACAGAGAGAGAACACTTACAAGGTTTCATATGTAGCAGTATCAGTGGTGTGTGTGTGTGTGTGTGTGACTGAGTGTGAGAGTGTGTGAGTGTGAGAGTGTGTGAGTGTGAGAGAGTACTTACAGGGCTTCCCTGGCAGAGGCAGCCCAAAAGCAGTGCAGTGTACGAGGCCACGATGCTGTCCTCCATGTGCTTCCCTGCATGCTGGAGAGCTACACACACACACACACACACACACACAAGTCCAAAGGTCAAAGGTCAAAGCAACACACAAAATGTCGCTAGTGGTAGCTGACTATAAATAAGCGTTGTATGCGTGTATGCATGTGTATGCATGTGTATGCGTGTGTATGCGTGTGTGTGTGTTGGGGAAGGTACGGGCTAGGGGGGTTCTTCACCTTTGTTGAGGTCCAGCTCCTCTTCTTCCTCGTCTTTCTTCTTCTTCTCCTCGTCCGCGCCCTTGTCCTCGGACGCCACCCACTGGATCTCGCCGGACGTCTCCTGCCACTCGCCGCTCTGGTCCAGCGCCTCTGTGGGCACGTCGTTGATGAAGTCATCCGTCTCTGCCTCGGCCAGGACGGCGGCGTGCTCACGCTGGAGGAACAGCTACACACACGCGCACACGCACACACGCACACACGCACACACACACAGTTACACCGGAGCCAGATTTTACGATTACAACATGGAGGACTTCATCATCATGGTAATTTTCATCCAGGCGACTCGTCAGTAAGAACGTGAGCTGGATATCTAGCGTTAGCTAGCTAGTTCCCTGAGGTAGAGTTTATGTAATTTGTTAAAGCAGTATAAATTAGCTAACTAGCAAGCTAACTTCCACTGGTCTGATAGCAGAGCTCCTCGGACCAGAATCATCCCTCCAATCACCTGTAACCACACCGTCTCCTGCCGGCTGGGAGAGGTGTTCGATTCGATAGCATGCGGTAATAACGCCTTTCCCGATTATCACCGTCACGGTGACGCGGCTCACTCGGGGCTCTGCAGAACGCTCATTCACTGCTCTTCAGCGCTCTACCCTGGGCACAGTGGTAACGGATCCAGAAACCATCCCAGGAGCGCTGAGTGTGGGGCAGAAACGGACCCCGGAGGCACCTATGGAGTTAATATTCTCCAGTGCAGAACCCGGAGAAACCCAGTCAGGAGTGACACACAGTAACGCACAGTGACCCGAGCTCAGGACCTCCGCTGCCTCTGATTTAAAAACACCGCTTCCACATTTTTGTTTAAAGGCATTAAACTCTACATGCAGTAATTATCTTAACGTAGTCTACGCTACGGTTTAAATCAACCTGACTGCAACAATGTGGTGTTAATTAACGTAACTCGCCTAATGAACGTTTAACAAATGATGTATTTTTAATTAAAATAGCTCGGCTAACTACAGACACGTCATATGATGAGTCATTACTCCTATGTAACAGCCTAGCTATGATGTAAAACTGTACAGGATTAGTAGTGTGTGTGTGTGTGTGTGTGTGTGTGTGTGTGTGTGTGTGTGACTGACCTTCACCAGTGCAGCGATGGCGCTCAGTGAGCCCTCCGTGTTCAGCTCCTCTTTGTCTGACACACATATGGAGTCCCAGAGCTCGCCTCCATCCATCTCCATCTCCACCAGACAGTGTCTGTTCCTCGCACTGTACTCCACCAAGTTGATCAGCAGGCCCAGGCCCTACACACACACACACACACACACACACACACACACACACACACACACTTCATTGGTCCATATTAGCCCTGAAACATTCATTCACTCATGTTAAGTTACATAAACGAGTGTGCACTAGTGTGATATAATCATCTTCACATGATATCACACTGCCAGAAACTGCTCATCTGAAAACACACGCGCGCACATGCGCGCCCCTACACACACACACACACACACACACACACACGTGCCCCTACACACGCGCTCGCCCATACACACACGCGCGCGCCCCTACACACACACCCCATACCCCTATACACACACACACACACACCCCCCTACACACACACACGCGACCGCCCGCCCCTACACACATGCCCCATACCCCTACACACACACACACACCCCTACACACACACACGCGCCCGCCCGCCCCTACACACATGCCCCATACCCCTACACACACACACACGCCCCTACACACACCCGCCCGCACCCCTACACACACACCCGCCCGCCCGCACCCCTACACACACACACCCCTACACACACCTCTACACACACCCCTACACACACACGGTTGCTAATAAGTGGTTAATAAGGGTGTGTTTTTGCACATCATAACTTGTGCACTGTAATGTGTGTATGGTGGATAGACAGACAGACAGACAGACAGACNCCTGCACATCTTTGCATTCAGTTTTTATTCCCAATTTCTAAAGTGTCCCAACTTTTTCGGAATCCGGTTTGTACATAGATACATAGATACATAGACAGACGGAAGGAGGGAAGGAAGGAAGGATGAACAGATAGATGGATAGATGGAAGGATGGATGAATACATAGATAGACAGACAGACAGAAGGAGGGAAGGAAGGAAGGATGAACAGATAGATGGATAGATGGAAGGATGGATGAATACATAGATAGACAGACAGACAGAAGGAGGGAAGGAAGGAAGGAGTGGTTTTGGCTGAGCGACTCACCAGCACCCTAATGTCGAAGCGCTGCTCCTGGGGCAGGTACTGAGGCACCCTGAGCACGCAGTTCAGCGCCGTGATGATCAGGTCCTCCTGCTCGCCCGTCTTCGTGCTTCCCCATTCTAAACACACACACACACACACACACATACACACGCGCGCGCGCGCGCGGTCAGGAGCCGGTTTAGATGTGCTGTGCCTGTGCAGTGCCTGTGTGTGTGTGTGTGTGCGTGCGTGCGTGCGTGCATGTGTGTGTGTGTCCAGCTCACCGTTGTCATGCGTGAGGTTGAGCAGCACGCCGATGACGGCCCTCATGCAGTCCTGCACCGCTTTACGCACGCTGCAGTGGGGCTGCGAAGACCCTGACGAGCTCCTGCTCACGTCCCGGCTGTAGCGCTGGATCATCTCCTCACAGTGACGCAGGGCCCTGACACACACACACACACACACACACACACACACACACACCACTGCTCTTAGAACACATGGAACAAAAACAAAGCTATTTCTATAAACTACGATACAACAAAAATACATCACGATTCTGCGTTAAAAATAACATAAAACATTTGTTTATTATTAATAAATGAATTTCTATATATATATATTTTATAAGCCAGTTTGTTAAAGAATGCGACTGCTGATGATGTCATTTACTGAGTGTGTGTTTTTAGGGACTTTTTTAAAAATTTCATTAAACTTTAATCTCAGTTCTGGCACACGAACAGGGAGCGTAGCAAACTTTGCCCTCTATTAGACCCCGAGTCCTTACTGGAACTCGTGTGTGTGTGTGTGTGTGTGTGTACAAGCATAAGGCCATGTGCTGCTTAACACAGACAGCTTCATATCAGCCGTTTCTGAATAATGTGATTAGCATAACAAGGTCTTGTTAATTAGGGAGAATGGTGGCGAGTGGGTCCGTGTATTAGCGAAGTCCTTATTAACACACAGCAGCGTTTTTCTGGGCATGCAGAACTGAATGAGGGCCAGCTGAGGGCGTGTGTGTGTGTGTGTGTGTGTGTGTGCGGGCAGCAGTGTGACCCAGGCCACGCTAGAGGGAAGCCGGTGGCTAATTGCATTAGCAGCGGAAGAGTTTCGCTAATCGAAGTGATGACAAAGAGCTGATTCTATATATGGAAATTTGGTCTCTGAAAACTACAGAAGAGACAGAGAGCCGCCTTTTATCCCGCTCCGGCTGCATTAGAATTTAATTCCCATGTGTCAGGGAGCCGCCTGGGGAAGATGATCCTGCAGCGGTCCAAGGATGACCCGTTCACTTACTCTTAATACCAAATTCATGGCTGCTATAAACCCACGGCTCAGATTAAATAAGCTTCAAATTGAGGTTCTCACACACACACACACACACACACACACACACCTTTACATCTTCTATGGCTTATTTGTAACTACAATCTGCTAAGAATTCAATTTTCAACTTAAAAGAAGGAATGAAACAGGTTTCTAACAATTCAATCTGCTAAATAATTAATGTGGACATAAACTGTGTGTAATATGGAAGTCCAGAGAGGCTGAAAATCCGTCAGTGGCAGCTGCTAGAATCCTCCTTATAGCAAGTGTGTGTGTGTGTGTGTGTGTGTGTGTGTGTGTGTGTGTGTGTGTGTGTACAGGGTTGTAAGCGTGGGGGTTTCCTATTCTAAGAAAAAGATGTTACATACAGCAATTAAAAATAACGCGTGCATGTGAAACCTCGTAGCATCGACATCTTAACTAAAACACAAAACACTACTCACTGAATATGCTAAACTTGGCGATTCAGCTTACTCATTTTACTCGGAGAAATACGAGTTATTAGGAGAATATTTATCGAGGAGAATGGCATTACTCAATCGGCATGAGCCACGTTTCCTCCGATCTTAAGCACTCAAAATACGCTAAAAATAATTAAGGAACTGGAGAATAGAGAGACTTGACCTTGCCACAAGGAACGTGTGTGTGTGTGTGTGTGTGTGTGTGTGTGTGTGTGTGTGTGTGCTCGCTAACCAGATCGACTTTTCCCAAATGGTGGAAATGCTAATGCCTCCTCACCCAGCGCTGCGTGCTGGTCATCAGGGTGGAGCGTAATCGATTACAGGGACACGCTCGCACCTGACAGCATCACTCACATTATTCGGTTTTTACTGAAGCTGTGTTTTTAACATGACGGAGAGAGAGAGATAAGTGAAGTTGTTGAGTAGTTGTTCAGCAAACCCTGAAGCTGCACTGGACTCTGAAAAGTTTATAATGAACCTCAGGGAGCTAAATCCAGACATTCCGTAAACAGGAGCTGAATCACTCAAACCCAGCAGATATTTGGCACTGAGAAACCTTGGCAAGCTTTTAGGCCGTGTTCCTGCAGCGCTTTTTAGATGAAGCAGCAAACTCTGCTGTGTGTGTGTGTGTGTGTGTGTGTGTGTGTGTGTGTTGGCGCTCTTACTTGGCTGAAGAGACGATGAGCTGGGAGTCTTTGTAGGCAATCAAGTAGGCCTGGTTCTCTGGGTTGTGCACAGTGACCTGAAGAAGGAGGAGAAACGAATTAAAAGTAGGACAAGATGAACGGAATAACACACAGCGCGTGGTGCGGTTACAGGAAATAAATCAACAGCATGGCAGCGTGATGGACTGGAGTCACTGTTTCCACACCAGAGTGTGGAATCAACACCTGACGACCAATCAGAACGCAGCACTCGACGTGTCCTCAAGTCCAGACTACATTACTGGAGTCTCGATAATCAACTGGGTTTGTACGTAGAACTGTAATATTACACTCCATGTAGTGAGCACACACACACACACACACACACACACACACACAGTATATATAGCACAGTCGCTCTGTGATGCCGTTACAGATCACAGTAGTTTGTGTGTTACTCAGATACACAGCAGTGTGTGTAGGAGTGTGTTACTTACACTCTCCAGAACGCGCAGACATCTCTCCGCCCCCCACAGCGAGGCCACCAGATTCTCCTTATCGTCCTCGCAGCTCAGGTTCTCCACACACTCTTTCACTGCAGGGGGTACAAAACAACTGTCTCACACACACACACACACATCCCTCCCCGCTATAACCAGCACAGAGTTCTTCATCACTGCACACACACTCAATGATTTACTGTTACTAAAAGGCAGCTGGAGAATGAAGAGCTGCTGCGTCTATGTGCACCATCGCCTTCTACACACACACACACACACACATCATACACAAGGCTTACATTTCATACACAAACCATACTCAGTGTGAACGATTTCTGAAAACGCTTGAAGCCTATCACGTCAGGTGGCGATCAGCATCAGCTATATATATATATATATATATATATATATATATAAATAAATATGTTTTGCTAAAGGGAAATGCAGAACCACACGAACCTTTATCTACGATGTGGTCGAGTCCTCCCAGTAGCCGGAGCTCCTCTTTGAACCAGTCTCCTGCTCTTTTTGATGTTAGCGATAACAGCGTTTCCATGGCCAGATGCCCTGTCTGTACACACACACACACACACACACACACACACACACGCACTCTACAGTTAATACACTGCAGCAGAACACAGACTAATGCTCGACATGCTAACGTACCAGACATTATGTATTTTAATAACATACATTTCTGCCCCCACACCAGAGGATTACATCACAGCGCTGCTGAATCCTGGACTGTGATTGGTCAGAAGGTGTGATTAATTTTCTAACAGCAGCTCTGACCGTAGCGCAGTTGCAGATCATGGATTTATACTAATGCGCTTGTTCTAATGTTAGCGTTTCTATAGTAACAGCCCGTGCTGCGTCACAGAGCAGAGTGACACGCTCCGAGGAAAGCGCTATCTACCCTCTTCTGCATACATGACCTCAGAGACGCCCACGATTGGCTACTGTCTCTGTGATTGGCAGGGGAGAGAGAGTATGCCCCTCCCACCCAGAGAACATCTCGGGATGATTCTTATTTTTAAAGAAACAGAATGAATACATGATTAATACAATACAGCTGTTACTGCTATTCAGTCTCCGGCCTGCGGTTAAGTTAACGACAGCAGCCGTGGTACCGTGATGTTCTCCAGGTCGAGGTGCTTGTTGTGCACCGTCTCGCAGAGCTTGCGGATCCGCTCCTTCACTTTGCTCATCTCTTTGGCTGAGAGCTGGCTGTCCGCCGTCTTGTCCTGCTCGAGCTCCAGCAGGCGGATCATCAGCTCCAGGCTGGCCCGGTCCAGGTCCATGTTCAAACGGTCGCGACTCAGGATGTACATCAGGGACGCCGTGCATAGAGCGAGGTTCTGAGAGAGTGAGAGAGGGGATGTAAAACAGAATATGATCTGTGAAAAAGAAACAGCTCAGGAAAGTTGGATTAAAGGCTGCGTTTGTGTTCTAATAATTTAGCCTAAGGGTATTGTGTGTGTTTCTATTCCATCGATTATGTCAGGTTGCTCATTGTGTTCGCTCCGTGGTTCTACTATCGGCCGCTCGACATATCGGGCCTGTGATAGAATCAGCTCTTATTACAGTCTCATGGACTCCTCAGCATTAGAGGAAACACAGACACAGCACTGGTGATGTCTCTAAAGCGCTAGCGAACACTAAGCACTCGCAGGAAGTCGCTCTGTGCGTGCGTGTGTGTGTGTGTGTAAAACCTTACAGCACTCCAGAGCAGACAGTAATCACACTGTTGACTTGTAAGTGCTTGTACGTAGGTTGTAATAATTCCGTATAGAAGAGAACACTTAGGAGAGTGCTGTTACACGACATGGATCAACCTTCTCTCATCTCACACAGCAGATCTGCCTCTGACACTATTCTTCTGTTAAAGGCAAACACTTCATAACTCTAACTTAACACGGATAATGCGGTGGAACATCCCTGAGTCAAAACACTGAATTAAGACAGGTGTGCGCGTGTGTGTGTGCGCGTGTGTGTGTGTGTTGGTCTTACAGGGTGCTGGGGGGCATCATTGAGGGTCTTAAAGACTTGTGCCACTTTGCCCCGGGCCCTCAGGTGCATGCGGAAGCTGGGCAGAGCGCAGCGTGTCGCCAGGCTAATAACACTGCAGAGACACACACACACACACACACACACACACACACATTCAGATCCATCACTTAAATCAACTATTAGCACACAGCATCACCCATGATCCTGCCATGGCGGGGGTGTGGAAGCCTACCTAAGGCAGCGAGTGTTGAGAGGCTGGCCGCTCTTGAGGCCTGTGGCCAGGTACTCGAAGTCGTCGGTGAACTCCTGGTTCTCTCCGAACTCCACCACGTCGTTGAAGTGCTTTACGTGCTGCACCACCGTATATAACTGCACACAGGGGAAATGTTTTTATAAAGACTTCCTTCTCAGGGTAAGCACTCGCTACGCACAGCAAGGGCCTATAAGATGGAATATAAGGATGTATCTAGGTGAGATAAGCCCGGCTAGTAAAACTGGACTGAAATGTTCGCTTACAGTTCAACAACACGCACACTTTACGCTTACAATAAACGCACAACACAGGAGTCTGCTACAGCGCTGACAGAACACAGATGGAGCAAATCGGTGCTGTTTGGCTTTACGCAGTTCTCCCTGACAGCGTCTTAAGCCCTGCTCGGATGGCTTTAATGCACATGGAGTAATGTCCTACTGCACAGGAGCTACTGTGAGTTTATTTCTGTCCGGCTTTCTCTCTGTCCTCCTCTGGGAATATTACAGGCCTACTGTTTTTCACCGAGCGCTGTCCACGCTTTTCTATCATTTCTAAGCACTCGACTACACACTCGGTCCGCGCGGCAAAACCTCGACTACACACTCGGTCCGTGCATCAAAACCTCGACTACACACTCGGTCCGTGCGGCAAAACCTCGACTACACACTCGGTCCGTGCATCAAAACCTCGACTACACACTCGGTCCGTGCATCAAAACCTCGACTACACACTCGGTCCGTGCATCAAAACCTCGACT
>CM074956.1:517424-532424 GCA_037577455.1 Pangasius macronema
ACACACCTGTCTGTAACATACAGCACGGCATCTCAGCTCCCGGTGCCTGGGTTATCTCACACACACTCACACACACTCACACACACTCACACACACCTGTCTGTAACGTACAGCACGGCATCTCAGCTCCCGGTGCCTGGGTTATCACTCACACACACACACACACTCACACACACTCACACACACACACACACACACACACACACACCTGTCTGTAACGTACAGCACGGCATCTCAGCTCCCGGTGCCTGGGTTATCTCACACACACACTCGCGCGCACACACACTCGCGCGCACACACACTCGCGCACACACACTCGCGCGCACACACACTCGCGCACACACACACTCGCGCACACACACACTCGCACTCTCACTCACTGTGATTACTAGCAGAAAGGGTGTAGTGCTCTCTCTCTCTCTCTCTCTCTCTCTCTCACACAAACGTGCTGTCTCTCTGTGTCTCTCTCTCTCTCTCTGTGTCTCTCTGTCTCTCTGTGTCGCTCACCTCCTTGTGCTCTTTCCGGCATTTCAGTGCAGTGACGATGTCCTGGTAGGGCTCAGTGGGCACGGTGACTGACTTGGTGACTTTAGGCGGCAGGGGCGGAGTCTTGAACACGCCCTCGTCTCCCTTATGCGAGTTCGACTCTTTACTGCTGCCGGGAGAACTGGCCTGGGAGAGAACACAGGAGAGACGAGCGAATTAACACACTGAACACTGATCACTCACACACACACACACACAACACTGTTCATCATGACTCACACTGTCTTACACACACAGTGTCACAGTCAGACACACAGTGTCACAGTCACACACACAGTGTCACAGTCAGACACACAGTGTCACAGTCACACACACAGTGTCACAGTCACACACACAGTGTCACAGTCACACAGTGTCACAGTCACACACAGAGTCACAGTCACACACACAGTGTCACAGTCACACACACAGTCAGTGTCAGTGTGTGTGAGTCACAGTCACACAGTGTCACAGTCACACAGTCAGTCACACACAGTGTCACAGTCACACACAGTGTCACAGTCACACCGTATCACAGTCACACCATGTCACAGTCACACCATGTCACAGTCACACCATGTCACAGTCACACACAGGCACACAGTCACACACACAGTCACATTCACACCGTGTCACAGTCACACTGTGTCACAGTCACACCGTGTCACAGTCACACAGTGTCACAGTCACACACACAGTCACATTCATACAGTGTCACAGTCACACACAGTCACAGTCACACACACAGTCACATTCATACAGTGTCACAGTCGCACAGTGTCACAGTCACAGCCACACAGTGTCACAGCCACACACAGTCACAGTGTCACACAGTCACAGTGTCACACAGTCACAGTGTCACACAGTCACAGTGTCACACACAGTCACAGTGTCACACAGTCAGTGACACACAGTCACACACACAGTGTCACAGTCACACAGTGTCACAGTCACACAGTGTCACACAGTCACAGTCACACACAGTCACAGTAACACAGTGTCACAGTAACACAGTGTCACAGTCACAGTAACACACAGGCACACAGTCACACACACAGTCACATTCACACAGTGTCACAGTCACACCGTGTCACAGTCACACACAGGCACACAGTCACACACAGTCACATTCATACAGTGTCACAGTCACACACAGTCACAGACAGTCACAGTCACACACACAGGCACACAGTCACACAGTGTTACAGTCGCACAGTGTCACAGTCGCACAGTGTCACAGTCGCACAGTGTCACAGTCACAGCCACACAGTGTCACAGCCACACACAGTCACAGTGTCACACAGTCACACACAGTCACAGTGTCACACAGTCACAGTGTCACACACTGTCACAGTCACACAGTCACACACACAGTGTCACAGTCACAGTCACACACACAGTGTCACACAGTGTCACAGTCACACAGTGTCACAGTCACACAGTGTCACAGTCACACAGTGTCACAGTCACACACAGTGTCACAGTCACACACAGTGTCACAGTCACACACAGTCACACAGTCACACAGTGTCACAGTCACACACAGTGTCACAGTCACACACAGTCACACAGTGTCACAGTCACACACAGTGTCACAGTCACACACAAAGGCACATTCACACAGTCACAGACAGTCACAGTCACACACACAGTCACACAGTCACACAGTGCCACAGTCACACACACAGTCACACCCACTGAACACTCTCCAGGGAGAAAGAAACACATAGAAAGATTGACAGACTGAAAGAAACAATAAAATAAAGAATGAAAGAAAAACAATTGAGGGGGAAAAAGAAAGAGGAAGAAAAATAAATGAAAAAGAAACAAGAATTAAATGACTGACAGAGAGAACAAAAAAATAAGAATAAAAACAAATGAATGGAAACAGAGAGAAGAAACAAAAATAAAAAGAGAGAAAAACAAAGAGAAAAAAGAAAGAAACAAAAAACTACTGAAAAAAGAAAGACTACTGAAAAAAGAAAGACAAGAAAGAAACAAATGAAAGCTAAACAAAAACAAAGGAAAAATGACAGAAGAAAAACTAAAAGGAACAATAGCAAAGGAAGCAAAGGGAAATGAAAAAGAAAGAAAGAAAGAAAAGTACAGGCATGAGTCTGACATACACACACACACACACACACACACACACACACACACACAGAGTGTAGGTCCCTCTATACACCTGGTTCTCCTGTGTTGCAGTTTAGTGTTTATATCATGTAAATTGAATCATGTGATGCAAATGCTTGCCCCTTCTAAGAGAGGTGTGTGTGTGTGTGTGTGTGTGTGTGTGTGTGTGTGTTTTACTGACCGGCGCAGCCTGTGATGCAGATGGAGGAGGAGGAGGCAGCTCTTCAGGTTCTGGTTGGTTCCAGTGTCTTGCATTATACACAGCTTTAGTAGGAGACTGCGCACACACACACACACACACACACACACACACACACACACACACACTTTAATCCACACTGGAATAGGAGTGGAAGAGGAGTACAGCAGCTCTGCATCCCACTCTGCCTTCTGCATTAGATCTGATTATAATTGATTATACCTAGCGTTGGCTGTGAACACGTACTTACAGCTACCACAGTCTGGAGCTCGTATCAGAAGCAAGGTCACGCGTTTCTGCTGTACGGACATCATCCACGCCATCATCCCCCTTTCCCTCTCTCAATCTTTACAATATATCTCACAGTAGAAATGGTACTGTCCATCTCACACACACACACTGTCTGCACTTACACTCTGTGGAAATCTATTACATTTTGATTATCAGATATAAAAGAAGATCTGAGTGACCTCGGAGGATTTTTAAACTAGCCTGATTCGGAGTGAAAATCACAACCCTGGCAACCCTGTGATTAAGCGTCCTGCCTGCTGAGAGAGCGTGGGGCAGCGTGGGGCAGCGTGGGGCAGCGTGATTCCCGCCCCAGTGGATCTCTGTTTATTAGCGCTGGTTTGCTGCAGTTCCCATGTTTGGCCACTAGGTGCAGCATTAACTCTAGGGAGCTAAATGAGGCAGTGAGCACGCTGCACCACGATTACACAACATCTAGGAAAGTTTTTTCTTCCCCCAAGTATTCTGAAGATCAGTTTTGGTGCTAAGCAGTAACAGTAAACTGAATGTTTATTTTTAATTAGACCGCGACGCACAAAGGGATTAATACTGCAAGTTAAATCTATCGGTGTAATACAGAGACAGGTGCCAGCTCCTGTAGAACTCCCTTCAAGGATTAAGCTCGAATCAGTAAATTAAACAAAGCCAACTCTCGACAACTTCAGCATAAAGCTCGGCATCCTTTAGAAGGCACTCTGGAGCTAAATGTGCTTTGCTTTTTTTTTTTAAGTATCCCTGAGTCTATTATTTCTCCTCGTCTCTCCTCTAAACGAGTCTCTAATTAAAACTCATTAAGGAGGCTCTGCGTCCTCCTGCCTCGTTTAAATGTGCTGAGCTCAGGGGTCATTAAGTGTTAGGAAGAGAGCAGGGAGGAGGAACTGCTGCGGGAATAACAGCCCGAGCGAAGTCGGAAGCGGACGCCAGGACCGCTCAAACAGCAGGAACTGCCTGAAGATGAGCTGCCAAGCTACACACAATGAGGTCAGCAGGGGGGAAAGAAGAACAACCTGGCAACCGGAGTGGGATTCGCACCCAGTAGACCTGCAGCTGGTTTATGAAACACCAACGAAGAGAGGCAGAGGAGCGGCTTGGCCCCACAAGCGCCGCTCCGTGGGAGGCTGGTTTCATTTGCACTAATTAACTAGCGCTCTCCAAGTGCCTTTCAGGGGCTGCAGTGATTTGGAACCTGCCCAGATTTCTCCACGTCTGGCCAAGAAGCTTTAGCGTCAGCTCTTTCCCCCTCATCAATACGCTGATATTGTTACAGGGGCAATTCCACACAGGCCAGCAATCATTTACGCTAAAAAGAACAAATAAAACACTGCGTGTGTGGTGCTGCTATAGGAAAACAAGCAACAACGGGGTGGTGAGATGAAGCGGAGTCACTGCCAGCACCCGGATTACTTTCCTCTGACAGCGAGTCCGCAAGCGTTTTATTCCTCTTACACCACAGTGACTTACCCGTGATTTGTGGCTTAAGCATGGACAACAGTGAATACAATATCGTCGATATTCGGAGAGATTCACTTATTCTGTCTTTCAATTTCGCAGCTGGTCATGTTAGAAGCGTAGGCTCCTCTGACCTGAAGATGTCGGAAACCTGACACTGGAGACTCCAAAACAAGGGGGAGAACAGACAAACAGCCTTAACAGATTAAAACTCTTCCAGTAATGAGTGCAGCAGAGCCCACTCTCCTCAGAGAGACCGCTCAGAGCATCATCATTCCAAACAGGAGATGAATAATCCTCTACTTCGGGCTGACCTGACGGCCACGTTGTTGTAATGATGATGGTGGGATATTAAATAATTTATATTACGAAGCGGCTGAAACAGAAGGCCGGGCGGGCGGTTTAATCGCGGCGCCCGGAGTTAAATCTGAAAGCCTTACCCGTTTGGGTCCACTGAAGATCCTCCTGCTGCTCTCCTTGGCTTTCTCCTGAGGTTTGGCCTGAGGCCTCTTCGGCGCCTCAGACACGGTGCGCGAGTTCACCTCAGGCATCTCCAGAGGGTCTTCATTTCAACAAGAGCAAAATATATATTAATATCACTCTCAGGACACAAGTAATAAAAAAATTAAACAAGTAATGTGGGTTTACTTTGTACTTCCCCGAGGTCTCTTAACACTGACCCCAAAAGTGAAAGAACGGCAGAGAAAACAAAGGAGTAAAAATTATATTCCTACAAATCATAAATCACGGTTAGTAAGAGGGACCGGAGGAAAGCAATTGACCCTGAGATAATGGATAAAACCTGCAGAGGAAGGATAGATACACACACACACACACACACCTGTTATAAATCTCCTGGCAATCCCAGTGATGTGTTGCGATCTATCTTAATTAGGAAGTTCATCATGAATGTTTAAGGTGATTTGGATAGGAGTTAATGGACATAAACATATCGAGAACGCCTGCTGCGTACGCTCACGCTCGGGGTGTAAAGCTCAGGCTTCCACGCCACACCACACCACCTGGAGATCTGAATGAATCTGATACGATAGGATTTATGATCCTCTGACCGATTCGTGACCAGCTTTGTTCAGGATGTTCTTCATTTCCATTGCTGCCTTTTCAATCGATCTGACGTTACACCCCTATAATACCATGATGTCACTGCAGATATAGCCCTGTGTGTGTGTGTGTGTGTGTGTGTGTGTGTGTGTGTGTGTGTGTGTGTGTGTGTGCGCATACTGACCTCGCCTGAGGCCGAGTTTCTGACCTGTGCTGCTGTTCTCCTGAGATGCTTTAGGTCGAGAAACGTCCACACTTGCTGCTCCGGAAACTTCCGCCGGCACGGAGGCCATCCTCTTGGTCTTCCTCGTCGGCTTGTCCTCGTCCTCGTCCTCGTCGCTGTCGCTGTTGCTCAGCTCGTCAAAACCGAAGTATTTGATCTTGTAGTTGGAGCTGCCTGAGGAGGCGGGGTCTCCTTCTGCGGAGGGAGCGTCTCCATCGTCGAAGCCGAAGAGATCCAGCTTGCTCTCCTTTTTGGTCTTGCTCTGTGTGGACCTGGACCTGAAAAGCCCGAGATAAACACAGCTCTTACGTAAAAAAAACATGAGTAACGGATTGTGATTGGTCAAAAGCTGTTGATTAATGTTCTCTAACAGCAGGTTTACGTGTGCAGCGAGGTAGTGAGGCAGTGAGGCAGCGAGCCCCCGATGCGTTACCTGGCAGGTTTGGTCTCGGGCTCAGCCTTCTTCCTCAGCCTTCCAGCCTCCCCCGGATCAGCGGCCGGGGCGCTCGGCGTGTACTCCTCCATTCCCCGCTCCATGGAGTCCTGAATGGTGACGTTGCAGGCGGACATGCTGGACGGGTGCAGGACCGTGTAGTCCCTCATCCTGCCCCGGCTCTTGCCCTCGCCATCGCCGGACTTCGCGGATCCCGCACCGTCGCTGTTCGACGTGCCTCCGGAGGCAGACGGCTTGCTTTTGTTAGGTCTGCAGTACGTCCTGCAGTTGGAGGTCCTGAGCAGCGACTGCGAGTGGTCTTCCGATTCTGAAGGTTCCACCGGGAGATCCAGGTCTCCATGGACGACGTCGGTGACGCAGGTCTCGACAGGAGGTTTGGTCAGGAGGCTGCTGCCAGGGGTCCACGTGCTGGACGGAGGGTCTCTGGGGGCTGAAAGCGGCGACGTGGAGCGGGACCCCAGGCCGACGATGGCGCCCCACGCGTCAAACGAATCCTTGTCTTCGGATTTTTCCGACTTCAGGGTGCACCAGACCCGATCGCCGAACGCCAGCGAGAGACTTCGCAAGAACATGGTGCTCATCGACACTGCAAGGCTCGAGAGACTGGAACAGCTGTGGGTCTTGCCTGAACAAAACAGGGACATACAGATTACAGACAGGCGATGATTATTCTGAAACCTTGTACTACTGATAGTTTAAAGGAAACTCTGCTTTAGCACAGACGCAGTGTCTGCATCTCACACACACACACACACACACACACACACACACTGTAACTCAAGTCATACGGTTAAAGTTTCATCATCAGGAGACAACAAAGATAAAAAAAGACAACTGCTGTCTCCATACAGGATCACAGCCTCTCAAATAAAAACCGTTTATTCTGACCAAAACAAAACACACACACACGCTGGTTTTTATGATGATGATGTTGACTCCAGCCAGTCAAAACATGTCATCACCGAGCCTCTAAAAACAGACGGAACGTCTTCGAGGGCACTGCAACTGCTAATCTCTCCACGCCGGAAAAATAAAGCTGAATAACACACCTCAGAGGTCAGGGCTTAAATGTAGCTGTTCGGAGGAAAGCACAAAACAACAATTACTGCCCCGAGAGTCAAAACAGAGTCGCTCTGGGGAGGCAGTCTGACTCACGCTCAAGTACAGCCTGTCGTTCTACTCAAACCCGTCACGCTTACTTTTACTATTTCTACAGTATACAGTATGATACACACACACACACGTGTGCATATAAACAGCAGCGGAGACACTTATTGACTTGTTGTGTCGTTGTATAGTGAAGTCGCCCTGATGAACAACACGCTGTTTCGTTTTGCTCCTCTGCTCACAGGTTATTAAACTTCGTACAGGAGACAAAAACGGAAACACTTACGAAACACAACACAAATTATTTGTGTTTATTTATTTAAACCTGCAGACACCACGATTTCCCAAAGACATTTAAATGGTCCACCTTCATCCCACAGCTGGAACCAGTCGGCGAGTCCTGATGCTAACTGCCCCGAGTTCAGGAGCTCCCGCTGCTCAGGCTAGCCAGCTAGGGTTCCGGACACCAGACGGTGCGGCAGCTCAAGCTACTTACATACCGACTGCAGAGACGCAAGCTGGACTGCAATCTAAAACGAGCCCGTGTTTAAATCCTCCGCTGTAACATTAACACCACTCGTGTGTGTCTGTGCTCTGAAACTGTGCTCCAGCTAATCGCGACTCAATCGGCCAGATAATTATCTCACACCCCGGAGACGAGGCAGACTGAAATACCCGCCGCGGTGGTGCAGAAACTTAAATTAAGCCCAGGAGAAACCCATCTGTGGTCCTCTGGGCTGGGAGGCCTTTGGGCGCCTGGCCTTTTTAATCCATCAGTTTGGAAGCAGAGGGCTTGAAGGGGTCTGAGCACTAAACTGGGTAACATCTCTCATCCTAAAGGAGGCAGCACGAACAGGCTGCACGTCCACGCGTCTCTTGTTTCAAAACCAAAACAATCGTCCACAGGAGCACACGTCCACGTATCAGATACACAGTGAAGGCTTATTTTTATTTCCATCCATCCGTGTGGCTAATTTCCATGACCGCTACACGAGAGCGGGCTCTAAGCTGACCCGAGCGCATCGTCGGCGCCACAGCAACCAGCTGCTGGTGTTTTGTCCAGAGGACCCGTCAGGTTTTACTCTGTAGCGGTTAATTAACGCTGACGCGCTTATCACACACAGCCGGCGCTGTGGGTCTGAGCCTGCTGTCACCTGCAGCCCTGTAACGCTGCCAAACATGCCACTTCCTGTCAGGAAAATGTCACCCAGCGCTCCGGGACGAGTCTGACGCTCCCACAGGGGGCGCTGTGTTTGGGTCTGATCTACAAGAGCCACCTGTCACTCATTCCTAGCAGTCTCACACACACACACACACACACACACACACACAGGCTTCCTGCCGGCTGTCTGCGGTATCATACGTCGCTCTCTCTCGCCCCCCTCTGAGTGAGCGACGTCCCCATCACATCATCAGGTGTTGATTAATTCTCTAGAACAGCAGCTCTGACAGTAGCGCAGGTTTATACTAACGCACTCGTTCTAATACGCTATCGTTTCCATAGTAACAGCTCATTCACAGGGACGTGCACAGCAGACGCTCCACTGACGATAATCAGTGATGGTTTGTAAAATGTTTATTGATTTAACATTTATGGAAGGAGGCTCCAGTGTCAGAGGTAGAGCTGTAACTGGACAGAGGAGTTTACACTTTGCATTTTTTTGGCTTATTTACATTAAAGAGAGACTGGTGTGAGGGAACGAGTGTTTACAGCTGAAATAACGTAAGTGAACGTATTTTTCAGACATTAAATGTAACTATAAACAGATAAAAACAACGATACGCAGTTCTTTATTAAATAAAGTGCAATTGTTGGTAAATTGCTGTGGTATAAGAAGAATAAAACACTGGTTAATTCCCTATCACAGCACCACACACACAGTGTCGTACTGTCTGAAATAGTTGCAATAATAATAATAATAATAATAATAATAATAATTTAAACAGATTAACGCTTACGACCCAGTGCATCTTCACTAAACCAGGCGTAAACGCAAGCCGCTGAAGAACCACTGCGCCGCTGCTCCTCCTCCTCGCCACTTGTTCTATGCAAAACATTTAAAACGGCTATTTTTGCATAACTTTCTTTTTTCTGCTTCCTTTAACAAACAGGCCTTTGTGTCGTCCATCTTTAAACTCATCCTGCTGCGTTCAGCGGGGAGTCCGGAAGCTACTTGGGGACTGATCTCTCAGCGTTAACGCTACGGCGCCGAGGTAAAAGGAGGTTTGTTTACTAATGAGAGTGGATGATCCGAGCGAAAGGAGGAATGAAACACTCGGGAGAGGTGATGAAACAGGAAAATAATCACCGTCAGAGTGCCGGCGGCGACGTGCTGATTATTTTCCTGCACTCGGTTTTATTTCTTACACTCTGAAGAACATGGCGGCGTTGCTGCAGCTCTGAGCCTTGCACACACATGAAGCTTACACACGTTAAACATAACACACTCCTAATCCTCCGTACCTGATGTGGAGCTGCTGAAGAACTTCCCCGAGTCCTCCGGCAGCCGAGCGGCGCTCTTCTCTGCGCCGGGCGTGGACGAGGTGCGGGCAGGGGGCCGGCCCGGCGCCGCCGCCTCCACGCTGGCAGGCTGGTTCACCCGGCTGTTCGGCTCCAGCGTCAGACCGGCGTCCGCCGAGCCCGGCTTGGCCGGGGACGACTTGGACGCGTTACGGGACGACACGGGCCTCGACTCGTCGTCGCTGTCGAACCCGAACGGGTCCTCGGAGCCGTCGTCCTCCGCCATCTTGGGCTTCTTGGTCCGGTCCGGTCGGTCGGCCTTCATGCCGGGTCTTTTGGAGCCCAGCTGGGCTTTGTAAGTGGTCTCGCCCCATTTGGTGCTGAGCGTGGCACGCTTGTTGGACAGGACCTCGTCGAACTTGGACGTCCCGTCGCCCGCCTTGCGGCTGTAGGTTTTCACGATTCGAGACGTCATTGTGAAGACCGTTTCATATTCTCTACAGAGAGACGGGAAGCAAAACAACACACAAACAAACGGATATTACAGAACCGTCCTGGAGCTGAGGAGCTGCAGGTAAACTGGGGAGAGTATCATTAATTATTATAAAACTCATCATTAACATCAACAATTTATCTGCCTTTAGACAAAAAAATATAATAATAAATCTGACATTGTTTAGCAGATTCAGCACTCAACTACTCATCAGCACCGGTGTCTAATGCTGGACCAGGACACACACAACACTGTATCAAATTTACCCGGATTATTATTAACAACAACAACAACAACAACACAAAGTTAGCCATGATTAGCGATTAGCTAGCGAGTAAGCGGCTAACGTCTGATTCCCAGCTACTGACAAGATAAACTAGTCAGATACTGTAGTCAAAAACTAGTGTATTTTTAGTTATTTGTTTATTTATTGATTTAAAAAAAAAATAGCTAGCTGCTCTCATGCTAAACGGCTAACTTCAGCGCTTATCAGAAGTAGTGGTAGCTCCAGCTAGTTAGCTGTGTTTAGCTAGTTAGCGCTGGTTAAACTCCTGTAAAACAGCGACGGTAAAAGCCCAGGGCGAGTCCGCTCCCCAGGAGGAGTGAGGATGCGGGCGGAGGCGCTGCTCGGCCGCGGGGAGAGCTCAGCCACACGGCCAAAGGCGACACAACGCGACGACATTCCGTTTTTCCCCTCAACAAGTACAAACAAACCAGGCGAGCCTGCGAAAACATGCTAGCGGCTAGTTCATTAGCTCGTTAGCTTGCTAGCTAGCTGGGTATGAAGTTAGCCAACTTTGCTCGAGGCTATGTAATTGTGTTACAACTCCACAACAATGTGTGTTTATATACAAATATATACATATTAACACATCCTAATATAGCTAACGTGTTTATTTAGTTTTATTCAGCGAACTAATTAACACTGCGTTCAGCTTTATAAGTTTCCGAGGCTCTCGCGCGCTAGGCGCAAGCTAGCGTTAGCTTTAGCCGAGCTCGCGCTACATTACCCAACTGTCAGTCGCGCGACGGGCCTCCTGCTCCAGATCCCGGGTTCCGCACAATATAAACAAGAAGCAACTGCTCCACAACCCGAGCCTACAGCAAGCTCCCGGGGACGGAGCAGCGAATCCGCGAGATCTACAGAAGCGATCCGGCTCAAATACCCAAATATTAAAACGTACTGTTGCAGTTTTTTAACGCAGATTTCTCAGTCGATTGTATCGATTCTTCAACACCGACGGCCTCCATTCGAGTTCCTCCCTCCTTTTTGCCCTTCCGCTAGCAACGTCAAACGTCATCACGCTCGACATCCAAATTTGTCCAATCATTGGCCGCGAATCTGTACGCGAGCAATCTGATTGGTTGGATGAAATGCCAGTTGCGCGTGAACTGAACGCAGCGCACGCGAGCAACACGTACACGTATTTTCCATTGTAGATTGGGAAGTGTAGTCCGTACAGAATGTAAACAATCCCGTAAATCCGTCCGAATAGATTAGCTAGGCTATCCAAGATGTCGCATTTTTAGTAGTATTTTATTTCTTGTGGTCTTAATTCTTTTAATCGCTCCCGTATCATTATATGCTTTTCTGGAAGTGCAGTTTCGTCTAACGGAATTGATTTCCGGTTTAGATTCTATAGTATTTACCTGAATAAAAATATACACTGCCACAAATTCAGATTTGTTTAATTAACTAATTAAATATTTAATTAAATACCCATAGATTTTATCGAGTTAACATATTTCGAGAAAGTCTTCATAAAGATGCAGGACTTTTATTTTTATGCTAAGTAGCTGTCTAGATGCCCTATCAAAGACCATCCTCTCATCCGGGTATTCTGGATGTACGCGCCATTAGCTGGTGAGCTAACCAAAGAGTTCCACTGTTTAGTTGGGTGGGAAAATAATAATAATAATAATACCAATAATTATTATTATAGAAGCTCTGAGTAGCTGTCAAGATAAAGCAAAAACAGAAAGTTAAACAATGACATAGAGCTGCTAAAGCGGTTCCTAGTGAGCGAAGCTTAGCTAATCGCTGACGCTAGCTGGCTAGGCGGAAGAGCGGGGGGTTATGGGATGTGTAGTTTTTTAAGTGCATACAATCATGGCGAGGAGAATACTTCGCAAATATGTTGTAAGAAAATAACCAGGCATCAACACGTATCTGAGTTTAGTAATACAGCGCACCATAATTGGCCAGAATTCCATTATAATTGAATTTTAAAGTAAAACTATGAATGAAACGAATGGCGAAATGTCACTTCAGACATCAGCAGAGGCCACCTGTTGCCATGGTTACGCGGGCTCGCGCTGAAACTCTCCTCAGTACAAACCCCAGCCATGAAAGTTCACAAGAACTCGGTTATTTATTATTTATAAAGTGTTTGTGCTGTAGTCTGTAGCCAGTCTGCACCCGCTCCTCTCTGTAGCGCGGGGAGACGACAGTTATTTTGCTGTTCTTAGTGGATTTTGAGGTAATTTAGCCGAGTTTAGCTGCTAGCGCGATGCTAAGCTCCTGCCCCAGCTCCCACAGCAGAGGGGACTGTCCAGTAAGTCCAGCAAACATGACCTGTTTTACTGTTTAAATATTTATATATTCTTCTGAAAACTGACATTTGTTTCTCTGTTTCACCCCCAAGTGCAGTGTTAGCATTTTCAATTCCCCTGAAAGTGAAAAGAGAGAAGGATTTCATTGCAGGTCCACTGAAAGACTCCCTGTACACTCATCACCTCTTAATGCTTTAAAGTCTCGAACACCTCGGGGTTGTGCAGTTAGAGGAGAATAATCAACGACAGGAGGGTGTGGCCTCAAGCGAAGCTGATTGTTTTCTACAACAGCACGTCCCTGGGTGTTTTATTCCTCTTACACCACAACAACTTGCCTAATTAAAGAACAGCCTGTCGTATTTTTTTATCCTTTTACAGTTACATTTAACGCTGCGGAACATCTCCCGTTAAGAGCTTTACCTCTGACTGGTACAAAATGCTGACACTGGAGACTCCTTCCATAAATAAAGTCCAGTAAATAAAGATCTTGTTTTTGTGTGCAGCTCTTCCATTACTGTGTGTGTGTGTGTGTGTGTGTGTGTGTGTGTGTGTGTGTGTGTGTGATTGCAGATGTGTGTTGGTTTAGCTGGACGGCAGCGCAGACAAACCGGACTCACAAACCGCTGTCAGTTGGCTCCGCCCCTCCCAGGTGATCTGCTGGGTCAGTCCCAGGTAAAGAGAGCGACGAGGTCGGGGCTCTGCGTCCACATGCCGCACAGATCCACGCGCTCAGGTGAGAGCCGGCATCCTGAGCCGAGTTCTTACGCTGTTGGTGTGAGTTAATGGTTTACAGTCAACAAAGTTACGGGGAAATCAGGTAGGATTAAACAGTGGGTTTGGAAAAAGAAAGTTAGGAAAGCAGCGTAACTGTGAGAGATGATTTTGAGTGCTGCGTGTCCTGCATCGTCTCCAGCAGCGTCTCCAGCATCGTCTCCAGCAGCGTTTAAATATATAATAATAAATAATATTTAAACATTACAAACATCATAAACAGGAAGAGTAATATATATATATATATATATATATATATATATATATATATATATATAAGTAAACAACAACAAACCGCTGACAGGTGTGTGTGTGTGTGTATTTAGGGTGTGTGTGTATTCTGTGTGTGTGTGTTCAGGGTGAGTGTATTCAGGGTGAGTGTGTGTATTCAGGATGTGTGTATTCAGTGTGTGTGTGTATTCAGGGTGTGTGTATTCAGGGTGTGTGTGTATTCGGTGTGTGTGTATTCAGGGTGGGTGTGTGTATTCAGTGTGTGTGTATTCAGTGTGTGTGTGTATTCGGTGTGTGTGTATTCAGGGTGGGTGTGTGTATTCAGTGTGTGTGTATTCAGGGTGTGTGTATTTAGGATGTGTGTGTATTCAGGGTGTGTGTGTGTGTGTATTAAGGGTGTGTGTATTCAGGGTGTGTGTATTCATGGTGTGTGTGTATTCAGGGTGTGTGTATTCATGGTGTGTGTATTTAGGGTGTGTGTATTCATGGTGTGTGTGTATTTAGGGTGTGTGTATTCATGGTGTGTGTGTATTCAGGGTGTGTGTATTCATGGTGTGTGTGTATTCAGGGTGTGTGTATTCAGGGTGTGTGTGTATTCAGGGTGTGTGTATTCAGGGTGTGTGTAGGACACCCGGTGTCTCTCTGTCCCTCAGGTTCTTGCATCCTGACACGTATTTTGTCACAAGTTCTCCCGTGCTCCAGGTCCTCCTGTGTACCAGGTCCTCCTGTGCTCCAGGTCCTCCTGTGTACCAGGTCCTCCTGTGTAGCAGGTCCTCCTGTGTAGCAAGTTCTCCCGTGCTCCAGGTCCTCCTGTGTAGCAGGTTCTCCCATGCTCCAGGTCCTCCTGTGTAGCAGGTCCTCCTGTGTAGCAGGTTCTCCTATGCTCCAGGTCCTCCTGTGTACCAGGTCCTCCTGTGTAGCAGGTCCTCCCGTGCTCCAGGTTCTCCCGTGCTCCAGGTCCTCCTGTGTACCAGGTCCTCCTGTGTTCCAGGTTCTCCTATGCTCCAGGTCCTCCTGTGTTCCAGGTCCTCCTGTGTACCAGGTCCTCCTG
>CM074956.1:539924-553928 GCA_037577455.1 Pangasius macronema
TGTTTCGGACTCCTGTGTGCTCTCTGAATGTTGTACAGTAAGCTGTGTGTGTGTGCAGTGTGGTTAGTTCCTGTCCTTTTAATGAACTCTAATACGGCTGTGATCAGACAGAGGGGTTAGTGGCTGAACAGTGAAAGTGCCGGTAATAGGAAGGGTCTAAATCTGTTATATATTCTCTCTGTCTCTGTCTATCTCTCTGTCTCTCTCTTTCTCTCTCTGTCTCTCTCTTTCTCTCTCTGTCTCTCTCTGTCTATCTCTCTCTCTCTCTGTCTGTCTCTCTCTCTAACTAACAGAGGGGTTAGTGGCTGAACAGTGAAAGTGCCGATAATAGGAAGGGTCTAAATCTGTTATATAGTCTACTGGAAGAGGGGGAAGATCTCCTCCTCATACCCAAGAAAATGTTGTTTGTAGTGTTTAAAATATCCTTCTTAATTTTAAGCCAAATGTGTGATTTATTTCATTTCTGTGCTATGAAATGTGATAGTTCAGATTGGAACGAGTCTCGCCCTTTTTTACGGTAGGAGTTTAACAGATGGAGCAGTGAGTGATTGATCCACTCCAGGTTTTCTGGAGTATTATAATATCTGTGTCTCTTGTGGTTTCCTTAAATTCACAGGTTTCTCTTTTGTACCCAGACAGTGAAGATGTGAAGATGTGATGCCCTGAATGTTCCACACAGAAATCAGTAATGGTTCCATTTGAGGAAAAGGAATTAAATCAGATTACAAGTACAAATAGTTTTAAGGCAGACATAAATGGAACAAAGGTATTATTTATGAATGTTTTCATAAACCATATTAACGAGCTATTGAAATATATTTAGTGTGTGTGTGTGTGTGTGTGTGTGTTGTTCGTAGTTCAGCTCTTAGCTCATCAGTGTGGTGCGTATGAGGTGTTGGAGGAGGGGACCGTGTGTGTGGCGGTTTGTGCCACTGGTTTTAATGGACTCGGCTACTCTTTCCTGTGGTGCTCTCAGATCATTAGTGCCAGAGTGAATGATGATGATGTGGCGTGGCTCGTTGGAGACGGTCTCAGTGACGAGCTCAAGTGCTCTGCTGGTCCGGGACACCACAGTTTAGTGACTCTGCGTCCAGGGAAGAGCTGTTCCTCACCTAGCAATTTTAGTCTATTAGAACGTCTCTCTCTCTCTCTCTCTCTCTCTCTCTCTCTGTCTCTCTCTCTCTCTCTCACACTGTCTCAGCCTCTCTCTGTCTGTCTCTCTCTCTCTCCTACTGTCTCAGCCTCTCTCTGGAAGGGGCATACTCTTTCTCCCCTGTCAATCACAGTGACACTAGCCAATCGTAAGCGTCTGTGAGCTCATGTATGAGGAAGAGGGCAGATAGCGCTTTCCTCTGAGTGTGTGACGCAACGGTTTGAAAAGATGCACCTTGTTCCCTTCACATGGAGAGTCTCTCTCTCTCTCTCTCTCTCTCTCTCTCTCTCTCTCTCTCTCTCTCTCAGCTCTTTCGTTTGCCCTGAGGTGTATGTACAGGCGTGACGAGTGTCCGGATCGGTGGTGCGAGGCCGTGCTCTCTGCCGCCACCCTGCTGCGTCTCCCACAGCTTAAACAGAGGTCAGTGTTTTGTTTTGTTAAAAAATATCCTCACAGTTCAGGTGAGTGTAAAATCCGTCATACCTGCGCACCTTCACACACCTACAACGTCACGCCTCCAAAATAAATCATTCACAACCTTTAATCCACACCTGAAAGCAGAAAGATCTCGCTAGTGCACTGCATTCATGACTCTACATATCTGCATCCAGGTTCTTCAGCCTTCAGAAGTTGTTCTTGTTAATTAACGTAACTTTTTTTATTAATAGGAAATGTAGAGCACAGCTGAGTGCTGGTGTAAAGATTTCACCTCCACTGTTTCAGGCTTTGGCGTTTTATCTGTATTTACATCAGAGGCTTCTCACATTTTAGTAGCCAGTAAAATGAATTCCACAGACCTCTGAACAGAATTATTATTTAACTTTGTACAGTGATATTAATTAGAGCTTCCCGAACCTTCCGCTGACAGAACACATTGGGTCCAAGTGGATTAAAGCCCGTTCAAATCAAGTAGCCAGTCAAGCGTATTAATGAGTACAGTGCTGTAACACTGAGCAGAACACTACAGGAAACTGTAGCAGGAAACATCACAGGAAAAAAGAAATGCGGCTAATAAGAGCACATACACAGAACAAGAGGTGTGTGTGTGTGTGTGTGTGTGTGTGTGTGTGTGTGCACATACAGAGGACGAGAGGTGTGTGTGTGTGTGTGTGTGTGTGTGTGTGTGTGTGCGCGCACATACAGAGGACGAGAGGTGTGTGTGTGTGTGTGTGTGTGTGTGTGTGTGTGTGTGCACATACAGAGAACAAGAGGTGTGTGTGTGTGTGTGTGTGTGTGTGTGTGTAAAAATGCAAAATAGAATGCAGTTATAAGGGTGTATGAGGGTGGAGTTTATTTCCAGTACATGTGGGTCCTGACCCAGACGAGTTCACGTACTCTTCACATGAAATAATCTGACATGGGAATGAAGTGAACTGAAGCACGACACCTGTGTTCCATTCGCTTCATTACCTCCACCCACGGGTCTCGGGAGAACACACACACACTCACACACAGACACACACGCACACGCGCACGCGCACACACACACACTCACATACACACACAATCACACACACACACACATACACACACACTCACATTCACATACACACACAGACACTCACTCACACCCACACACACTCTCTCTCACTCTCACACACAAACACACACTCTCTCTCTCTCTCTCTCTCACACACACACACACACACACACACACACACACACACTCTCTCTCTCTCTCTCTCTCACTCACACACTCTCTCTGAGATATGAACACAGACAGAGAGAGAGAGATGAACACAGAGAGAGTGAGAGATGAACACAGAGAGAGTGAGAGATGAACACAGAGTGAGAGATACACACAGACAGAGTGAGTGATGGACACAGAGAGAGAGAGAGAGGAACACAGAGTGAGAGATACACACAGACAGAGTGAGAGATGAACACAGAGAGAGAGATGAACACAGACAGAGTGAGTGATGGACACAGAGAGAGAGAGAGAGGAACACAGAGTGAGAGATGAACACAGACAGAGTGAGTGATGGACACAGAGAGAGAGAGAGAGGAACACAGAGTGAGAGATACACACAGACAGAGTGAGAGATGAACACAGAGAGAGAGATGAACACAGACAGAGTGAGTGATGGACACAGAGAGAGAGAGAGAGATGAACACAGAGTGAGAGATACACACAGACAGAGAGAGAGAAGAACAGAGAGAGAGAGGAACACAGAGAGAGATGAACAGAGAGAGAGATGAACAGAGAGAGAGAGAACAGAGAGAGAGAGATGAACACAGAGAGAGAGAGATGAACACAGTAGTGACGCTGACCCTGGCCGAATGTGAAACTAGTGAGAAGCAGTCAGAAACGATGAGCAGGGAAAACTGTCAGTGGCCTCCAGCTGTAAATCCGTTCCTGTTCTGGGGCTCGTCTCGTTGTTGCCCATCTACTGCACCTGTTATTAATCTCATTAACACCAAAGCAGCTGAACCTGATTAACACTCGCCGCTGCTACTGAACTGACCAGATCAACATCCCCGGGCTTTAACTGACCTCATGCTGTACTCTGATTAATAAGTGTTCCTTTATTTTTGAACAGTGTACAATATAATATAATATAATAAAAATGTTGAGCCCTTTTGTCCTTCAGTAAACATAAGCCAGGCACTTGTTACAGGTGGTTTTTGATTGACAGGTGTCTGAAGGAGATGATCTCCAGCATCAGCTTTTCGACAGTGTGTGACTTTCATCGAGTTTCCTGTAAGGTGAGACAGGTGTAATATGTAACTCTGACACAGTGCTAATGTAATTTATACATTTACTTTTCATATTCATTGCTCGAGTATAGTTTTATTATTATTATTATTATTTTATTTAAAAGTATTATTCCTAATAAATATCTGTAAGCTCTTCTGGTGATGTGTGAAGTGTGGGGATGGCCAGCAGGGGGCGCAGGAACCGCAGAGTGGTTCCAGGTTCAGGTGGAAATCAGCTCTCTGATCGAGATATATTTCTAAAGTACGTGGCTTAAATCAAATGCAACTATAAATGGATAAAGGTTATGTCATGTTGTTCTTTAATAAATAAACAGTTGTAAATTGTAGACAAAGCACTGTGGTATAAGAGGAATAAAACACCAGTGTTGGAAAGGAATCCGCGTCAGGGTGGCTACAGTAACTCCGCTGTGGCTGATTGTTTTCCCACAGCAGCACCACACGCAGAGCATTGCTCCTTTCACTCGCATCTTCGTCTCTTCTGCGTGTGTTTCAGTACAAGCAAGCGAGTCTTCAGCAGGCGTGCGAGCGATGGCTGGAGCTGTTTCTCGTGACCGAGCTGTCGCGTCGCATCGACCTCAGGGACTTGACCTTTGACCTCTTGCTGAAGACCCTGCAGTGCCCGAGGTCATCATCACCTCCGAGCCTTTAGATACGGCATGATGATCAGTCCCGTGGTCACTAATGCAGTAGCACAGGAACACACTGATAGTTGTGTATTGTGTGTAGATATTTGTGTGTCATTGTGTGTGTGTGTGTGTGTGTGTAGAGTGTTCACAAGCAACGAATACAAGCTCCTCAGGACTGTGCTGTACTGGATCTACCTGCAGCTTAACACCCGAGAACACACTCTGCCCTCACACAGCACCATCATCGGCTTCTTCTGCAGGCACACACACACACACACACGCGCACACACACACACACACACACACACACACACACACACACACTCATACATGAATACCACATACAGTACATTAAGTATAATGTATAGGAAAATAATCAGCTCCAGGGTGATGACAGCGACTCTGCTTCATCAGACCACCCAGTCGTTGATTATTTTCCTGTAACAGCATCTCACACACACTGTGTTATTGGTTTGTTGTAATTATGAAAGTCTCTCTCTCTCTCTCTCTCTCTCTCTCTCTCTCCCTCTCTCTCTCTCTCTCTCTCTCTCTCTCTCTCAGGGCTTCTGGGATTTTTCTGGAGCAGCCTTTGGGCCAAACGTACGCTCCTCTCTTCCAGGCTCTTCGTCTGCACGGTATCACAGAGCGTGAGTGTCGAATCCAAACTCCCCCAAGCTTCTGAAATGCATCACACGCCACGTATCTACACCGTGTATCATCATTAATGCCACTTCCTCACTCGGCTTCATCCCACACACACATTACAATCTCATGACCTTGGCTAAAAGATTCACTCCTCCACGGATAAGCACCGTCTCACCGCAGAGAACGCCGTCTTAGCAAGTGAAAAGGTCGGGTGTCGTCAGATTTATTGAGCATTTCATGTTTTAAGATTTCCATAAACCAAATATAACCGTATTTATTAACCGTATTTATGGACACTGTGAGACACTTCAAGCTTTAAATTTTGTTATTCTAGATAAGAATAATGAGCTGATAAACAGAACAAGACTATATCAAACTTGAAATTAGTAACAGATGTGTAGAAAGAGGTTTAATGACGTGTGTGACTTCAGGAATAAGTCACCAGCTGGTCATGAACTAACGTTTATCAACGTCCTTCAGTCATGGAGCTGAACACTAAACCGCCTCCACACCTCCTTTATTCCTCTTCCTTCTGCACCTCTCAGCTCTCGCTAATTTACGCGTTAGCCTCATGTTTTTGCCTGTTGTTTTTCTCCTGTTGGTTCTCAGGACAGCACATGGAGGAGATGCAGAAGATCAACGTGTTCCCTCATTCCTGGCTCCACTTCACCTTCTCTAACCTCGTCTACTCCGTGAGTCCCGAGCAGCACATGAACACAAACTGCCTGCATGATGAGATTACTGAGAGCTTTCTTTATCTGATTCATCGTGGATATTTTTATTTCCTCACTAATCAGATCAGAGTGAAACTCACACTTTGGGGGTTTTTCCACAGATCCACAGCGGGGGCAACATGCACATCACCAACTTTTCCAAGCAGGCCGTCCGCTTTGGAATGACCGTCGCCGGGGTGCAGCGTTCCTCTAATTCCTGAGTTTCAAAATATAGATTCAGCTAAAATGGACATTTTACAATTCGTACTCATTGTGTGTTCATGGTACAGCTAAAGGGTTACTAGGTTCTAGTTTGGAACTTTCTGATAGCAAAACATACTGTTGCACGTAGAACCTTTAAGGGTTCTCCCAGAGGAACAGCAAAGAACCATTAAGGGCTGTAGAACTGACCTTTTCCTAGCAGACAAACCGCTGTTAATGCTAGCTCATGGCAAATCTGAAGTGTGTGTGTGTGTGTGTGTGTGTGTGTGTTGTCCTACAGGAACACTGCACTCACACTGTCGGCCTCTACGGCTTCTACTTCCTGCTCAAAGCGTCTCGAGTTGGAGAATCCGGAGCGTTTGCGTTCTCCCTGGAGGTCAGAGTGCATTATACAGCTCACTCTATCACATGCTCTAAATACGTCAAAATACCGCCACTTTTAGTTAAACATTTATAAAAGTTATTATTGACTCATCCTGTACTAGTCTTGTGTATTCGCTCTATACAGTGTATATGCCCCGCCCCCTGGGGGCGTGTCCTGCTCTACAGTAGCGGCTCGTTAGCAGTAAACGTAGTTCATCAGTGTGTTTTTGGCCGTGCGTCTTCACACACACTATTCCCCTTTCCAGCTGAAAATAAATGGGTGGAGTTTATTCCTGTGAAAGGGGGCGGAGTTTGTGTGAGCTGGCGATCATGTGACTCATGGCGATCATGGAGAATTCCGTCTTTATTCCTGGTCTCCATCAGTAAGAGTCAGTGATATCATTTTATCTTCCACTCAGACACGTCAGATTCCCGCTGACGACCCCGCCTCTCTCCGTCGCCATCGGCAACGCTGACTCTCGACCTCGCCTCAAACACGCACGCCAACAACTCCAACACACGCGGCGTCTCGTCGTCTGGGGTTACAGTCGTCCTGGTTAAAGTGGACAGGCGTGGGTGAGGCGGCGCTGAGAAATCCTCCACAGCTGAAAAAACTCTTCACTCGCGTTATAAACTCTTCACCGTGCTCCGTGTTTACCTAGCGTCAGGTGTGTTCAGAGTGGGCGGGGGGCGTGGCGTGGCGTATCTCAAACGCTATTGGCTGTTGTGTAAATCAGTCACTTCAGTTTGCCAGACCCAAGCAAATCACGGCTTTCTAGATGTTTCATGGGAACTTTAAACAAAATGGCGGTGGACCGTTCCTCTTCTCTCTCCCCTTCAGAGGCTGAGGCACTGGGACCCTGCGCTAGCTGAGAGCTGCAGGACGACGCAGCCGTTCAGCATGAGAGCAGAGCGCTGTGTGACCTATCAGATCAGCGTGCAAAGCCGTGTGTGTGCAGAATGGCAGGAAAGGAGCAGCGGAGAACTCAATCAAGTGTTTGGCTTGAGTAGACGCTGCTGCAGGAGCACGGTAAACAATTAAACAATACACACACACACAACAAGGCGCTACAATTTATTGGTCTTTCCGGATTTATCCGTTTATGAATCTTTCTTCCAGGTGTTTACGGTGGACGGACTGTGCGTGCCCGCGCTGGTGACGTTTTCCCTGGCCTTCCCATCGGCGTGACTTATTGAAAGAACTACTCATCATAGTTTTTATCTATTTGTAGTCACATTTAAATGTAAAGAAAGTTCGTTCCTGTTGTCGCTTACGTTATAGCAGCTATAAACAGTCGTTCCCTCACCAGCCTCTCTCTATTCTCTCTCTTCAATTTAATAAAACAACAAAAAAAGCAGCTTGTTACAGAGAAACCGCAAAGAAGCACAAACTCCTCTGTCCTGAAGATGTCGGAAAACTTAGCTCTTACCTCTGACTGTTACGAAGCACTGACACTGGAGACTCCTTCCCTAAACGTCTCCTCACAAATTCACACGTTATTTTTAATCTGTGTATCCTCAGTGGAGCGTGCGCTGTACACGTCCCTGTGAACGAGCTGTTAGAAACCACAGAAACCGTAACGTATCAGAGCGAGCGCATTGATATAAACCTGCACTACTGTCAGAGCTGCTGTTATAGAGAACTAATCAACACCTGACGACCAATCAGAGCGCAGCACTCAGCAGCGCTGTGGTGTAAACAAGTATTTACACTGTGGCTATGATGAATACAGTATAAGCACTACTACGGAAAGGCAGGACTCCACAGTGTAATTATTTATGTCTGTATTATATTTTTGTTTATTCTGCACTAAAACTTCATACTTTAACACTCTGACTGAGGCTCTTTGTTGCGGTGAGAATAGTTTTCCTCCTTCTCTTTAAGCACGTCAGGTCTCCATTGTTCTCCAGCGCCCCTGTTTCAGAGGAAAGGAAGCGAGCTTTGGACACGACACAGGAAATACTCCCTGACCCCGTTTGCGTCGAGTCCATGACGTCCCAGTTTCTCTCGATCCCAGAGCCGTTTCTCACTCCCAGAACTATTTTAAGAGAAAGAGCAAAGCCGATCTCACATTAGCGGAACAGAGATACGCAGGTGATTTTCACCATACGATGTACGAGTGTAGTACCAGGGGGACGATTAATACACAGTCGCAATCAACTGCTTTATCAGCAGCAGTATGAGCTCCTGCTGTTGCTGTAGAGCGTTTAAAGCCAGGATGTTCCTGCACATTCCCAGGGAAGGAGGTGAATCGAAGTGCTTCTGAACCTGAACCTTGCTGACGGTGAAACCATTCAGACCAAACCACATCGGGACAGGCACAGACCAGTCAAGGGCTGCTTTAACAGTCAAAATAATAATAATAATAATAATTTAAACACACACACACACACACATGTAATGTTTTGTTTTGTTTTGAATTAAAATGACCATTAGATTCCAGTTGAGGTTATTTTTTTATAAACATAATAACTTGAATAATGGTGGGAAACGGCACCGCTGCTGAAAAGTCATGATCACTATCAGAGTGAGCCGGCTAGCATGACTAACTAGCCACCTAGCACAGCTAACACAGTGTTTGTATAATACAGTCCGGCAAAGTTTTAATGAAAAAGAAATCGTGATTTATCAGAGCAGTCTGAAAGCTGTCCTGTGAGCACATGTGATTGACAGCCCTCTATCTGACACCATCCGACTTAACTCGGAAGTGGGAACTCGGAATTACATCATTTTACAAAGTTAGCCAGCTCCTTTTTAGTGATCATGAATGTAGGATGTACTTACTTTCTCAACAGTTCTTAGATTTAGCTGACTAATGTGCTGACTGTTCTAAAGCAAATTATACTCCTATAATCTCATTTACAGTACGGAAGTGTAGCATTAATCACTGTTAACTGTGTGAGCAGCCATGTTGATATGATGTCATGTGAGAGCTTCCCAACTTCCCAAGGATGAGTTCTAATTCGAGAGGCCGTTTTCTTCGTTTTGTTCCAAGTCAGAGATCTGAGATATATTTAGGTTTTAGTGGAATGCCGAGGAGCTCATACTCTCTCTGAGGCTTTGCACTGGCCTTCGTGTGCAAGTGCTCCAGTGCTGCAGGTGGCGCTGTTAAAATTTCATAACGCTTCAAAACCAGGGGAAGATTAATTATGGATTAATTATGGATTAATTATGGGATAAATTATGGCAAGTTGTTGATGGTTTTAGCATCCCATGCTTGGACTGAATCGGTTTGGACACGCATTGTTTCTAACAGCCAGGGTTATTATAGTTTTAAAAATAGTGCTAGTTTTTATTTTTATTTAACATTTTTGTATTTTGGTTTTCAATTTCAGTTTCGTTTCAGTTAGTTGTAATGGTCAATAATTAGTTTTGATTTCATTTTTCGCTTTTGCAAATCATTACTTTTAGTTTGTATTTTAGTAGTGGTAGTTTTAATATGATTTTAGTTTTTAATATCGCAGTAAAAGCCTTGATTTCCGTGAATGTGTCCTACTCAACAACAAAAAAAATCCCAGATTGGGCTCTGTCTCTCCCTAACTATTAATTTCGCCATTTATGATTCTGCACCATTGATGGATTCACTCCGTTCAACCTCTGTTCTTAAGTCAGACCACCCAACACTTAAAAATGTTTTTTCACTGATGGTTTTAGTTTTCGTTAATGATAACAACCTTGGTGACAACGAATCACAGGCGTCGTCACGTAGCGTGTTCGTCCCAGCTGCCTTGTGCATGACACAGCATCATACTGCTTGTGGAAACCAGCTGATCGTCGTCTCCTCGCAGAGCACTCTGTGGCCTGAATTACAGAATCACATCGTTCTCAGCATGACGCACTTCTTTTCCCAGAGCAGAGGACTGTAAGGTCAATGTTCTACTTTTAACCAGCTGTAACCTCGTAAATTAAGGAACTGGTTACGTTATTTACCGTTGGTGTGAGCAGGCATAAAGATCTCCCTGACTTTCCACGTTGAGGGGAGTTTTCTTCGGTTTTTCCTGAACTGAATTTTAGATTTAGTCGAACACACAGCGTTAGTGACCAACATTCACAAAAACAATAAAACGCAAACGTTTGGACGCCTGTGTCCACTTTACTAAAGGCAGCACACACACTCTAAAATCAAGCTTTCTCATTCTTTACTCTGTATAGTGTGTGTGAAGTCACTGAACATCGATTTACTCACAAAGAAACCCGCAGGCCTGCCAGAGGAACAGACAGAATAGCGACGTGGGGGAGAGTTTAGGGTTTGGGGATTTCCCACAGGTTCTGAAATGATACGGCACACCGCAGATATTTCCTTTCGTAATCCTCAGCGATAGTTTCCTTGTTTTGGATGACGGATACAGCAGCTGACTGGACGCAGTCATTTATGCAGAAACCCCGTGCCTTAGTCATAAGCGTTCTGGTGAAATTGCGTAACAGATATTAAGGTGGCCGTGAACTTCAAACGAAGAAGATATTTACATTTGAGCAGCAAAGATGTGGCGGACATTTTGAAGCTGTTTGCTTTTTCCTCAGTTTAATGGTGTGTAAGAAGTGCTGTAGTGATAAAGTGGCACGTGGTCGTACTCCCGTGTGAGGAAAAGATATAAAGTCATGGTCCATAGCAGCAATAAAGCAGTTATTTATGAGTAAATAAATAAACACAGTGCAGATGAATGTGTGTCTAACGCCAGCTTTACACTGTACGATTTTCCACTCGATTTTGCCATCACAGGCATCTCTGGGCGTGAGCTGAGATCCACAGTCTACGAAAGAGTGTCTACGACAGAGTGAGAAATCTGTGAGTAAAATCTCTGTGTGAGTGCTGCCAAGACGTTCGTCTACAAATACGATCGCAGCGATGGAGAAAAGAGTCCACATTCCACCGGCTGGTTGGTCTGGTTTTACAGCAGCACTGTAGGAGAGAAGCGTCAGAATGTGCAGTGCATGAGAGTAATTATGGCTCTGATAAACACACTGCGACAGAGTTATGTACAAATGTATAACATTTCACTTAGCACCTTGTCATTAGTATTTCAGAATCCTTGTGCTGTCTGGGTGTTTTTATGCTATACGAACCTCTCCAGCAGGGTTTTAGACTGATGGTACTCTTACTCTGTGAGCTAGAGAGCCAGCATCAGGATGTGTTTAGAGACTTTAAAGCACTTCTGTAAGTCGCTCTGGATAATAATGTGATCGTCACTCGACTTGCTAAACGGAAGGAACAAACACGTTCAGGTGAGTGTGGATGACTTTGGCAGCTCTGTATTTCCCTGTAGCAACTTTATTTATTTTTTAAAAAAAAATGACAAATCCAGTGACTTTTTGAGCAGATTTTAGTGACTGTCCTGCAAAAGATACGGCTCTCCAGCTCACACCACAGCTGCTGGCTATACAAACTGAGAGCAGGTTCACTCCACAAACCACCAGCATGTAACGCCACGTCCAATCACTGATCACCACTGTTCCCAGCATCCAATCACTGATCACCACTGTTCCCAACGTCCAATCGCTGATCACCACTGTTCCCAACGTCCAATCACTGATCACCACTGTTCTCAGCATCCAATCACTGATCACCACTGTTCCCAACGTCCAATCACTGATCACCACTGTTCCCAGCGTCCAATCACTGATCACCACTGTTCCCAACGTCCAATCACTGATCACCACTGTTCCCAGCGTCCAATCACTGATCACCACTGTTCCCAACGTCCAATCACTGATCACCACTGTTCCCAGCATCCAATCACTGATCACCACTGTTACCAGCGTCCAATCACTGATCACCACTGTTCCCAACATCCAATCACTGATCACCACTGTCCCCAGCGTCCAATCACTGATCACCACTGTTCCCAACGTCCAATCACTGATCACCACTGTTACCAGCGTCCAATCACTGATCACCACTGTTCCCAACATCCAATCACTGATTGTGATGTGAGATGGGAAATGACTGTTGAACTCCTTCTCCACTCAACTTCAATGAATTTTGAGTAATAGTTCACTAATTCTCACTATAATCAGATATTCTTACTGCTCCAAGATAAACAGTTCATCTTCTTCCAAGGTCTTTCTGGAACTCTGTGTGGATGTAGAGCTTCTTTGCTTTGGAATTGTTTGTATCTGTTGCACACTTCACAGTGGTTCACCATATCTGTTATACTCTTAGACATTCCAGGCCAGAAGATCACCTCTCCTGCTCCGTGACTACAACTGTGTATGCCTCAGTGACCTTAATGAATTGGCCTGAGCAGTTCAGCTCTCATTGACCCTGGAACTATGATCCCTTTCCCTTTAAACAGAATTCCGTTCACTGCTGAAAGGTCTTTCCTGAAATTCCAGTATTCCTGAATTTCTTTTGCAACTTGATTCCTTCATTCTGGCCATTTATTCTGTCACTGTCTCTTTCAGTTTCGTTACTGTTAAGAGACTATTTTCAGTCTCTTTTTTCTGAAGTCACAGGGTTTTTCCCTTGACACAGGTAAGTTCATTACTCTGTGCTCTAGCTGGAGCACTGCTCAGTGGCTTTTCATCATTGCCTTAATTTCACAGGTTCTAAGCCATCTTTCAAGAGCTTGTGACCACGTATTTCTTTCCTCATGGCCAGTTTTAAATTTTTTTTGTTCAGTCTGAAATTCTTTGCTTCTTCTCCAGCACCTGCCTTCGGTCTTTGGTCATGTCGCTCCCCAAACCCAAGTAATGTCGTAGATGTAGGTTTCAGCACCTTCTCTGCCCACAAAGGAAGAGTACATTAAAAGCCATGTTTAACATACACAGGCAAGACGTGGATCTAGAAAGAACCTCTAATGTCTTTCTGTTGAACTTCTCATGAATAACAAATGTGTGGTTTCTTCAGTACTCTGACCACTTTCACTTTGTCCATTCGGTTCATTGTGTTTAGAGTTTCTCTGGCAGCGTCACTGGAATTTTCTTAGTGGGTGGACTTTTTTTTTTTTTTTTTTTAACTCTCTTTTAATAGTGTAATGTCCCTCCAGGCAGCAAATGCCCTCTCAGTGCTCAACATCATCACTCTCTCATTTCTCATGAATCTCATGTCCCAGTCCTGCTCTTCCATCCTTTTCACCACAACGAAGTTTTTTACACGTGTCTTTTTTAAGTGGGATCATTTTACCGATTCTCTGCCACAGGTTGTGTGGAATGACGATTGCCTGAACCCCAGCGTCCAGTTTAAAGCTGACGTTCTGTTTTTAGATCAGCTGTCCTTCCAGTGAACAGGCTTGAACGCTGCTGTGGTGTATCATCATCATCATCATCATCATCATCAGCTGCATGTTCTTTCCTTACCTTTACACATCTTAGCCAAGTGATTCTTTTTTCTTACACTGTTTTCCATACGCTGTAACGTACTGGCTAATCGACACGTCCCCATGCACTCCTGTAAAAGCTGCACCTCTCGTATGTGTCGTACTGTTTAAGGGTTGCCCCTTAAACAGGGCTGCTGCTGGGGCCCCATATGGATGGCCTGAAGAACTGGTTGGTTTGCTGGGGATGGTGCCACCTGGGGGCTGTGGAGATGGTTTGGGGATCTCATATGGGGAGCCGTACTGTAAT
>CM074956.1:575294-577794 GCA_037577455.1 Pangasius macronema
GTGTGTGTGTATATATATATATATATATATATATATATATATATATATATATATATATATATATATATATATATATAATTTTGTGTGTGTGTAATGAAGAGCCAAACAGGAAATAATTATATGAAATCTGAATATATTTATAAATCCTGAATATGAAGTTATAAATCTGAATATATAAATGTTTATTTTAATAAATAATTAGACTGGCGTTAAATCAAAAGTAAACTGTAAAAATACTAATTTGAAAAATAACAGTCTGAAACTGTGAGTATTTGTTTATTTTCGTCGCAATCGACACTGGACTGGAACCGTTCTGTTCAGTCAGGTGCCACCTGGGTTCAATCCCGAACCCCTCATGGGGAGGCATGTAGGGGCCCTACACTGTGTGTGTGTGTGTGTGTGTGTGTAGGTAGTGCACTTCTGTAGGAAGTGCTGAGCCGATTGGGTGTCGGCAGCTACGGCAGCTCGAAAGGCTCATTTCCGTGCCAGTGAGCCCGCAGCGCGAAGGGAACAATGATGTCGGAGCAGGAGGCTGTGAAGAGGAACCGCGGAGGAGTGCAGCGTGTGGAGGGGAAACTCCGCGCCAGTGTGGAGAGAGGAGACTACTACGAAGCCCATCAAATGTACCGGACCTTATTCTTTAGGTAAGCCTTATTATTGATTACGGAGAACGATTCATTAAAGCAGCGGAATCCGGTCGTGGCCTGGCTTTTTCCAGATCTTTCTCTCCTTGTCAACGAAGCGGCGTTCATTTCCTTATCGTGATTGGCTACAGTCGCGTCAGTGATCCCGCCTCTCGGATCAGTCCCCCTCTCTGATTGGTTCGAGGCGCTGTCACTCAACAGTCCCTTGGACGCCTGTTTGCTAGTGCCTCTTGCTAGCACAGAGATACCACCACCACAGCAGCATTAAATAAAAGATGTTTTTAAATTCGTTGGATTTTGTGAATAGTGTGTTGCTCTGTACGCTTTTGCTGTCAAGTGGAGTGTGTATTGTTTTGTAATTTGTAATTGTGTTAGTCGTGTAGCTAGCATGAGCTGTGTTTGAATAAATAAATATATTTCATTAGCATAAGAAGCTCTGACACTTTCACAGGCTAAATAAATCTATTACACAGATTCAGCAAATGAGTATAAAACTAGCTATAACAATGCAGTATATAAAAACACATATCATTAGTATCATTTATTAGGTAAAGGATCCAGATGTTTGTGTTTTATAAAAAAGAAGATTCAAAGGTTATTATTATTATTATTATTATTATTATTATTATATAACTTGGATAACTTATAAAGCTATAAAAATTAACTCATTATTTGCTCTTTCCAGGTATACATCTCAGTCCAAGCATGCAGAAGCCCGGGAGCTGATGTACAACGGAGCGCTGCTTTTCTTTAGTTATAACCAGGTATTATATTCCTTGTGTTCCAGCTGTAATGTTTCATGTTGTTATTGATGTTCGGCCCTGAAGAACTAACATGTGAAACATAACATCCATCTGGAAGTGAATAAACAAACCCAGATCATTTTCAGACTCCCACGAGGCTTTTACTCCCCTCAGAAATCCCTAAATACGCTATCAGATATCCGGTTATTTACTTTATGCACACAGAAACTGTCGCATGTGAGAGGGAGCACTTCACTTCTGCGAGCACTGAGCACTCGCTTCATGGTATTGAAGCATCCCTGTTGGTGTCAGAACATTTCCTCACGAGATGTTAGTTCTTTGCTTGTAACGTACGCCGTGCTCATCTCGTTTGTGTTTTCAACAGCAAAACAGCGCCGCAGATCTGTCCATGCTTGTCCTGGAGGCTTTAGAGAAGTCCGAGGCCAAGGTGGAAGAGGAGATACTGGGTAAGTGGAAAAATGTGAGCAGATCACGATGTTTAATCTGAGTGTGTTGTCTAAAGCCCTGTTCAGAAGGGATTAGTTTTACACGTGTAATCATTACCAGAGCATCCAAACAGTCTTTTCTTAAAACTTATTTCTTTAGGATTTCTTTTCCTTGATTACTTTTTGTTTTTTTGTTATTAAATTATTATTATTATTATTATTATTATTATTATTATTATTATTGTTATCAGGCATTGTCTTTTGAACTCCATGGTGTCGGACCTCAGACACGTGATGGCTGAAACGAGTTTATGGAAAAGCCGCTGCTTTTCTCGATGGTCTGTGTTTTGTAGCGTGAACGTAATGCGTGTTTTACGTACGTACGTATTTCCCGCAGAGCAACTGGTCAAGCTGTTCAGCATGATGGATCCGAACTCTCCCGAGAGGGTGGCGTTTGTCTCGCGGGCCCTCAAGTGGTCGACAGGCGGCTCGGGGAAGCTCGGACACCCCAAATTACACCAGCTGCTGGCCGTCACGCTGTGGAAAGGTATTTCTGAACCGTAAACTCCTTCCAGTTTGCCTTTAGCACGACTCAGAGAGATTCCTTTTCCCCATGGCCACCTTTCACTCTGTTTAGAGCAAAACTACAGCGAGTCTCGCTACCACT
>CM074956.1:580294-592969 GCA_037577455.1 Pangasius macronema
AAAGATTCACGAGCTTAGAGCAGTGACGCAAATGTGCCGAGAAACTGTCACGTGAGAGAGCGAGCAGTTCAGTTCAGCGAGCACTGAGGCGCGCACTTCCTTCCGACACTTCAAGGTGCAGTTACAAGCTAAATAAAGTTTTCCGTGACGTCGTTGATTAATATCAAAAGGCCTGGTTTGTACCCGACACGCGACTGTGACGCGAGCGACGTTGTTCACGCCCACCTGCGTACTTCATGTACTTTGTCGAGAGGAGTAAACGCGACTAGACTCACCGTGCATCAGGTTTCCAAGCTGAACCGTAAAATGTATTAAACCCCCTGTGACGCTAAACACCCCGACGAGCGCCGTTTCTCTTTGATTGTTGTCACGGGCTGCGTCTCAGATCGAAAACATCTGGGTCAAAAATATTTGCTAGTCTAGAAATTCTGGTACGCAGAAGAGCTTTTGGTCGCTCGGAATGAGACAGTTTTAAAATTCCAATCGCCTGCAATAGTAAACGAGTCACGTGATCTGAGACACGAGGCTCGTTTGTTTGTACAGTGTACAGTGTCACGTGGTGCTCTACTGCCCCCACTGGACATGTCGGTATTGCAGCACACAGACGTGTAGCGCTAATTTCTGTCGTTTCGAGGACGTGCTCCAACACAGGGCGCAGGATACACACGGCGGCCATCTTGTGTAGTTAAAAGCAAGCCGAATCATTTCGGTATCAGGATCAGTATTCGTGAGTACCGATACCAACAAAAAAAAAACTTACCCCGTGTAGAAACAAAAACGTCATCGATGCATCCCTAATTAATATTTATAACATTGAAGTCTCCGAATTATAATCAGAGCTAACACACACGTCGAGAATCCTCCTCGCAGTAGTGTGTGTGTATGTGTGTGTGTGTGTACACATCCAAGAGAGGTGTTCGCTGTTTTTTTTTTTTTTTTACATTCTGAACAAACTTCACCACTACTCCTGTTATTACTGCGTGCGTGCGTGCGTGCGTGTGTGTGTGTGTGTGTGAGAGATGTCTGAGTGGGATGTCGAGATTTATTTAAGTTTGTTGTCCATAGTCTGAAGCAGATGCTTTGACTTTGCAAGAGCTCAATAAATAAAAAGGACAAGGGCGAAACGTTCACTCCTTTCACTCGTTCCTCTTTTAAATCGAGAACCAGGCGGAGAGGGAGGGAGGGAGAGAGAGAGAGAGAGAGGGAGAGAGAGAGAGAACGAGTTACAGGTTACAGTTTGCCGTTATATATCAGTCTGTACTGAAAGACATGGAAGTGCTGAGCGTTACGGATTGGTGTGGACGCTACAGAGAACCGACACCGAAACACTAGACACCCATTTAAAAAGGAATAAAGATGACAAATTCACGCTAGAATACACATAACAAAGATTTATTAACAATAGCAAAAAACAATTATGTGACATTCATTATACTAGTTTAAAGTTTCACAATTTTTTTTGTGATTTATTATAAGTAAATGTGATTATTAATGATGTGAAATGTGTTGAAATGTGCAGTTACGTGTAGAATATTTAACTATAAAATGTTCAGTGTGCTTAAGAAAAGCACAGACATCAAATACTTTTTTTTGAACCTCTCAGCCAATCAGGTCGCAGGACAGGGTGAGCAGCACGTGAGCCATTTTTATTCACAGGTTTAAATGAGAAATAAAGTCGTAATGCAAAATAACACATATCAGTGATTAATTAGTGCTGTGAAGGTAAAACGACGTTTCTTGTCGTTTCTTTGACGGAAGCGGTGACGGGAGGGTCAGGGTCGCGTCAGCGCCGGGTCTTGGGCACTCAAAGGTCAAAGGGCACTGAATCTCAGGCTCGTGACTGCAGGGAGAGTCGCAGGAGCATGTCGGAGAGGTGAGCCATGTCGGGCTGCTGGGCCTGCTGCTTCATGTGCTCCAGTGTGCGCACCTACAACACACACACACACACACACACACACACACGCTGGTATTTATATCTGACTGGTGCTTATCAGCACACACACACACACACGAGTATGAAGAAAATCAGCAAACTTTGTGAATCAGGTGACTTTGGCCATGAAGAAACTTTCCACACAACTTGAATGACAAATGACATTGTGTGCGTGTGCGTGTGTGTGTGTGTGTGTGTCTAACCGAGGTGCGTGTATTGCAGTAGCCGTTCTTATGGCTCAGGTTCCACAGATTAACGGCGAGTTGGTTGAGTTTGTTGTTGCGCAGATCTCCATGAGCCAACAAACAGCTGAAGAGAGAGAAAGCGAGGGTTCCCTGCCGGCGTGCTCCCTGAAACACACACACACACACACACACACACACACACACACACGCTTTATAATGGTGGCTTCTTTCATCAAATAAAATTTTACATCCCTTTTGTGTATTAGTGAGTAATTAAATAAGGCTGAGCTAAGTGACTGGGTGGGGCTTTCCTGCTGTAAAGTGAATGTCCAATTGGTGTGTGTGTGTGTGTGAGTGTGTGTGTGTGTGTGTGTGTGGGGTCCTCTCTCACCTCATCTTGGCTCAGAGTCTTCAGGTAATCCAGCACCTGGCCAATCACAGTTTCACACACTCGACTGATCTCAGCTACAAACTTGGGGTCGCCGCCGTACAGCGTCTCGTTAGAGTCCACTAGAGAGAAGACTCGGTTAGTGTTCACAACCCGACGAGCGTTACACACGGCGCAGTAAAGCCCGTCGCTGTGGAAACGGGAGTGTGTGTGTGTGTGTGTGTGTGTGTGTGTGTGTGTGTGTGTGTGCACAGGGTTTTACTGTAACCACCACGTGCTCAGGGGGAAAAAGTGCTGTTTGTTAATCAGAAGTTTATTCATTACTGTACATTACGTTTTTCCTGGAATATGAAAGTGTCTCAGTCAGGGTGTGTAGACTTCTACACCCACTGTATAGCTTCAGGAATGGTATATTAGTGTATATATAGTGTTTCAGAGAGTGAGTGTGTGTGTGTGTGTGTGTGTGTGTGTGTGTACCTTTAGGAATGGTGTAGAGATAGCTCTCCTGACTCATGGCAGCCAGCAGCGGTAACGCACTGATGTACACGCGCACTTTTGCGTCGCTGTTGTCCTCCCACGTGTAATCCTGCACCATGTTCAACAATCCTCTCACCAAGTACAACACGCCCTGCTCAGGGTGGTCCTGTAACACACACACACACACACACACACACACACACACACACACACACACACACACAGTTATTACCAATATAAACAATGTTCATCTGAGGATATTTGAGAATTTATTTCCTGAAGGTCATTTAACCCTTTTTGGCTGAAATGACCTCTACATAATCTCTGTGACGTGAATACTGAAATTACCGGCACCACCAGCAGCGTGGACAGGAAGTTGTTGATGAAGTCAAGGAGAAAAGGTTCAGAAGAACGCTGTTTACCCTCCACGTTAATGACACGGGGCACTTCAGGCAAAATACTGACCGCTGCCTTCAGAAACGAATCGGCTGAGAGAGAGAGAGAGAGAGAGAGAGAGAGAGAGCTAACATGCAATACGTGCATTAAGTTTACACACACACACACACACACAGTTTGCTCTTCGTCTATTTGTTAAACTGTTTGATTTTCACAGGCAATTTAGTTTTTTTATGCTTTAACGTTCACAAACTACATGAACGTCTTCATACTTCACAGCTCTGCTACAGTTCTTTTATTCTTTCTTCATCACTCTATCCGGTCTAGAAGGCAGATCTCTGTCTGTACTCTAATTAATTCAGTTTATAATCAGATCAAAATGTCCGCCATGAAACGTCTCAGTGAGATTTCCTCACCCTGGGAAAGGCACTGATTGGCCAAAGCCACCTGTCCTGAAAGCAGGTAAAGATGGAGGCGGCTGAAGACGCTGCTGAGAGACGGAATGGTGATGAAACTGTACGCTGCACACGCCTGCAACAACAAACACAAACATTACAGCGCTACAGGCTGCAGATACCCGAGCGCCGCGGAACTCCGGACCGCTAACGGCTTAAAATAAGGAGCCTGACCCGGACGAACGCAGCCGTCTTGCGCGAGTGATTCCCGCCCATCACTCGTCTCGTCTCCATCGCTAAATGATTCACCGTCTGAGGAAAAGAGAAAAGGAGCTGATTTTAGAACAAAGGTCCGATCTTGGATCAGAGACACGGCGGAATTACAGTCTGTGATTATAGACGACATGAACGTATCCACGCCTTCACACTGGTCTGGGTTTAAGGAACTCACGTGAATAAGCTGAATGACAACTGGCTCCAGGTTACAGAACGTGGCTCTGGCCTCCACGCAGAAACTCAACTGCTGCTCAAAGTCCCGGCCAAAAGATACCTGAGCACAGAGAAAACACCTGAGCACAGACAAAAAACACCTGAGCACAGACAAAACACCTGAGCACCGACAAAACACCTGAGCACTGACAAAACACCTGAGCACTGACAAAACACCTGAGCACTGACAAAACACCTGAGCACAGACAAAACACCTGAGCACAGACAAAACACCTGAGCACCGAAAAAACACCTGAGCACTGACAAAAAAACCCTGAGCACAGAAAAAACACCTGAGCACTGACAAAAACGCCTGAGCACTGACAAAACACCTGAGCACTGACAAAACACCTGAGCACTGACAGAAGAACTGAGCACAGACAAAAAAACCTGAGCACTGACAAAACACCTGAGCACTGAAAAAAACACCTGAGCATTGAAAAAAACACCTGAGCACAGAAAAAAACTGAACACAGGCAAAACATCTGAACACTAAAAGAAGACCTGAGCACAGACAGAAAAACGGAACGCTGACAAAACACCCGAACACAGACAGAAAACCTGAAAACAGACAAAACACAGTAAAAAAAAAACACCACCACCTGAACACTGACATAAACCTGAGCACAGACATAAACCTGAACACTGACATAAACCTGAGCACAGACATAAACCTGAGCACAGACATAAACCTGAACACTGACATAAACCTGAGCACAGACATAAACCTGAGCACTGACATAAACCTGAACACTGACATAAACCTGAGCACAGACATAAACCTGAACACTGACATAAACCTGAGCACAGACAAAACACCTGAGCACTGACAGAAGAACTGAGCACTGACATAAGACCTGAACACAATCAGCCAGTCTGTTAATCAGTAAGTCAGTGAGTCAGAAACACTGATACAGTGAGCTTCATTAGTAAAGGAACACTATAACTCTATATTCTTGATTAAAACTATAAAGAAACTGACCATGCGAATGAAGCCATTGATCAGCAGAGCTAGAGCTCTTTTCTCATCCTCCACTGTGAGCGCGCTGAGGACAGAGACGAAGACGTGAATTTCACACAAGCTATAAACACTGACGGGTGTAATGTGTACAATAATACGGCAATCGACAGTTACACTGCTATGCTACAATCGTATAGATAACGTTAATGACACAAACGAGCCGAGGCTGAGAACGACTCACTTAAAGTAAGTGTGTGTGTGTGTGTGTGTGTGTGTGTGTGTGTGTGTGTGTGTGTGTGAGAAAATAATTCAATCTGTAATTTGTCATGACATTAAGTTGTGTGATTATAATAGAGAGGATTTATCGGAGCTCTTACTTGACAGAGTCGTGCATGGTTTTACAGACGTGGAGCAGAGCGTTGAGGATGACGGGATCGCGGGTTGGCTCCTGCTGATGTCTAAAGACAGAAAAAATGAATAAAAATAAAATCATGGCGAGTTCAAGCATCTAATTCTATACTATTATTTTACACTTCTTTATTATTTCATTCATTTTGTTTGCTCCTAAGCAAAGCCATGACCACTTTCAGTGTTTAGTAAAAAGAAACTTGCTTGATGAAGACGTCCATGATGGATTTACAAACTTCCACTCTCACGCTGTCTTTCTGGAACATGTCCAAGAAGGGTAAGAACTTCTCCTGGAGATTGGTACAAAAATGAGTCAAAGGTCATCACCTACAAATACAGCCGAGAAACTTTAACCTACGATTCTTCAGTTTTAATTCTAAATGTTCGGTACTGAGCAACGCGCCGAAGCAGAGGGAGGAGCGCTCACCATGGAGAAGAGGACGGAGAAGTTGTGAAAGTAGGTGAGGATCTTCTTCATCACTGACTGCAACTACAAGACAACAGATTCAGCATTACAATAGTTAGTGGCAGCATCGTCATCATCATCATCATCATCNTAGCTGCGGCTGTAGTGCAGCAGGTGTCAGTAGCGTAGCTGCGGCTGTAGTACAGCAGGTGTCAGTAGCGTAGCTGCAGCTGTAGTGCAGCAGGTGTCAGTAGCGTGGCTGCGGCTGTAGTGCAGCAGGTGTCAGTAGCGTGGCTGCGGCTGTAGTGCAGCAGGTGTCAGTAGCATAGCTACAGCTGTAGTACAGCAGGTGTCAGTAGCGTAGCTGCAGCTGTAGTGCAGCAGGTGTCAGTAGTGTGGCTGCGGCTGTAGTGCAGCAGGTGTCAGTAGCGTAGCTGCGGCGTTGGATTTGGTTTGTAGTAGCACAGTTAAGAGGTAATTCAGGGTAATTCAGGGTAATTCAGGTAGTGATCGTGTAAATTAATGTTACGATCCTGATAACAGTGACAAACTTTGGTTGTATTTTAGGGAACAATTGTGTAGTTTGATTACCAGCAGCATAAACTCTGAGGTTTGGTGTGTAATCTGGAGAGTAATAACGTATAAGTTGTGTTCCCGGGTCGGAGGAGTGTGTGGTACCTGTGGATAAGCGTCCTCAAACGCGCGGTCAGGGGTCATGTGTTTGATGATGTCAGCCAGCACGGTGTTCACCTCTCTTTTCTGTTATTAGACGACAAAATGAAACAAAATTCGAAATAATGCGCCTCAGATATAACAGATGTAACTAATAACAGGTATTATAACGCCGCTGACTCACAGTGAAGTGACGGCAGGTGAACTCCACCCAAATTTCAGCACAGTTGATGTAGTCCTGAAAACACACAGGACTGTTGGTAGAGCTTTGACTCATAAAATAAAGATGATAATAAAAACGCATGGTGGATTAAGGTAACCCGTGGAGCGTACCTGCGGACCGCGCACTTTTGTGATGACCTTCCAGGCCTCGTTAAGGATGGGCAACCTCTCGCTCTCAGGAGGGTCGGCACAGGCCAGGCTGCGGCCCAGAGAGCCAAACAGCAGGTGCTGGAGACGGGAAAGAAAACGGTTCTGAATACAGCAGCATTTAAAGAGATATTTCTCAGACAGGACTGCATCAGTGTTTTCTTATTTGTGATTGAAAGCCGTGTGATGAGACTACACGTGTGTCCGAGATCATAAATTACTGAATCAAAATGCAACTCGTGGTGTGGTGAGTCTACGCTAAGACTGTGTTCTGTTGCGTTACTTTGGGAAATCCAGCCTCGTCACATTCCTTGATCATGCCAATAAAATCTGTGGCTCTTGCGGCCACGAACTCGGCCCGGAAGGCCCACATGACGGAGTTCAGCAGGAGAGCGCTGCGTGGAAACAAATATTTTAGTTCTGACAAACGATTCGAAGCGCTGCTGATTACACAACACTATAAAATCGCAAAGTTATTTTAAGCAAAAATCTTTGCGCAGTGAAGCGTTTAGGAACTGAGGGAGTCTTACTTGTTGCCCAGCTTCTTGCATCTCTCCATCATTTCTGTTAGCAGCACCTGGCAAAGACGACCAAAAAGATCAGCACTTTATACATTTAGCAGTTAAACTGGTGTGTGTGTGTGTGTGTGTGTGTGTGTGTGTGTGTGTGTTTACATCAGGTGCTCGGTAGGCCACACACTGCAGGATCCAGTGGATGGCAGGAGAATACAGCGTGAGGTAGACGGGAATCTCCACCCTCTGGATGACCAGCTGATTCTGAACGCTGTCGCTGTGAATCTGTCGGAAGGACGCCAGGAGGTCGAAGAAGTTCTTGTTCAGGCTGTCCTTCAGGTGTGGCGCCACCTCCATGCCCACCTGCGCCAGGTGAGCGACAGAGAAAAAACAACCAGATGTTAAATTAACATCATGTACTCCGTCAGTTAGCTTTACACCACGCTGTTGAAGAATGCTGGACTCTGATTGGCCAGGAGGTGTTGATTAGTTTTCTATAACAGCAGCTCTGACAGTAGCACAGCTGCAAATCACAGGTTCATATTAATGCACTCGTTCTGATACGTTATCGTTTCTATAGTAACCTCATCAAGCAAGCAAGGTGACTCATGTAATAAGTGATGGTTGTTTCTGAACTCAGGTGTCCAGGTGTAAATATTAAACCTGGCATCAGCGCTGGTTCTGAGTTTTGCTAGTAAGCGTTGCCATGGTGACATACCCTGCACAGGTAGGCTCGAGCATACACAGCCACTAAAGGGTCTCCGATCCCTCGAATCATAGCCGTGAGCCGGGGAAGAGTCTCCTGAATCCCACTGAGGGGAGGAAGAGGTTAAAACGACCAACTGAGCCAAGATCAAGAAACAACAAAAACAACAACAACAACAACAACAACAACAACAACAACCATGAATCCAATGAATAACAAAATGGCCGCCACTCACGATTTGTTCACAAAACGATTGCACTTCAGGATAGCGGCCTCCACATATCTACAGCAAGCGTTAAGGACATCAACATACGCACGTGCAACACGTTAAGGACATCAACATACGCACGTGCAACACGTTAAAACAGAACTGGAGATGGAGGTTGTAAGGGATACAGCCGAGGGATGAGCTCTCTGATGGAGGCGATTTTGAAGAACCAGTTGAGACACGTCTCTCTGGCCGTGTCGTTCACATCCTCCACAGAGAACGAGTCTAAAGAGCAGATGAGATGTGTTTTATTCCTCTTATATCACAGCAACGATATCTGGCAGCGATTACACTTCTCTTCTGGTGTATTTTTGAGCGATATCTCGTAACAGCGCACTCCGATTAGAATGTTCCATCAGCAGGTGCTCGTGTTACCTGGCAGAGGAGCAGGATCCGAGCACATGGACCAGATTCTTTCGTACACCAGACGTCCTGGAGCAACAAGAGGCATCCTCATTACGCTATTTACTAAACATACAACACACAAACACACACATCGTCCGTTTCTGCTGCTTTACCGAATGTGTCGAGGATGTCGGTGATGAGGACGAACTTGCTGGGGTAGAACAGGATCACAGACGTGTCTGAAAGCAGCTTGGAACACTGAGAAGAAGGAAGCATATATGTGTGTGTGAGATTAAAAAGAAAAATGCACAACGTTTATACACACGTAAACACGAAACAACGACTCGCTGACCTGAATGACGATTTTGAGCGCTTTGACTTTCTGGTCTGAAGCCCAAGCTTCTTTCAGGGACTGATTCAGTTCCTCGATCCGGTTAGCGTAATCCTGCTGAGAGAGGTTCAGCAGCTCCCTCTGAGAGCCCTGACACACACACACACACACACACACACACACACACACACACACACAGTAAATAAGTAAGAGACAACAACCTTTTTATTAACACACACATTTCTCAGATTGTTGTTATATACTCACTTCCTCCAGGTCATCCAGCTCCTCCAGACGAGTGCGCACTTTCTCCGAGACTGCAGAGCCGGTGGCTTTACCTCACACACACACACACACACACACACACACACACACACACACACACACACATATATATAAATGCCTTGTTGATAAGAGAGGACAGAGGAGAATGACCAGGTTGGTTTGAGCTGACAGGAAGGCTACAGTAACTCAATGAACCACTCTTTACAACCGTGGTGAGCAGAAAAGCATCTCAGAACACGTCAAGTCTTGAGGTGGATGGACGACAACAGCAGAAGATGTCTTTAAGTATCGTGATATTCAGATAAATTCTGACAAACGGGTTAAAGTAAAGCTTTCACACAGACGTTTGAGCTTGACTTACTTTTCTCAGAGCCCATGAAGAGATTCTGTTAGAAAAAAAGAAAAAAGGAGAAAGAAAGATCACGACCACGTGACGGTGACGCTGCATCATCTCATCTCTGAAGGCTGTAAATGGTGAGATTCTTACTATAGAGAGCTTCTCTGTGGTGGTGAACCTGGCCAGGATCTCGCCCCGTTTAGCGGACCACGGCTCAAAGTCACAGCCCACTTCCTCTTCCTTTTCCCTCCGCTTCCTCCCCAGCTCCTGGGAACAGAGAAAAAAAACAAAAACAAAAAACAGGATGAGATCCACATCTACACCTCTGTGAGTTTTTTTTTTTTTCTCGAGACCCAAAGCCTCACCACAGAAGAGCTGCTATGAGACAGCGTGGGAGTTTCGCTGGCTGAGGCGGCGGCGAAGAGGGACAGTGGGTCCGTGCCCTCCAGCATGGAGCTCAGAGGGTCAGGAGCAACAGAGCTGGAGGAGGACGACGATGAAGACGTGCTGCCTTTCCGTGCTCGTGCAGCCCTGAACCTTAGGCAGTGGACCCCTTTCCTGTCACTCTCTCTCCTGATTTGCCGTGTACGATGTTTTGTGGCTCGTATTAATTCAGCGTTATAACCGACACAGCGTCCGAGATCTATTCTGCCGTTAAGATTCTGAGTGTCATAGACACGTTGCTGCTCTGCGTCCTGTTTGGTTAACGGTGCTGGAAGCGGTGCAGTGGGATTTATCCCTCGCTTCGTCGCTTCCTAACGCAGACGGCAATGCAGCGGCGCTTTATTGTTTCAGGACGGGCGTTTCATATAAAGACTTTGTGTCCTTGATGCAGTATCAGTCTGATAAAGGCTGTGTATGAATATAGCGTAACTGAGACTCTGTTTGCATGCAGTACTCACTGTAATGGGTTTGAGCGGATGGTAATCGCCGCTGTGCACGGGCACGGCCATCGCACGCCAGCTCCGCAGCTCTGCGTCATAGTTGCGCGTGCGGGAATGCCTGAGAGTGGAAAGGGAAAGCAAATACAGTGACACACACACACACACATAACAAGGACGTTTTATCCGTTTACGGTTACGTTAATGTTCCTGTTCTCACGCTGCGTTAGAGCCGCAGACTGCCGTTCCATCACCTGCAGATACACTGCTGCGGTATAAGAGGAATAAAACACTTGTGCTGTTATAGGAAGATAATAATCACTTCAGGGTTGTTACAGTAACGTCGCTTCATCACACCACCCTGTTGTTGATTACTTTCCTCTAACTGCACTACACACAGGGTGTGTCTTTCCTTATTTCCTTATAAGTTTTACTTTATCCAGAGAAGAATCAGAAAAGATCCTGACATTATTTTAACATAAACAAGTGAACAAACTCTGCTTAATTATAGTTCATTACGTTTAGAACAGAAACAGAAATATATTAAAAGCAAAACCACAATTGCTAAAAGCCCACAGCCTTGGACTTGGCATTACATGTTATATAAATATAACCTTTATTATGTCTTTAGTTTATAAAATGCGCTAACAGGAAAATAGCATTGACGCTATGAAGCTGAAGGAATGCCGAGTTTTAGATCTGCAGGAAGAAAAGAATAAATAATATAGTATAGATCTAACACAGTTTTATTTTATTCTATCAGGATGTAAATAGAGAACACTTTCTCACCACTGAACAGAAGCCATCTTCTAATCAATGTCATGTGACCAACCCGGAAGTTTAAAGAACTGAGTAAGATCGCCTGTCATAATAAAAGCCCGTAACTCTGGCTTAGCAAATAGGATTTTCTTTTCTTTTTTTGTTTGTTTGTTTGAAAACACTAAAATCTAGTCAAATAGTATTTTTTTAAAAAGTTCTACACTTGTCCTAAAATATGATCTTGATTTAAATTTCTCAGATATAGGAAAACAGCACAGGGGCCAGTGTTGCATGTACCAAACCATAAAGAAAACTAAAAGTCTTGTGCTAAGGAGATGTCTAAGGAAAAGTGAAAGAGAGGATGAGATGAAGAATTGTTTACGTTGTGGATTATATGTGGAACTAGTGAACTGAAATGTGTATTACATTCTTTATATCTTTATTTGCAGGCTTGGGTATATGGTTAAAAGAAAACCCTTATGTAGAACTTTTATTTATATAAAGGTTTATATAGAATGTTCATTTGTAAGTCAGAAATCTCACAGTACTTTATTTAAAATATAAAACATAGACAAAACAATGAGCAATATGTATAAGGATAAATAAACGTAAAAATAAATATATAAAAAATTTAACATGCAAAACAAGAAATCACATTGAAGATAAAAAACAAAAGTTAGTGTTAGTACACCAAGTAATAAATAATAACATTAATAGCTCTTGATTAGTAAAATAATCTACAGGTGTTAGCTAAAAACTAAAAACGAAACATGTTGCATCTTTCAGTCAGGATTTAGGCCTCATCGCAGCACAGAGACAGCGCTGGTTAAAGTGGTAAATGACCGAATACTCGCCTCTGATCAGAGCTGTGTTGCTCGATCTCCGTGCAGCTTTTTACACCCCTGATCACAACATTCTTGTAGATGTCTTCTGTACATACTAAAGTTTGGTGTTCCACAAGGTTCTGTTTTAGGCCCACTGTTCTTTGCTCGATATATATACAGTTCTGTGCAGAAGTCTTAGTCACATGCAAAGAAATGCTGTAGAGTAAAGACCCCTTTAAAAATAATTAAATTAAATGTTTCTACATTAATAAAAACCCTATAAAGAGCAGTAAACAGTAATAACTGACCCAGAGTGAGTGTTTAATGTGGCGATCCTTGGCTTTAAAT
>CM074956.1:598269-610769 GCA_037577455.1 Pangasius macronema
TTCCCGCTGCTGCTCGATGGCCTCCAGCTCCTGGATGAGCGTCTCCTCCTCCTGCCTGAGCTGCTGCAGCTCCTTCAGTAGCGTGTCCTCGTCTTCCTCCGGCAGCTGCGACAGCAGCTCCAGACACTTCCTGTCAATCAGACACTTCATCAGACACTTCCTGTCAATCAGACACTTCATCAGACACTTCCTGTCAATCACACACTTCATCAGACACTTCCTGTCAATCAGACACTTCCTGAGACACTTCCTGTCAAATCAGACACTTCCTGTCACTCAGACACTTCCTGTCAAATCAGACACTTCCTGTCACTCAGACACTTCCTGTCAAATCAGACACTTCCTGTCACTCAAAATCTCAAATTAGGTTCAGTTGCATAAAATATATTTATCAAATTATTGTAATATAAAACTTCTTTGTGCCTTCAGCATACAGTGGTGTGCATAAGTATTCCCCCCCCGAACCTTCCCACAGTCAGCTGTGAAGCACGGTGGTGGGAGCATCGTGTCGGCCTTGTTGGTTGTTGCTGTAATTGAACTCACTTGTAGTTCTGACACTCGTTCTCTCACTACAACTCGACGCACAGGTCCACTAGCTCGTCGCACAGTCATGTGAGGAGTGTGTCGCCCACTAGCTGCAGTGACTGACCCGACATGATGTCGAACAGGTCGCTCGTTACCTGCGGAGAGAGCCACAGGGTTACGGCATGTGGCCTTGATTCCGACGCACAGCTAAATGCTCTGACTCAGTGAGCGTTGCTATGCGTTTCTGCGCATCGTGCGTAACAGTCTACATCGTTCTCAAATCCTTCACGTCCATCTTTCCTACCTTTAACCTGCGACTCAGGTTCTCCATGGTTCCTCCGTCCGAGGCCTCGCCGATTAGCGTGAAGCTGTTAGCGCTTTCTGTGGACATCATCCTACAACGCAGGGCAAATCTCACGAGACGAGAATAAAATACACTGTGAATCTATGAACAGGTGAGCTGTTTACCTGGCAGGAGGGATGTACTTCCGCGAGACGCCGTCCTGCTTACTCTCCACAAACGTCTCCTGTAAAAGACGCTCCATAAATCTTAGCTACGATAAATCGGTATGGGGTTTAAAGGCAAAAATACAGAGCTACATGGATCACGTTACCTCGGGCGGACCGTCAGTGTCGGCACTTTCTGCCTGCTTGCTCGGCGTCACGGTGACCAGTGGAGCTAGACAGAATAATAACGTGAAAATGTCAGACGCGCTGATTTATCCGTTTATTTTAAAGAGCGGTGTGAGGAGTGTCTGGGACAGGACGGAGATCTCGGACGTACCGATGAGCTCCTGGATGGTGAGTCGGTCCAGGACGTTGAAGCTGGTGTCGAGTTTGAGAGGCTGGTTGCAGCGCTGACACACGAAGCTCACCTGCATGGTGGTGCTGGACGACTTGGAGCCCTCCATGGTGCTGAGACACAACGCTTTATTACAATCATGGCTTTACTCCAGCTATTACACTGTCATAGATGCATTATAACCTGCTTTTCATGTCTAATACACTCACAACAACAAAGGCAAACCTTGTCATAACGCTCTTTGTGTGTATGTACTCAGGTCAAATGCAAAAATAATAAACATACTAAGTTTACCTCTTTAATAGTAATATCAGTAATATCCTTACAGCTAATTTAATGCAAAATCATCATCAACGTTATACCTATTAGCTCTCGGGCTGAATCATATCTAGCTCCCTAATCCCTATTTAAGCACACTACACCAGCTCTGAAATCACTGAACTCTGCGCCCTACATAGTGCACTTCAGACCCCAGTGTAAGCCGAATGAGACACGGCCTCGAGCTAGCGCGCTCGGGCTAACCGACATGTTTTACTCCAAACAGAATTAAGACTAGTTAATTCTGACCCAACCTATTTTATTACTACGAATTGAATTCGAAAATAAAATTAGTTAAATCACAAAAAAATGTACATCATCACAGTCTTAATCCTGTGTGCTATATTTTTAGCCATCGTCGATTTTTTATTCGTTCAAATGCAGAATGGGTGGTTGAAGGACAAAAGAATAACGAATTCGCCTTCACTGCATGTGTTTGCGACCCGTAAATCTATTTCGCTTTTAATGTATATTTGTATATATTTTACTTTTTTACATCATTCATTTTGTAATTTTAATATTTTTCTCAAAAAAAATCAATCTCACGACAAAAGTAGTGTTAGGAGAGAAGCGACACGCGCCGAGTGCTTACGTCGGTCACGTGACAGCACCACTCGCGGGAAAACACAAATATGATTATTTCCGAGTGTTAGCTACGCGGCTACACGGACTCGAACTCGTTTCACCTTTTTATGACTGTTTTTACAGAAGTTTGCTGTTATTAACTAACGAGAAACAACACGGAAAGAGCATCGAAACACTTTGGGTGCGTTAACTGTTTTAAATCAGTGTTCTTCCTTATCGTGTGAAACTGTGTGGGCTGTGTCCCAATTGGAGCCTCACTGCTCGAGTAGTGCACTAAGTAGGGTGGATAGCGCCGCCATTTTTCATCTAGGTAGTGTGCTTATGTAGGGAGTACTGATACGTTTAGGATTCGGCCCTAGTTTTCAACTAATCTGGCTAGCTAACTAGATTGGGAGAATATTAGTGTAAGATAAGAGTTATGAGGAATGACACATGATTGAAGAATTATTTTCCAGAATTATTAACAACCTTAAAGAAGATTAAAATGAAATCCAGGGAAAATAGGGAATAGTTTCCGGTCGATGTGTAGCTGCTGGTTAAAGCTAACCTCAGATCACTGGTTAAACAGAATAAAACTTTCAATAATAATAATAATAATAATACGAAGAAGAGTAAATAAAGCGCCTGTCACTGATATTAAATGTTATAAAATAATAAAATTTAAAAAAGACATCTCGTTTAGACTGCATTTATAACACACTACAGTATGGGGGGGGAGTAATGAATACATTCACGTGATGTATCCCTCTCACACACACTCACTCTCACATGTCTCTCACACACATGTCTCACTCCTTTGAGCCGTGTGTGTGAGAGAGAGTGTACAGTGTGTGTGTGTGTACGTGTGTACAGAGTGAGCTCTGAGGCGTGTGTGTGAGTGAGAGTGTACAGAGTGAGCTCTGAGGCGTGTGTGTGAGTGAGAGTGTACAGAGTGAGCTCTGAGCCATGTGTGAGAGTGTATAGAGTGTGTGAGAGTGTGAGAGAGAGTGTACAGTGTGTGTGTGTGTGTGTACAGAGTGAGCTCTGAGCCGAGTGTGAGAGAGAGTGTACAGTGTGTGTGTGTGTGTGTGTGTGTGTGTGTACAGAGTGAGCTCTGAGCCGTGTCTGACGCCCTGTACGTGTCTGACGCCCTGTACGTGTCTGACGCCCTGTACGTGTCTGACGTCATACCTAATGTCGTATGTGTCTCTGACGTCGTATAGGTTTCTGACATCTTATACATTTTCTGATGTCGTATACATTTCTAACATTTTTTCTAATGCCGTATACGTTTCTAGCCTCCTATACGTTTGTAACGTTGATGGCGTGTGTGTTTTCTGTAAGTCGTAGCGATGAGTGCGGTGAAGGCGGAAGACGTGAAGAGAGCGTAGCGACACTAAACCCTCTTGGACGTCACAGGGTATACCACTCAGACCCTCGACTAGAGGAGGTCACACATTAGTTACTATATAATCATACTATATAATCATACTATATAATCATACTGTATATAATCATACTATATAATCATACTGTATATAATCATACTATATATAATCATACTGTATGTAATTCTAACGGTAATGTCCTGTAACGGCGTGGGAAAGCGCTGCGCGGTGTCCTGGCCGTATGTTGACGTGTGCGTGTTCCGTAAGACTGTTTCACCTGTATATCTGTGTCATGATGTATATGTCGAGTGGAAGACCTTTATATCTCCAGANTATATAATCATACTATATATAATCATACTATATAATCATACTATATATAATCATACTATATAATCATACTATATATATTCATACTATATAATCATACTATATATAATCATACTATATAATCATACTGTATATAATCATACTATATATAATCATACTATATAATCATACTATATAATCATACTGTATGTAATTCTAACGGTAATGTCCTGTAACGGCGTGGGAAAGCGCTGTGCGGTGTCCTGGCCGTATGTTGACGTGTGTGTGTGTTCCGTAAGACTGTTTCACCTGTATATCTGTGTCATGATGTATATGTCGAGTGGAAGACCTTTATATCTCCAGAGCAAAAGCAGGGTCTAGTAAATGAAACACGCGTTTAATAGTGTGTGTGAAGCTAGAGTCACGGGTCAGTTATAGAGTCAAACAGGTGAACAGACTCCACCCTGAGACACCTGAGACACCTGAGACACGGTCCGTTCAGGTCATTAGACCCTCACAGGCACGTCGTCACGTCTCTATCTTCACGTGCCGTCTGTGTTGATCTCTGACAGTCTGGACCTGATGAGCGAACCCGTCTCCACCCGCTGCGACCACCAGTTCTGCAAGTGAGACACTTTTATTTATATTTATTTTATTAAACTTCTTTACTTGTGGATTTGTTTTAATAAAGTAGAGATTGTGATTATTGAGAAGTTTATCAACTCTTTCATTTTTAACAACTAAGTTTGTGAGAATCTCGTAAATCTTTTATTTATTTATTTATTTATTTATTTATTTATTTACATTATGAAACCCATTATGGAGAGAAAACACCTGCAATATAATATTAATTTATTAAAATATCTATTTGAATTTTATTTTTAAATATTTATTTACAAATATTTATTTTAAATGATTTATTTATACTTATTTTGCATTTATTTTATTTTTATATAATAAAACTTTTACACATTTCTCTCAGAGCTGTTATTATTATTATTATTATTATTATTATTATTATTATTATTATTATAAAAACTGTAGTTATGAAACTAGAGGACAATTACCAGTGGTGGTGTTTTTAATTTAATAAAATTGTAAATGTATTTATTTAGAAATATTTTTCTGCTTTAAAAATGTATATTTACTCATTTAAGATGATGATTGATATGATTTTGATATTTATTTATTCGTTTGTTTGTTTGCTTATAAATAAATTAGTTTTATATTTAAAGTTTTCTGTTTATTAAGAAAACTGAACGGCCATTTTTTTTCCTAATTCAGTATTATAACACAAACAAATAAACAAACAAATAAACAAACAAACAGTTAAATAAAGAGAAGTGTGTTAAATGGGATGTTTTTGTAGCGGTGTGAGTTATTGTGTTAAAACTCTTGAGATTCTGCCTGACGAAGCTGCTGGAGAGGAATAAGAGGAAGGAGACCAGCTGCCCCGTGTGCAAGACCAAGGTCACCAAGAGGTCGTATGTTTATATATTATAAATATTAACACTTACACACATACATTATATATTATATATTTATATTTATATGTATAGAGGTTATAATCTTGTGTTTATTATATTTGTTATATCTGTTAGCTGTCACTGGGGTCTAATAGCAGACGCTCATCTGAAAGAAAAAGTGTATTAAACTGTATTATAATGCGCAGGTCTGTAGCTTCTGTAGTGAGGGGTGTGTGTGTGTGTGTGTGTGTGTGTGTGTGTGACAGGAGTCTGCAGGAAAGTCCAGGATTCCAGAAACTGGTAGAAGGTCTACAGAATTTGGTCCGTTCTTACGAATTTGATACGCACACAAACTGTGAGTGTGATTATAAAATACTGTACATACTGTAGAAAAAACCTTAAAACTGATACTGATGGGTAAATATATATATGTGTGTGTGTGTGTGTGTGTGTGTGTGTGTGTGTGTGTGGTCCTAGATTTCACTGGATTGCCTCAGAGGAGACAGGGCGCTAGGTGAGTCACGCTGTTGTTTTAATAAAATGCCGCACTAATGACCCCGAGGTTTCGCAGCACTTCGTTTTGTTTTTCACGTTTCTTCGGTTAGTGTTGAGACGGAGTCGAGAGATCAGCAGGGCAGTGGAGAGAATACGACCTCAGAGGGCGATGTGACGGAGAAAGAAGCGACTCTTTCCTCCACGGCAGCAGGTGAGGCGATTCTAAAGTCAGTGTAAATGCTAGAGTTACAGTACAGACAAACTTTCATGCTTCCTGGAAGATTCGGTGTTAATGATATCGGGTTGCACGAGTGTTACACCATGGATTTATCATGTCGTTTAATTTAACCCTCGTCTCGACGTTGAAGTTAGCAGTGCTCCTTATCGTCTGTTTTTAACTCACTCACAGCTAAAGATGCTTTCGCAAAACTCATGTGTTTCGAGGATTCGTGTCCTGCCACTTCAGAACAGGATTGCTTAGACAGCAGTCCTGGTGATGTGCCACAAAAAGCGGCAGATCCTGAAGATGTTCCACCGAGAGCAGAAGCCAGTGATTCACAGACGCAGCAGGATGTCACTCCAGAGGACGGGAAACATTCCCACAGAAGATCTAAACGCCTCTGTTTGGAGCCGGACAGAATTATGGATAAAAGACAGAAGAAAAGTGTGCAGAAAGTGTCTGAGTGGCTGCTGAAGATTTCTCCGACTTCTAACACACGAACCGAAAGCAACACGGAAGGAGATCTTCCGGTTTTCGCAGACAGCGATGCTGAAAAAGAGAGTACAGCTTCACGTGCGTCGACGGAGATTAACGCTTCTGCTGAAGATAAAGCTGACGCGAGTCCTGAAAGGGAAGTTCCTTGTCGAGGTCTGGAGGAGCAAGTGTTCGGGGCTGTGTATAAACGCGAACGCAAAGTGGTCAAGACCACCAAAGTCACCAAAAGTTTCTCTCCTGAAAGAGAGATAGGGCCCGTCGTCCGATCCGGAAATTTATCTGAAAAGGACGAAAAGATCAAGATGCCTATGAGGAGGTCAAGCCGTAAGTTGACTCCAGCTGACTTTATCAGGAAGACGTCAAATGAAGTTAAAGAAGATGGAGTGAATCAAGAGGAAGTTGATGGAGGAAGCAAAGAAGGAAACAGCAGCAAGCCATTAAGGTTCTCAGACGAGCAGGAAAAGGTGGTGCAGAGTGGTCCTGATGATGAAAACGCTGAAAATACAGAAGAAAGTCCAGAGTTTGAGGTACCTTTGAAGAAACCAGGGAGGAGACCAAAGATGCAGGAGGTTTGGCAAGATGTGGATCGTGACTTAACGGGGAAAGAAAACAACACGGACAACAAGAAAGATCGGAAGAGACGGATCACTAGGAGCAGCCGTGACACCACAAAATCTGACGATTTGGAAAAATGCAAAAATGCCAAATATTCCAAGTCCCTTGCTCTGGTCAGTGCTGGAACTGAGATTGTTGATCTGAGGGCGAATGTTCCAAATAATCCCAAATTAATCGAGGCAGAAGTTAATATTGAAAGTTACCCTAGTAGTGCAGAGCCGAAGTCTCCTGATGCTCGGAAAACCAGACGAAGTTCGAGGCTGCAGGAGTTTACTGCAGAAGTTCAGGGTCTTCCAAGAAGAAGACGATCTAAACAAGCTCTCCCGAAACCTGCTGATGAACCTGAACATAATACATCCACTAACCTGGATGAGCCAAGATCAGCAAAGACTGATCATGTTGGTACAGATGAGCCTTCACAGTGTGAGAGACCGGAACGGTCTGTGAGGAGAAATGGTTGTGTTTACAACGATGACTTTGAAAACATTGAAATCGTGCAGTCAGGTGTGGATGCGGCTTCTCCTAAGTGTGTATCTGAGGGGACTATAAATGAAGAAAATTCTCTCGTTTCTGTTGTCCCAGACACGGTGGATCAAGACAAGCATGTTATCCCTCGTTCTACCGAAGTTGCGAACCCGACAAGTCCGTTAGCGGCTCCGGTTCCAGAATCCTTACCACAGAAACGTCAGGAATCACCACCTTCAAACACGTTGACACCTGCTGTTGAGCAGAGAGATACAGACCAAGGAGAAGACACCAATGATAGTGAACTTGACACTGAGCAACTCCTGAAGACCTTCAAGGCCACCAAGAGAAAATCCTTCTACCTGGGTAGTCCCAGGACTTCACACTCCAGAACCCAAGAGAAATCCCTTACTCAGATTTTAGAGGAAGACAAGCAAGAGAGTGTAGATCAAGGAGAGATACCAGGCATCTCTCCAGACACTGATCAAGTTCTACCCTCAGATCCTTGTGAGCTGGCATCCCATGAGATAATGCCTCCAACATCTCAAAGCTGTGTTGCAGATTGTGTTGCAAGTGTCAGTCTGCTTCAGGTAAAATCACCTGCTCTTCCCAGTTTTGCAAAAGACACCCAAAAAGATGATTCCATAAAAATCTCAGGTGCCAGTGACCATCCTGAGAAGGTTGGAAAATCTCAAGATTCCAGGACTCCTGTGAACGTTGAATTTGCAAATTCCATCCAGCTTTTCTCTACAACTGTGACCCAAGAGGAGCCACAAATCTCTCTCAGTGAAGATTCAACAAAGTCTCCAAAGTCTTCAGAAATTCAAGGGAAACAACTGCAAGCAAACATTGACGTAGACTTGAAGACAATTTCCAGCATCCCATTGGGAAACATGACCGACTCTGAAACTCGGTGTAATAATTTTGAGTCCTCCGTAACCCCAGATGGCCTTGTAACAAATGGTCCTGAAGCTCTGGTCATGGAACCTGCAACCACTCATAAGTTGGATAAGATGGACGAAGAAGAAATTCTCTCTCAGCCATCTTTGCGGCGGAAGAGGAAGGCCCAGAGACTGGAGTCTACGGATTCTGAATCCAGTCTTGAAGATGACGACTTACCCCCATTAGCCCAGATATTTAAATCTCATCATTCGTCCTCACCGTCTGCCAAAGATCCAGAGATAAACTCTTTAAACCAAGATGGCCTCCAAGCTGAAGAACAAAGGCCAAAGCCAGGCTTAGACCCTGTAAGTCAGGATAGTCGCTCTCGCAGTGACCCAGAAGCTCAGTCAAGTCCTGCAAGCCAGTGTGTCGCTCCTTATCAGAAACCGCTATCTCCTGAAGATGAAAATTCTAATAATGTACAAGATGGCGGTGTTCCTGAATCACCTGGCAGAGATGAGTGGATTACTTCTAGTCAAGGATCTGTGGATCTTTTTGGGACACCACGGGAAAGTAAGTATCTTATACTCGTGATACCTAATCGTATAAACGGAGTTTCTCCTAATGATAATTCCTTTAACGTTCAGGTGAAGAAGTGGTTGACGGGGTTTGTGGCAACACGGGGCTTTCCATCGAGTCGTCTCAATACTCGAGCGAGATTGTTACCACTCAGGTGAGGGCAGGATTTTAACCTTTTTGGGTTTTTTTTTGGGTTGAGAAAGATTCTGGGAAGCGTGTGGAGAAGATTCATTGCTTTCAGAAAAGCAAGCACAGTTTGGTGGAAATTTAAAATACGGTACACAAGAGACATTGATTTATTTCAGTAGGAAATCAGAAACAATGAGATGTAAGAAACTTTTAAAAGAAAAAAAAAATCACGCTTTGATTATAGCCACGCCCCCAAGTACAACTGAGCTGGGCTGTGATTGGACAGCAGTTGTATTACGATGTGGTGCTAGTACCTCACGCACGTTTTTCACTGAGGAGGTAAAGCAGTGTATTAGCAATAGTGAAGAAGGTAATGCTTTTCACTGTGGCACGTTGGCCTCGTGTTACTACTGAAAAACAATAGCACCTGTGTATTCTGTTCAAGTGAAAGAGGAGGTTCTGAGATCCTCTAGAAGAGGATTTTAATTGTGTGCGTTTGAATTATGGGGAAAATGCGCTACTTAGAAAACGTTTTTGAATATATTTTGTGTAAAATATAGTTATACAGTGTCGTGATATATTTAAACTTAAAATATGGAGTCGCCTAAAGAGCACTGCTGTCCAGAAGATGGCAGTAAATACACATTTACAGATGAGATTTTCTGCACCTGATGATCCGCACGGTTCTCCGGAAGGCAGCAGGGGCGATGGCGCGTCAGTAACGAGTGCGCCGGTCTGTCGTGGTGACTGAGACTCTTCACCGTGTTAATGCAGTTAAAGAGGTTTAAGAGCGGCTCCGTTCGCTTGGCGCCGTCTAGCGAGAGGGTTTTTCATTTTGAATTTGCATATGAAGAGTAAACAGAGAACAATTTAACAAGGGAGCAGATGAGAGAAAAGTCGTAAAAGTAAACGAATACTAATCAGCTCTGTGTGCTGTACGTGTGTCTGTAGCAGAGAGAGGAGATGCAGCAGGAGCTGCACCGGTTGGAGAGGATGATGGCGTTAGTGTCCGAGGCTCTCCAGAAGAAAGACGGCGACTTGGACGAGAAAAATAAGACGGAAGATGACGACCAGCGCTCAGGTACAAACCGTCAAATCCTGAAACGGCAATAATACACCATTCTGCTGAGCTACAGTCTGTGAATTAAGACGAGAAACTTCACGTAGGAGATCTGAATTTTAAGACTATATACTCCAAGACTCTCTCCTCTTTACCCCACAAGCGCCTGGAGGCTACTGTAAAACCCCGTATATATACACACACACACACACACACACACACACACACACACACACACACACACACACACACACACTCCTTTCTACCTTACACAACTGATCTGTACAGGACTATCTAGAAGATGTCCTGTGTTTAGACTGTACTGCGCTCTCAGCCAATCAGAAGGCTCCGTGCTGCGTCGGCTGTAAAGGTCCTGGTGATTAGTGTGGCGCTGATGTAATGAGCTGCTCTTCTTCAGACTCGCGTTTATGAATTTGTGAATAATTAATCCTCTTTTCATTCGTCTCTTTTGGGAACTATTTAACAGAAATCTATGCACATTCTGTTACAGGAACCTTTTCAGGCATGCAGGAACTAAATAACTATCTAATGTATTTATTCGTTTATTCAGGATTGATTGAAATTGAAGCACATTCCACTACTGGAACCATTTCAGGAGTCTAAGGAATTTACACTGATTGGTTGATCTCAAATTTAGGAATGTCTCCATAACTCTAGCAGGAACCTTTTTTTAGGAGTCAAGGAACTTTTTTATTTTTATTTTAGAAAATTTAAGCACATTCCACTGCAGGGACCCTTTTAAAAATCCATCAGTTAAAAAAGTAAACAAGTGCACTTCCACCAGATGATCCTTTTCGGAAATCTAGAAGTTGAAGCTCATTCCACTGCAGGAACCTTTCCAAAAATTAGGAACAATTTTTCTTTCGTTTTATTTTTTAGAAATCTAAGCAGTCTAATCTAGCTTGCATTGTAGACTCTGATGAATCTAATAAAAGCAGTCTAAGCACATTCCACTGCAGGAACCTTTTAATCATTTATCCGATAACCTTTTGTGGAACTTTAGGCGCGTTCCTTCACCAGGAGACACCAGGACTGATTTCAGTTCCTCCGTCATTGTTTTTAAAACCTGCATTTCTCTGAGTGAGTTACTGAAGAGATGTTTAATGGTGGAGGCAGCGCAGGACGGCGGGTGAAGCAGAACCACACGTCTGGTGGAATTCTGTACTTTTTGGATTATAACCATAAACACAGTTCCTGTTAGTGTACTCAGACTGTGTGTGTGTGTGTGTGTGTGTGTGTGTGTGTGTGTGACCTGCAGGGCAGCGAGGCAGAGCCAGAAGTCAGCGATCCTGTAAAAGCGGAAGGCAGCCGTCTCAGAGGTCAGAGGTCGAAGGTCAGCGTGCCGCGCCTGAGGATCCGACCGCTGATGTGATGGTGGAAAAGAAGCCGAATGAGCTGAGGGGAGGAAGTACGGCCGGGCGATATGATCTGATCTGATATGATAGGATCTGATATGATATGATATGATATGATATGACATGATCTGATATGATATGATAGGATCTGATATGATATGATATGATATGATATGACATGATCTGATATGATATGATATGATATGATATGATAGGATACCGATATCGCGATGGGTTATGTCACGAGTTTTAAATTAAGTTTTAAGTAAATAGACTGAAAGCAGCTGATTTGATATTAAAAGTTGTAAAATTTCTATAGAGATTTTTTAAAATTGTGAGCAAACCTGATTGATATAAAGTGTTGTAGAAATGTGTTTGAGAAGCGTGATGGCGATGTTGTTGCGTGATGCGTGATATCGTCTCGCCCAGCTCTGGAAGAACGCTCCTTAAAGAACGAGTGCAGAAGTGAAAGTGAAGGCCGCATGGAGCTGGTGGCCTCGGGACTCAGTGCCACTGAGCAGGTAAATATCATAACGCTGTGGGACTCTTTCCTCCGGCAGCGTGTGTTGTGTATTTGTTGTGTGTGTTGCGCATGTGTTGTGTATGTTGTGTATTTGTAGCTGCTCCTGAAATTATCGATCCACTGAACATCAAAATCGATTATTTAAAGCTGTAATTTATTATTATTATTATTGTTGTTATTGTTATTATTATTATTAGTAGTAGTAGTATTAGTATTATTGATGCTACATTATCGACATGAATAAACATTGCTGAAAGGCAGTATGTGCTGTTTTAGTAAAATAATGGTA